>OX401868.1:3625000-4225000 GCA_947859175.1 Gandaritis pyraliata
GTAAGTCTTACTACCGTAAGTTTGTACCTATTTCTGCCGCCAAGCAGTGATGCTCGCATTGCTGTTTTCCGGTTTGAAAGATGCCAGTAAATTACAAGCACATGAGACTTAACACCTTTATGTCTCAAAGTGATTGGCGTAGCTTAATCCATAACAGGGCACGTTTTAAGAGGACGTGCTCTGTGAGGCAATGTATTGTTATAGACCACTTAACATCAGGTGAACTGGAAGCACTTTACCGTGCAAAGAACGCCATGGTGTTATGCAAACAAAGCTTTAGAACCATCGCTAAAAAGCATGTCAGTTCATTCCCCTTATCATAGTTTCCACGCGTGTGACTCCCTTGAGATAAGAGCTAACCGACCTCGCAGTCCGTACTCACTATTTACGTAAATAAGTTCTTGTTTTGACTTGAGCACAAACCGTTGATCATCCCTTTTATTTTAAAATTCATAAGATAAAAAGATAGAAATAAATATTCATAGACACTTCACAAGTAAATCTAAATATCTGAACTGGTCATTAGTCTTTATTTAGTTTTATTATTTGTTTTTTTTTTGTTTTTAATCTGCCTGTTGTTCCACCTCATGTTTATTTAATACAATGCATTCAGAGCAAGTTCATTGAGGATGTGCCCTGTAAGGCTATGCATTGCGTCCAACACTCTTAGACGTAAATGTCCCATGCGCCTGTTATTGCACCGAAAACCATTCATAGCCTTTGAAACTTCAAACCCAAACGCAGTTATGTGAGCATCTCTGCTTGACGGCAGAAATAGGTACGTGATAGTACTTCCCCGGATGACCATTTTCTCAAAGAGACCTACTTTTACTAAAATTGATAGCATGGTAAATAATGAGAATACACCATAGTGGACAAGGCCTAACTTCTTTGTTGTTCGCGACCCGCCCTACCCGATTTGTAAGTAAAATTCACAGTCAGCAGACTAAAATAAATCGCTTGCAAAAACTCGAGGCCGAGCATAAAAAGAATACTGTTATAGAATCAAGAGCCTTTGTAATTAATGGGGATGTTGGAGATAACGAATGCCCTGGCTTTGTGACGTCACGGGATTTTCTTAGTCGTGTCGCTCACTAGATTACTGTGACAAATCTTGAGAAACTATTGAGTAAACTTTTACTAAAAGCTTGAAATAGAGTCGCCGTTTTCTTTGTTTTTATAAGCAGAGCAGTCCTAAAAACTTTTTAAAGAAACAAAACACGGTGCTCTAAACAAAAGCTGGTTTTGGTCTAGATTCAATTGTTTAAACAGTTTATACAAGTATTTAGTTCGGTGTTTGTTTTGGGCTGTGCTTATCTGTTAATTGAAAAATAAAAAAATCAAGAACAGCAATTTGACATCATCATTTATTTTTACCATAATATGATTGCTTATACGCTTCAACATATCTGATGGTGTGGAATTAGACCGGCTCCCCCACCATTGCCGGCTTACGTAGTAGCTACGGACTCCCCAATGATTCATTTGATGATTTTAAAATGTATTTTGAGGTTTTCGCCTCACGTCAATCGCATGCAAATAAATAAATAATCTAAGTAATTTATTTACTAGGTACAAGAATTAAAGTAAAGGGTAAAACCTAGTAAAATGTAATAATAGGCACAATAACATTTATCGAAATTAAATAAGGTTCTGAACCGGCCAGCCAAGTTTAATGTTAATTTACTAAATTGAGATCATGAGGACTTGGGCTGGTTTAATTTGAAATAACAATACCGTTTGCGTATTTGCAAGAGTATTTCCATGGGATTCAGCGAAACTGCGTGAAATAATACACTATTATGTGCTATGATAAGGCTTTTGCACATCACCAGATGCCGGCACGATGCGATATGTGTAGTGCCTCAAACAAAATATTGTTGCCAAAGCGTTTAGTACAAAATATGTAAATGACATTAGTTCTCTGCGATATCGGGTAGGTGTTGTGTCGTTAGCAGCGTGAAAATAACCATTTAGCTATGATAAGCTCTCAATATTCTCATTGTTAAATATTATTAATAGAGTAAGTACCCGATTAAAATAAATGTTCCGTTAAAAAATGGAACAATAAAAAATGCATGAAAAATTTAAAACAAGAACCTTTAAAACCCCTTGATATGTAGTTATTTTAGTCAAGAGTCGTCATATGACAATAAGTGCATTTACTCTTACGCAAAAAAAAAAAATAACCCCTGAGCTTGTGTTCTATGAGTACTAAATAACTGATCGAATATTTTTTTGTAAGTAGCTACCTAGTTATTTAACACCTACAAGAACTGAGGCGCTAGCCAAGTTGAAATACTACAGTGAATGAATGAATGAATGAAAACTCTTTACTGTACACCTTACAAACTAATAAAAAAATCAGAAAAAAATAACTGGTAAATAGAAAACTAATCAAAATAGATATCAAATCAAAGATCAAAATAGATAGATGACATATTAAAAAAAAATCACGTGTGATAATAAAAAAAATTAAAATTCTTATTTTTTCACATTTTTTATTCGCGTTTATAGAATGCTAACTTGGCCAAAAATATATAGTGAACTGTATATTTTGTAGAAGTTCAATGACCTGCTTATTGAATAGGTAGTCAAGGGTAGTCCGGGGTAGTCTGACATCTGTATCAAGCATTCAGCTAAGCCATGGATTTCTAATGCAAATACATTCATCAGGGTTAATGCATAGAAAGCGATCTGTCGTGTCAAGGCGGATTTGGCATAAATCAAACTGGATCATACTGGTTTAGGGCGTTGATAAGGACAGGGGTGTCAAACTGTCGCTTAATGATGTTGATTCAATTTTATAGGGTTGTCTTTTAAAAACAAATAGTGTATATGTTACTGTAAAAGTTCGGTCTGCGGTAAATGTTAAGATTTACCGGTAAAACCTAAGATGTATGCACAAATAGCACAGTGTCACCTGTGAAGCTTACGCTGAATTTACTCCTATTCAACACTACCTCTTCTAAACATAAGCCTTTTATGATTTTTAAACTTACTGCTAACTGTTTTACAATAAACTATGTTCAAACCCTGATATCGTAACTGAACATATAATGTCCACTAAATGAGGTAATAAATGTTTTTGTATTTGTAAGATGTTTTTGTTGTGAAAAGTGCAAATTGTTAGACTATTTCCTTTTTAAAAACACAATTATTTAGTCATTTGATCATTTTTTCCATTGAGTAGTTATCAGCATTTTTTAAAATTTAAATCATTGCATTTAAATTTTAGGGTTAAATGCAATGATTTAAATTTTATCAAATACTTATTTTCAAATTGCAATGTAATTTCTGAAACTATCTTGATTTTTAAATGTCGTCTTTTGACATATCAATTTGATTACAAATGGCAACATTAATAATTAAAAGATAAATTATAAGTTATTATATTATTTTAACCAAATAAAAGCTATGAAGCAAAGGTAAACACTAATTTGAAATTCAAGAAGAAACTTTGCTGTGAACAGTTTTTAAACTCATTATTTACCTTCAACCCCTCAATTAAAGTCAAGAGTTTACAAACAAAATAAGAAATTCAGATTCGGATAGCGTGACTAGGTACTTGAAAACGGTAGCGCAGGTGAGGTAATAGTATCTACCAAAGTAGGTAAGACTGGTCTTCTTCTTCTCTTATATATGGCCTCTGTTCCTCATTTCGATAGACAATTTTACCAGTGTCAAGTGGATTATTTGAAATAAGTTTAGTCAAGTCGAGTCATACGTCAAGTCGTTTGTTCTAAAGACAAAATGGTGGATTTGCCCTTCAAAACTTGAAAACGTATTCCATCAAATAATAAAAACACATAATACACATTTATTCCAATGGCTCACACTTTATGCTATGACTGCATGTATTATTGGTTAAAATTCCATCAAAATTAAAGAACAGTACTCACTATAACACCAAGAAAAACAATTATAATAAATGTACTACGTTGCTTTTACAAATGACAGAACTCGAATCGGTAAGACTGGTTCTATAAGATGCAGTTTTCTATGAAACGTCTATTGTCACACATGACAGCTGTCACGTTATTTACCTAGGGCTACGCAAACGTAACTCAGAACGGCGGTTTATAATGGTGTACATCATCATCATCCACTTATATTGGTCCACTGCTGGACGTAGGTCTCTCCCAAGACATGCTAATGGTGTACAAATTACTGTTATTTAGAGACTATGTTATTTATGAATTTTCAAGGGTTGATATTATGGATGCCACAGATTTTGGGGTAAAAATGGCAAAGTAGAAGAGTGTAAGAAGAAGAAGAAAGGTTGATATCGAATGTGATAAGGTCAACCTTAACACATCAGTTACTTACAATAAAACTGATTTTCATTTTGCTTTTCACCTTTAGTTACAATTGTTTTTCTCGCATCCAATCAACATTGAATCATAGCGTAGCTTCATAAGGCTCATTTTAAAATGCAGTAATTTCGAAGTGATACAAGCCTCCAAAAGCTGTGTTTAATTACAGCCCGTTTTGGAATAAATATTTCGACAATCAGTCGTGAGTGCGAACTCCATCGGGCAATTACAGACATTTGCAATTCTGCGCCCATCGGCATCGTTAGAGACGCAAAGTATTGCCAAACGGAAAGTTACCAAGTGAAATATTAAAAAAAAGTACGCAGACAACAGACAACAGACAGCTGTGTTTTGTCCGTAAGGGAACGACCATCATATTTATTTCTTTCTTTGTACCTCAGTACAGTAACAAAGTCAACAAGTAAGTAAATTAAAAAACAAAAGACAGTCGAAGTTTAACCTCAAATAAATTTTGATTTAGCTATTCGGTTTTTTTTTGTAGACTAAGCCCAACTGTAAGTTCTATTTACAAAATTGTGCACCAACTTGGCACCAACGACAGGCGTCACAGCTCAATCGGTAATAGCTCTGCCTTCCGTGCTGTGGGTCGTGGGTTCGATCCCCACCAAGAATAAACATTTGAGTGTGACAAACATAGATGTTTGTTCTAAGTCTGGGTGTTACTATGTATTATAAGTATGTATTTACAAAAAAAAGTATATAAGTATTCTTTCAGCACCTAGTTCCCATATTACAAGCTTTGCTTAGTTTGGGATTAGAGAGCGTCGTGTGAAAATGTCCACGAAAAAAAAAACTTGAATCTGTTTTATTTATTTAATTTGACATTGGCTTTGTGGTAACCCTGACCACCGAGCAGTCACAAAAAGAACGGTACATATAGCTATGACGGTGATGATTATGTTATTTAGTAACACGGTCAACGTTTTGTAGAGGCCTATTGGCTTCCACTGCAGTCGTCAGCCGAACGGAGCAAAGTAAAACTCACCGTAAGAAAAGTGAATTTTTCGCAAACTTTAAAAACGAATTACGCCAGTAAACGTGACTTTAAAACGTACAATTCACTTTAAATTTTCAAACGCGTTCTAATTGCGTTTATTCTTTGGCAAGCTGCTACGGCTCGACTATTTTCGACAAAGTTTTATCTCTTGTGAATATTTTATAAGTTGTCGTGAAGGATTACCTGCAACAAGAGAAAGGGATGATTAAAATGTTGAACAAAGTAAACACAGACAGTAAACGAGTTCAAAGAGTATTAAAAAATAATTGGTTTTACTTTGTTTGTGTAGTAAGATTATAAGTACCTACGAAGGGCCGACTGCTGAGACTAATTTTACCCAAGTCAATCCACATGCCTACTTCACTTAGAACTAAATTCTGTCTCAGGCACTACAGTAGACCCGATTCTGTTGGTTAATTCCAAACTAACCTAACTTAACAGCACTAAAAATGTTAGTGTATCTTTCTCAAAAACTGAAACGACAAAGACGGCTATAGTATTACGTTGTCAAATTATTTAAGTAAGGGAATGCGTGATAACGTAAACTGCTTAAGACGTGTACTAATTACCTACTAAAATAATAGGTAAGTTACATCCCATAGCATAACGATACAGGATGCTAGCGCTAACGTTTCAGAATGTATTAAGGAGCACGATGGAACTAGTAGCCATAGCCAAGCCATAGGTAATAGGTAAGTATGTACATCGTAGGTCGTAGGTTCAAAATAATACAACTGGAAATTCAGTACGTATAGTATTAGTAAGCAATAGAATGCAAAATATATTGAAATACGATTGAAATGCAAAACGCAACGATAGCGCGATCTAGAATTCGTTCCTTTTTAGCAGCGCCATCTAGTTATAAAACAGGTAAACATAAACTTAGATATTATTAATAACATCATTGGACAGAGCATGTGTTGTGATTCAATGTCGTTCATGCATCCCCACCCTGTATGAGTTAGCCGCCGTTGATGACTGTTTCTTATAACTTCAAAGTCCAAGGTAATTCAATGAACCAATCGTTACGCTACGCAAAAATATAGAAAGCACATTTTTTCGATCTGCAAACCGATTCAGATTTTCATAACATCGGCTGCAATGCGGTACGTTCGAAGACGGCACGCGCACAGCTTGTTCATAAATAGCTGGTACACTTATGAATACAAAAGTGTATTTTTTGTTATAAAATAAACTGATTTAGGTTATGCAAATATTTATCTAATACTCCCTGCTTACAAAGATTAGACTTTTGATTCGGATAACCTCAGAATGATCACGAGGTCATAATTTTTCTCTATTCTCTAGCTATGTTTAAAACGTTTTGCCAGAGAGAGACACAAAGACATTTCACAATAGGTGGAAGATAGAATATTTTTAAAAGTGTAGAAAGAGTGTTGCGTCACTCCACTTCGGTTACATTACTATACTTATCTCTAGTAATTGTATTCGTAGAATCTCAACTTAGAGAATAACGAACAAATCTGACAGTCGCCACGTTACGTAAACCCAACGTATTCGAATCATATTGCGCGTCAAGGCCAGTTTGACTGCCAAACGTTATAGCGTCATCGCGCAGTGAATTTCGGATACGCTAGCGTTACGATACTTTTACGATTATCACATTTATTCGTGATCAAGACACTGTGTTGTTTGCGTGGGGCATGACGCAGCTGCCTTCACATTACCTGTGGCATGAAAGTAGAAAAACAAGGCCGTGTAAAGGGCCAGATTGAATGGGAAAGGAATATTTCCCGGCGGATCTACGATTGAAAATAATCGGCCCCTCGACCGGCGACTTTATCACTGAATGTTTTGCAAATAACAATCTGAGAATTGGAGTAATAACGGTTTTTGTGGTCTGATCTAAGAGTGGTTTTGCTGTGCTAAAATTATTCGGCCTCCATTTTATAAAATGGACCCAGAATAAAAGCGCAGAATCTATCAATTTTAGATAAAATTTATAAACATTTATTTCAAAAATAGCAGTTTTACAATTGAGTTTAGTTTGTCACATATTTAGTACGGATATGTGGAAAAAAATCCAGAAACCCCGACATACTTCTACTCCGCAGCATGCTACGACGTAGCCAATAGGGTTTTATGAAAAAAATACGAAAATCCCCGCTGATGGGTATTTCTCAGTGATGATTTCTGGAATATATCAAAGTTATCAGTAATCTGTATTTTTACACAATTTAGCCCGATTAGACAAGCCCTTTATTCCGCACTCAAAGTTGAACTCAATTCGCGAATATTGTTGAGTAAATTTATTCGGATGGGACCTGAAGGGTCTCAAAATATTTACCTTGATTGGTGATTATATTCCATTTGTTGTAACAAGCAAGTAAAGCTGCGGGGAATCGCTGTTATACAAATTACAAAACTTCGTTAAAATTCATTGAATAATATGCTTTCTATAGCTCTTGATAGAGCTGTTTATTGAGTACAAACATCAATATTATGTTTTATATTTGTTAAGTATCTATCCTAGTCATGATATTGTTATATAGACTATTAAGTATGAGCTAGACTAAAGCTAGTGTCCTTTATTGTAGAAAAAATTAGAAAGAAAGAAAGAATATAAATTTATTTGCTCGCACTTAAACACTATCGATACCTACCAAACAATCACATTATTATTGTAAACTACTTTAGGTATAGGCAGGTACTATAGGCAAAATTTCCGCCTTACCACTTTTGAAACTGTTTCGCTTGCAAGCAGTTAGCTACCTGACCCCGCCTTGTTCTTTCATCTTCTTATTTTGACCAACCAGAGATCTTAACATCTATTTATTTTTATGACGGCCCATTGTTTTCATAATTTTTACACCCGAAATAATTTGCTTCTATTGGTATTGAAAAAATAACGGCTAGTCAGTTCACAGAAAATGCACCCTTAAGGTGGTAAGGCAGAACTTTTGCTGATGGTACTATAGGCCAGTGTGGCAAACCGGACCCTGACTCAGCATGAGGTTAGTAGCTGATGATGAGCTACTAACGCTGGTCTTCCGTCAGGGCCGTCCAGTGATTACAACATTACAATTACAATTATTCAAATAGTAACTATTTAAAACTATTCAAATAGTTTCACTTGTTTTGATAGAATGAGGATCTTATGCGATCAGAAACACCCTTTCGGGATATTATACGTATATGGAATCATCTTGTATAAAGTGCTATTTAATTCTACCCCCAGAAATGAAAGAAAAACCTTCACATATTTGAAAAAGAAAAGGATCGTACCAATCGACCCAATACACTGTGACATACTTCAGTCAAGCAAAAATTCTCAGCGGAAGTGACAAGTGGTGCCGCGTCGAGTGCCTAGTCACTTAGGGTTACGCTACATATCATCGCACAGCACAGCTATACCGCGAGCTCGTACGGAATGGTTTGGGAATATGATTTTGTTTTCAGGTGGCAGTGGAAACTAAATTAATGTACGCCTAGTTCCAGCACCAAGATAACGTACTGGGAGTACATTAGTCATAGACATAATAATTTTATTTAATAAAATCACAAGGATCATTTAGTCTGATATAGCTAGGTGATTCTAGGTGCCTGTTCCCTTCCGGCCGGTTCCACAACTAATTTTCGTAACCAGTTGCGAAAACGTAAATATCATTCTTTACCCGCAACTGGTTGTGGTAGAAGAATAAATACTCTCCACGCGACCAGAGCCTAGGAAACCGGTGGGATTTACTTGTTCTATGATTCGACTATCAAAATCAACTTTTACTGTCAAATTCTCAAATAACTGTCAAAAACTATAGTCATACAGTTATTAATATAAGAATTATTAGGTCAATGATAAAGAATCCAAAAAATAATAAATCTTAGAGTTTGTGCAAAAAAAAAACCTTCGTGGAATTTACTACGTTTGTTGCGTTGACACTGCTCTACAATTTTTTTCTATCACAAAAACAAGATCAACAATAATTTATCGAGTCGAACTTGATACTTGACAGTTGCGATGACAGCTGGATTGAGGTTTTACCTTAAATTTTAATGTTAGTTCACCGTAACGCCACGACGGTTCTCTTTTTGCACAGATTCTATCGACTTAGCTTTTAAAACTTTACTTACTTGGAAAACTGCTATTTCAAATAAAACCTACAGTTACACCTGTAATGAAATACCAGTTGTAATTTCCTTATAAGAGAACTACGTAGGTCGGAATAACGATGTCAAGATCGACAAGTCTTTTAGAACGCGCGACTGAAGCCTTCTTTGATATGTAGATAGACCCGTACAAGGGATGTGCTAACTCTTTGCGTCTTCCTTAAGTGCTCTGTAACAAGATACGCTCTTCCTTTTAGCCTTCGTTAATATTATACAAGTAAAAAGCTTTGTTTTATTTAACACGTCGAATGACTTTATTCGTTTGAATACATACGCCATTTTTGGCACTGATGATAAACAGAAATCGATAATGGAGCCTTTACTAATAAAATTCGAGTCGATGCGAGAATTTTCAAAGTAACAAATCATGAGTGGTTTATGATATAAATAAAACAAATGGCAATTAATCCTTCATTTTGTACAATTTCATCAATGTACAACCTCGGTAACATATATTATCTTCATTAAAAACATAAATAAGTCCAATAAAACCTATGTATTGCAAAGCTAATTAGGTTTTAAACTAGTGTACACAAAAGCAATAAATTATTTGGACAACTATTATGTACGCCTTAACACGACCATCCGATGTCAGCCCTCGACCTTATTAAGGGGTAGTCACCCCGAAGCCAACAAGTGCGACAGATGTATGAATTAAAAACACTGCCCTTAATTTTATTTACAACACGATATTTGACTATTAATCCGGGACTATAGGGCTCTTAATCCGTTAATGCTCATTTTTATTCAAACACTGTTACAACACAAGCTATTTTCATACCTATCACTATAAATTTAAAAATCATATTTGATCCTCACTTGAAAATTATCATTGCATTTTCACGTAACGGAAAATTAATCCTTTCTGCTTTGGTAAAAAGTAGAAAGTTGATTGAATTTTTTGTTGCAACACTTAACTAATTACGGGGGAGTGTTGGCAATAACGGAACACGGTTAAGGCGTAATGGTGATTAGAGGAATTATTACTTTCAAACTTTATGAATATTCATTTTAATTCAAATTATTTTAGAAGACATTTTCTGGTTTTTTATTGTGACATTTTAAAAGCAGAAGGCATGCTGGGGACTTTTTTCAACACTGTTTTTAGTGTTTATTGTGATACTACTAATATTATAAATGCGAAAGTTTTGATGTTTGGAAGTTTGTGTTTCAATCACGTCGAAACTACTGAACCAACTTGGATGAAACTTGGCATATATATAGTACGTAACATGGATTGACACAAAGGCCACTTTTTATCCTGAATAATTAACAGGATTTACAGGATAAAATGAAAAAAACGGGATTAGCAGCGCCAATTATTAGCAAGAAGATGATGTCATGTCATGTCACGTCAGTTTGACAGGGCGTAGTACTACCTCTTTGGTCTAACGAGTAACGTTTAACATTTGAGTACGGGTTCGGTGTAATGTCAAGTTTCTCAAAGTATCCGCTCGGTACATGCACAGATAATATAATGTACACGGAAACGGTACTCGCGTACGAAGTCGCGGGCAACTGCTAGTATTTTAATAAAAACAAAGGCGTGCTGTGTATATTTTGATTTCTTGTTAAAATGATGCTGGATTAAACTGAGATTTATCATTGTGACCAAAATGTAAACTAACTTAGCATGGGACTGAGTGAAATTAATTTTATTAAAGTATTCAAGCTGTTATAATGAAAGTTAAATTCAGACGTGCTTCTATATATTTTGATGTGAATTTTATATATGACGGAACAAATACCATTCATGGGGTTTACATGAAAGTCTTTCAGCTTTCAAATAAATATTCCGACCTAAAAGCTATTATACATTAAAATAGCAAAATCCTTTTGTAAGCAAAAGTAATTCATATAAACCGGAAAACATTAAATTTGTTCCATCCCGGGTTCCGTTTAGGGAGAACGCAAACCTGAGACAAAACGTCTTGTCGAACAGTTAGTGATGTGAAACTTCTCAGTAAAACTTTTTTAGTTACGATATGCTTCTTTTTATTTGCTGTTTTCGTTACTTGCTTATTTAATGAGAATCATCCTAAGTACTTAATAATATTATTAAGTAAACTACATAATTACTCTATATTCTTATTTATTAAAAAAACACAGTTCATTCTCTAGGTATGTGCGTATAAAGCAATGTTTAATAAGTAGGTAGTAAACAATGCTATAATAGATAGGTAAACATAATTTTATGCATGCGTCGTGTCAATTGATGTGAATTTCGTTACAACGAAAACAGCATATGACGAGGAAGCATTCATCATATGCTGTTTTCGTTATAACAGAAAATTTATTTTCACGTCACTAAGTACGCGACAAAACAGTTTTGTCGTCAGATGTGCGTTGGCCCTTACAAGCACTGAAAAGACTGCACTGCGTCGGCTTCACTTTAATTCAATAACAGACCGCACGCTAAGTACGCCTGTGAGTCTAAAAACGATGTTTTCATGATTTTAGGGTACCGATGAATAAATAAAACAAGTAATTAAATTAAAAATTTAAAAAATCCCCGAATCTTGGACCGATTTTCATCAAACATAGCTAAGAACACTCTCGATTAATTCACCTTTCAAACAAAAACAACAAAATCAAAATCAGTTCATCCGTTCGGGAGCTACGTTGCCTCAGACACACACACACGTCAAACTTATAACACCCCGTCGTTTTTGCGTCGGGGGTTAATAAATATTGATGGACATTTCACAAAACGCTCTCTAGCCCCAAACTAAACATAGCTTGTAATGGGAACTAGATTGCTGATAGAAATTTATGTACTTTTTTTAGGTGCTTATTAATACATAGTAACACCCAAACATAAAAAGTAAGTTGTTTTGTTAGTTTTCATTAAATAATATTGATAATCGGTATTTTTTTTTTCATTTTCATAAAACAATTTAATTTAACAACATTTAAAATGTTGCCGTCCCTATCACATAAACTGAAACGACAAGGACAGCTATCATTTTAGTGCTGTCAAATAAGGTTAGTTTAGACAACAGAATAGATACAATTTTTTGTAAAAAAAAAGCGGGACAAAAATATCCGGATGATCTGTAAATAATTGCTTTGGGAATTTTATTGCCGTCACAATATCGTAATTGTAGTTTTTATTCTGCCTTGGGAATTTTAGTTTTAGAGCAGAACTAACCTAACACTAAGTACTTGTTCGCCTAAAAATCAAAGAAAATAAAATTGAAACAACATCAGATACCAAGAGCTATAAAACTAGTGAAAATATCAAGGGTATTTGAAATATATTTTGTGAGTCCAGAGAGAATTGAGTGTCGTTGAAAATAAGGGCGTAGCAAGATGAAAGCTTGTAAGAGATGCTAATGTATAAAAAACATTCTGAGAGAACAGACATGTTTGAACTGGTTCATCTATAACGTGACGGAAAGAATAAGGACACAAAGATGATAAAATTATAAATACACAGCGTTTTGTAATATGGTGTCTGGCAAGGAAGTGTTGCAACTCTTCATCATCATCGCTGTGAAAAGTTATTATGGTTATACGACTTTTTGGTGATTCGAATTTTTAATTATAGAAATAACTTTAGCAAACATGACTTTAATTGACAAAGAGACTTAAAGGGCGGCTTGCACCAGAATCACTAAACGTGTTTAACAGCTAAATAGATTGAAATCTGACGTATTTATATGACTTGACAACTCACTAAATGCTATTTAATAGTTAAACGAGTTTAGCGATTCTGGTGCAAGCCGCCCTTAAAGACACAAGTTTAAAAAAAACAGATAAACTTCGGGTTGATAGTCACCAGGCACGGTAGACCAACTTTCTTCTTGATCTATTCATAGATTAGATTAGGAAATTTCTTATTGCACACAATAATAAATAAATAAATAGATATTCATGGACATTTCACACGACGCCCTCTAGTCCCAAACTAAGCTAAGCTTGTAATATGAGAACTAGATGCTGATAGAATACTTATATACTTTTTGTTTGCAAATACATACTTATAATACATAGTAACACCCAGACATAGAACAAACACCTATGTTTGCCACACACAAATGTTTGTTCTTGGTGGGGATCGAACCCACGACCCACAGCACGGAAGGCAGAGCTATTACCGACTGAGCTGTGACGCCTGTCACATAATCTAATCATCATAATAGAATCATACAGAGCCGAGCTTATTGCTATTAAACATTTTCTTTCAACTAACCTTTGTGTACTGTGGAGAACATGCTAGTGGAAGAAACGCCTTTATGAACTGGTAAAAAAAAATAATATTCATACTTTCTCAAGACTATAAGATAAAAAGAAAATTACAAAACCAAAAAAATAAACCTATATAGAACTCAAAATGGTATTTTAGCAGAATTCTATACAGTTATTTATTTTCTATTAGAATATTTTTGAACGTACGGAACCACATTAATTAGGCCAGACTCACACTTCACAGTCGTTCTCATATCCGTATGATGCAATTAACTGATCACGATCCACCATGTGTACAAGCCTTTATCTCGCTTATGTTTGGGTAAGTGATTACTGTCTTTGTGAACGCCGGCTAACGTGGTGTTTGTTTTGTTTTGCACGCCCGTTGACGCTTAGATCTTTTTGTGCAACGCTGTAATTAGGAATATAGACCGTTTTGTTCCTCGCGCTAGCACTTCGGTATTAGCACAGCGAAAAAAAAGAAAGTTTAAAACTCTACGCCGTAGAGGCTCTACGGCTACGCTTCCGTAGACCTGATTAACGTATTGCTATCTCTTACCAATTAGGTAATGACAAACAGTGACAAGGCATAAATTGATTCAGTAGGGTAAAAATCTCTTAGTAAATCTAGTAAAAATATCATTGATTTTTTTTTAAATGTCATAAGAGTCACAAAATTGAATGGCATTTTGTGAATACGAGTATACTGAACCAAAACTTAATTATATTTTTTTACTCGATTTACTAAAACAATTATTCCTTAGGTTGCTTAAGCTGGCTTAAAAATACGGTCTTATGTGATAAAATTATAAAAAAAACATAGTATGTATTGAATGAAAATTTAATATATACAATTTACAACCCTATTCGTGTTATCATGCGACACTTCAGCTTATTGATTGCAGCCGTAAATTAACTCACTTATTCAACAAATGGGGCCGCTATCAGCAACCATAATGGTTAAAATAATATTATTGTATTAGGAACGTACATTTACGAATTGGCGCGATGCCTAAAATCTTTGTACTTCTATCGTCTTGAATACTTTGTTTAATTTTTTTATTTCAAAAACCAACATTTATTGCAACATTTTCGTAGTAATGGTACGTTGAATTATTTTATCTGCAACTTTTATAAAACATGTTTACAGAAAACAAAGAAGAGAGTTCTCAAATCAGTGCATTTAAAAATATATAAACATTTCACACACCGCCCTCTAGTCTCAAACTAAGCAATGTATGTGGTGGGTTATGTCGTAACGTTTTATAAGGCGTAGTTTATTTCATTATATTTGATATTACGGAACCAGAAGAAGAACAAGTTTAAGCCGCAGGACTTAAACTTACTCTATAAGCATGGCGTCCAAATACTGTGTATAAAACGACTGTACCATTTGGACATTTTGGGTACCAACTGCATACATAATGCACATACTCTTGATCCAGGCAGTAAATGGAGCATAACCAGGCATTAGACAAATTGGCGGGATGCCAGCCCTGTCTGTGTTCCTACATAGCTTATGTCGTGCAATGTTTAGTGTGCTAGAACCCTTACATAAGACTAGGGGTGATTTTACGTCGGAGCATTTGATGAAAAAAATAGAAGTGTGTATGAAGCTAACATTGCCATTGCGTTACACTATATGTAACACTGTTATCTTAAAAGTATTTAAAATTGTTTTATTTTCATGTAAAAAATTGTATGTAAGCAGTTTATATAAGTTAACTAGTTAATTAATGTTCTTACGTTATCCTTTTTGATAATTATTTTACTTTGAGTATTAATTAGAAGTTTGAAACTATAAAAAAAATTATTTAGGTATTCTATCAGCAATCTAGTTTCCATTTCTATTGTATTTAGTTTGGGACTAGAGGGTGTTGCGTCAAATGTCAAAGATAATAAAATCTAAGAAAACATTCGTCAAATCTTAGTTATGTCGGTATTTTATTTAATTAAGTGCAATGTGTTTGGAGATGGATAAATCAATCACATCATTAAACTCAGTTACGTCCACATCACCGCTATTTCAGTCGATTCGCCAACTGGAACTGTGAAAAGTATCATTAAAATTAATTAACCATAAAATACCGGCACAAGCGCCAAATTGGGTCATACCATAACATTAAGAACTTTTCACAGCAAAAACAATTCTATGCACTTACAATAGAGTTGAGTGTCGCTTGTGATTATAACAAAGACTGTGTAAAGCACGTTGCACACTGCAGGACCGTCTCGGGCAGGGTCGTTAATCTTAATGCAAATTCGTGCCAAGCGTTCCTAATGGCGCCCGTATTTACTATTTACACGTCTTATTCTTCAAGTGGAATTACGTCGTTTTGTACGTGGTGTGAATACCTCGTGAATCTAGGTTTGTGTTGTAGACTACCCTTTACTTATTAACACTGCTTAATTGTTGTTTAGAGCCGCTCGGTTTACTTCTATGAATTTAAAGGAACTGAAAATTGGATAATATAAATAAATAAATAAATAAATAAATATTCATGGACATTTCACACGACGCCCTCTAGTCCCAAACTAAGCAAAGCTTGTGATATGGGAACTAGATGGCTGATAGAATACTTATATACTTTTTTTTTGTAAATATATACTTATAATACATAGTAACACCCAGACATAGAACAAACATCTATGTTTTCCACGCACAAATGTTTTGTTCTCGGTGGGGATCGAACCCACGACCCACATCACGGAAGGCAGAGCTATTACCGACTGAGCTGTGACGCCTGCCACATAATAATAACACATAATATGCTGTGTGATAATGTTCTTTGTGTATGAAATTCACAGAATAAATTGACATGTCAAAACTTTATTAGAGACTACAATAATAGTATTGATTATACTAGGATGAAGAATACCTCAACATTTTCTAGTCTACTGGGAAAGTATGCTAGGGACTTTTAAGCGCGCGTTTTTCGCGCGTTTTAGGCGCGTATTACTCACTTTTTTGGGTCGCACCGTGAACTTAAAGAATCGTCTTCTAGAAGTTCTTTAAATGTTAGTAGCTAGTCTTAAGTAAATACATAAGTAAACAAAAATCTACGAATATTTTGTACGTGTTATACTTAGAAAGAAAATAGAACAAACCATTTGTCAATGACCTTAACAGCCTACTGATCCTAATGATGAAAAAGTGTTCCATTTTTCCAAATTACACAAAACAGTGAAAATGAAATCAGAATCATAAATGATGAAATACTTCGCCGAGATGTAAAAATATAAACAAATCTCGCTAAGTGCTTTCACATTTAGAAAAAAACCCGTCGATTTATGGGCAATGGTATTCTCAGACGTGACTTAGCTTAGTCTCAAGTTCACTCATTCAGATGCTATATTTTAAAAGAATGCACAGTTCACAGTTTTTGTAGCCAGTTTGTGTGGTTGACTAACCGGACAATACTATTAAAAAAAAATACAACCGAATTGAGAACCTTGTCCTTTTTTGAAGTCGGTTAATAAAATATGTAATTCACTTGACACTGGCAAAATTGTCTGTCGAAATGACGGACAGAAGCCACAAATAAGAAGTATTCTAAATACTTTAACAAAGCACGTCCCTTCACCGCGTTTCAAAGTAGTCCTTATTGTGCTATGTATAAATAACATTTTACTTTGAATGACTAATGAAGTTATTATAATGACCTCTATGATAGGTCCTAGTAAAAGTCAGTATTATGATTATCACTGAAAAATTTAGAGACATCAAACTTTTAATAGGTACGTAACAGTAGATTATATTAGAAAATATACCAGTTTTCTTATAAACGTTACTGTTTCATTAGAAGTTTGATGTCTAAGCTCTAAGTTTCTCAACTCACGTCTCAGAATACCAGCATTAAGATTCCGTTCAAGGCTCATTCCCATCGCAATTTGTCCTACACCAAATGCTAATAGCTATTATAATACGTAAGTACGTACAGGCTTTTAGGGTACATAGCAATGGTATGATGTGTAATTTTTCACGAGGGCAATCAGCAATTTCCCCTTTTTCCTTGTCAACGAAAGTCTTAAACCGAATTTACACCGGAAACGGGCTGAAGCTGATTCTGATGTACAAAGAAAGATCGTAAATGTTTCTGATAAGTACGAGAAAGTTATGTTCACAAAATACAGTCCGGCCCCTTTATAAGATCATGTAGCGTTGTTTAGCTGTAATAAAATAACAGACGAAAGTATTGACAGTATGACGACGACGTTATAAACGTTACATAATCTGTCAAATGCAAAGTTTAAGGCTGGGGATCTGCCAAATTGCCAAAACTAGCGAAGTTCAAAGTGTGTTTAAAAGAAAAGTAAGATAGTAACTTCATTTATTTTGGTTGCAAATCAATATTCAGGATATGTGTAACAATTACATATTTAATTTAGCTTCATTTAGCTGGTTTATAATAGATAAATCTGGGATCAAACACAGCTCTCTCGCGCCCAAACCGTTTCGAGTCAAGTTTGTGCACTCGGATTAAGGAAATGAAAACAAAATCGCAAAAAGTACTCAGCGCGTCTTGATGTACATATCCTTGTCTCCAAAACGCCCTGAATACATTTTGCGATTTTGTTTTCATTTCCTTAATCCAGGTGGCAGAAGATCTTCGAAATTTTGGATTTTAAATGGTCTATTCCACAATATTCCCTTGTTTTATCTACAAAACAACTAAACTTACGTATAGGCCAAATATTTAAGTATATAAAAAGTGTAAAATCTTTACTTAAATAGTCTTATTTTTTTTAATATTTAATAATTGCTGAGACTAGTTTTTAACCAAATATCGCAAGAAAATTCTTCAGTGGCCTCTAGGCGGCCGAAACGTTCGGACGTCAGGCCCACGCCAAATTTCTCAGGATTTTTAAATGAAGAACACGCAAACGTCTACTCGACAAAAGTTTACAAATCATGGTTCTATTGTATCATTTGAGTACACTACGTAGCAACATGGCAGTTTTTCTCGCGGCTGCGCGTAACGCGTAAGCAGACCGCGTAATAAGCTCATTTGACATTTACGAACAGTCACAATAAAATTTTATCGAGTAGAACTCCTGGTTTGCCAATTAATACGCATTGAAAGAGGCTTTACTTTTTTCTCTTGTATACATGACAATATCCAACAATAACCATACCAATGTAAACTTAGTTTTTATTTATTTTAAGTCAACTCCGCCAATCAGTCAGTAGCTGTTATTTGTTTACATGGAAAATAGATTTTTCTATCCTAATTCCAATTAAATTAGGATAAGTAAGTACCTAATTATTATCTTGCTACTGCTCATACTTGTATTGCATTTAATTCAACCTATTTTATTGCTTTTGTAAAAACCTTTTTGTGAACAACCTTATTTATTCTAAAGAAGGATCTAACATGGACCGGAGAGGAACATTTGATGAAAGTAGAATACATAGAGAGAGACATTGCCTTCTGGCAAGACAAAATCTACCATTTTATCTTGCCAGAACGCAAAGAACCACATCCTATCCTATCCTACTAATATTATAAATGCGAAAGTTTAGATGTTTAGGTGTTTCAATCACGTCTAAACTACTGAACCAACTTGGATGAAATTTGGCATATATGCCAAGTTTCCTAAAACTCAATCCAATCCAGTAGGCACATAGGCTACTTTTTATCCCGAATAATTATCAGGATCTACAGGATAAAATGAACGAACAAGATTAGCAGCGCCAATTGGCAAGAGGATTTCATTGTCATGTTATGTCACGTCAGTTTGACCGGGCGTAATACTACCTCTTTGGTCTAACGACTAGCGTTTGACATTCAAGTACGGGTTCGGTGTAATGTCAAGTTTCACAAAGTATCCGCGCGGTACACGCACATATAATAATACAACACAGATAATACAATGTACATGGAAACTGTACCCGCTTATGGAGTCGCGGGTAACTGCCAGTTAACAATATTTATGCAAAAAAACTAAAATAAATACTGCTGGTTTTTATTGCACGTATATTTTGGAATACTTATTTCTTCTGAAATTACCTACTTACATCCAATTCTGTATCAATGATCTGTATCTGTCTCTCACAATTTGTGTTAAACTCTCCGCAATATGTTAATGTTAAAGATGAGTTTGGAGCAGTACCCTCCCTATCCTTTTTCATATTATTTAGAGAGTTATTTTTCAGTAGTACCTAAGGTTTTAGTTTTTAAGCTTATCTACTATTTATCGATTTGAGAGTTTCCGTAGAATTTACTATGACCTAAATATTAACAAACATACCCACTTAATGTACTTATGTCTACGCCCAGCTACTTTGGATTCACAAGACGGGATATAATTTGAAGATACAATTTGACAAATAAATTTAAATTTGATACAATTTGGAGATAAATGGAGTGTCAGAAAACGAGACCGAAAATCTACTGAACACAATGAAACAACTAGACACAGTCATATAACTCCCTATTGATAATGCGGACATACTTTCATGCTCCAGAGTCAGAAAGATGGATGAGTCTAACAACCATCATCATCATCATCATCAACCTATACTCGTCCACTGCTGGACGTAGGTCTCTCCCAAGACGCGCCATTGAGCTCGGTCTTCGGCTCTTCTCATCCAGTGTCTGCCAGCTACATTTCGCAGATCGTCGCCCCATCTCGCCGGAGGGCGTCCTACACTACGCTTGCCTAAACGTGGTCTCCACTCGAGTATTAGTTTGCTCCAACGATTGTCGGTTCTACGGCAAACATGGCCGGCCCACTGCCACTTCAGCCTGCTAATCCTCTGAGCTATGTCGAAAATTATGATCAATGATCGTATAACCCCAGAGCCAATCACTGTCGCCGGAATGCCTCTCGAAGTTGTGCAGGAGTATGTCTACCTCGGGCAGACCCTGCGTTTGGGTAGACACAACTTTGAGAAAGAGCTAAACCGGAGAATCCAGCTGGGCTGGGCTGCGTTTGGGAAACTCCGTCAAGTCTTCTCGTCGCAAAAATATGTGTGGACTAGGAATGGTCGCATATTCATCCGCAGAGATGACCAATCTCCTGCAAAGCAAGTCAAAAACTATGAGGCACTGGCTGATATGAACTCCATACTGATATGAAACCAGGCTCTGCGAAGTAAAAATTAAGAAGTATAGATCTCACTAAAACTCAATAATACTCTGCCAAGAATATTTAGATATGTGCAGTATACAAACAAACCCCAGTGACTATACAGACTTTGTTTCTCGTCATGGATAATATCAGTAGATAAAGTGACACAGTCAAGTGATATAAGTAGAGACTATAATTTGTTGCAGATTTTAATTTTGACCGGTCTACCTCTAGTGAAGGACACAAAAATTCAAACCCTAATAATAGTAAATATTATGTAGTTTATAAAATACTGTTCAAAAAACTGTAGATTTAGTGATAAGCAATTTTAGTGGTGTAACGGAGTGTGAAAATAAACTACCCCTCAGTAAGTTAGATCCTCATCACCCTGCATTAGATATTATAATTAATGTATGATATAAATGTAATGATACAAAAAATGTTAAAAGGGTAAAAATATGCCACACATATTTTCAAAAAAGTTGATTATTCAAAAGTAACAAAAAACCAATAAATACTTTCATTCCTGTATGATTTAAAACCAATCTTGGCAGATTTTATCCAATTAACTGACTATTTGACACAAACAATAGCGTTCCTTTAATTTTGTTATCATGAATGTTATCATGAGCACTTATTACTCGTATATTGGAATCCAATCACACACTTAGTTATAAGTTGTTGCTTTTTTTTTCCTTAAAAAATAAGTACTAAATTTTTTAAGACATATTTTACCTACATCAAATCTGTTTATGCCTGTAATGGTATATCACACTGTAGAATGTTATAAGTAATATTTTTCTCCTAAATAACAATTGTGAATATGCCATTGGTGTAACTAACTAAATAAATAAATATAAAGATCGCAGTAAAGCATTTTTCAGTTTAGTTTAGTATTCGATAAAATTTACGAATTGCTTTCCGCGCATGTCATGACAACTCGATTCTTCTGTTTTGCACAGATAGACTATCCCCTTAATAGCAATGGACTTTGCAGTTGATATAATGAGCCGCTTTTTTGTTCGCCTACTGCGCATGTGGGCTACAGATGAAAAACTACGACAGTAGGCGCCTATTATCAGCTTTCGGTATGAATGAAGGCTTCTACGTAATACCACGTAATGTTGGAAGCGTTTTTCGCGACGTTTCGGCGCGAAAAATCGCAATAAGTGATGAGGGAGTAATGTTGCAGATTCTTTGACACAAGACCATTTTGATTACAAAAAATGACGAGTCTCATCTTGTGTTTACTTTTTAAAATTTAAATCTATATTTAGTTTTTCAAGTACTGTGCTATTAAATTCTTTTTTTTAATGATTATAATCATTATTATTGGTAGAATAATTGGTATTGGTAGAATTGTTGGTAGAATACTTGGTAGAATATCATCATGGTTAGGGAACAGTTAAGTTGACACCACTACACTAACAAGCTCACCGATAATCCCATACCGGTAGATGGCGCTTTTTGACGTGCCATCGTTAAGGGAATCTACCGAATTATTCTCATGAATATGTATCCGTCTGAAGCCGGAGGGCGGACGGTAATGACAACACAATGCCGGCTTTCCGCAGAATATTGGATCAATATAACGTATTTTATCTGGTTACTCGCGCTTCGATAGCTGCGCTTTTTTAGAGATTTGTGCAGTTGGTTATATTTTACAGAACAGTGTATTATGTAGGACACCCATATCCAGAATAATGCTTGGGTACCTACTCATCACATACCTATTATAAAATATTTATTTGCTCATTGCGTGAATGTACTAAATCCGTATTATGAACCTCCGCCGCTTACTAGCTATACGCCATATAAGTCAATAAAATAACATAATGGTTTAATTAGGAGACCTTTGCCCAGAAGTAGAACAGTATGGGTTAATTAAAAAAAAATGATTTTATGATTGACGCACTTAATCGAATGGCAGTCGACAGAATGTTCCCGTGTAGAGATAATTTTTCAAAGAATAATCAAAAGCCACAATCGGATCGCATAAAATAATAACGAGTCGTTTTTTTAGATCGAGAATCACCAGTTGTTGAAAATCAAAGCGCCCGACCTACATGTTGTCGAAGGAACGGTATCAGGCCAGAAAAGCCCGTTGGCACGATCAATCAGATAAATAAAGGCCTAATCAGGTGTTTTCAAGTAAGCGTTGCCCCAAAACAATATTTCACGTAATCCCAACCACTGTTAACAGGTAGATTGGATCTGTGATCCCGAGCTTTACCAGATCTGATCTTACCAGAATAGGTATTGTACGTGTTGGGTTGTAGAATCAGCACCAACGTCTAATTATAGAGAAATTAGTGCGCTCACAGAATGTCGAATAAGCAAGTTCATCTGAGAGGCTAACTCAGAGTTTAACTCAGGCTCAGAGCCAAGGGTTTTTATACAATAAATGATGGAATAAGTCGATGGCTCACCTGATCTTAAGCGGTTATCTCTGCCTATGCATTGCCTTACTGAGGACGTCAGAGAAACTGTCAGAGACATTGGCATTTTAAAAGTAGCCGTTGACCCATCCAAAGCTCATGGTTACCGCACTAAAATTTTATTGTCATAGCCTAGATTGATTTTCCTAGTGCTTTATGAGAGTAAGTACCTATTGTAATAAAAAACCCCTGACTTTGATACCCATATTGAGGGAGTTGTGAAAAAATATGTAATCCGCCATTTTGTGGCGGCGGCCATCTTGGACCGATTTTCATCAAACATAGCTAAGAACACTCCCGTCCCGACTAATTCACCTTTCAAACAAAAATCAAATCAAAATCAGTTCATCGGTTCGAAAGCTACCTTGCCTCAGACAGACACACACACACACAGACACGTCAAACTTATAACACCCCATCGTTTTTGCGTCGGTGGTTAATAAATAAGAGAAAATAATTGGTTCAATATATACTAGGTAAATACATTTTTGTAATGGCAATACTTTAAACTGACTTCAATCAACTTTTTCTGACCTAAAATGCGGCTAAACATCATGTACCATACCAAACTTCCTATCCTATCCTTATCCTAGATATTCCTTATCTAGACAACCAGCAACAAAAAACCTCAATGCGATAATCCAACACCTTCCCGCTTGATTTACGTTACTACCCATAGGTTCTATATAAACGGTATCCATAGCTACGAGGTATAGAAATAGAACCTTTTCACACTAACGCGGGGGAGATCATCTTACAGCAGCTATCGCAACGTGGAGATAACACGACAATGCAGCACTTCAAACCCATTTATACGATACCACGTGCAAAGGTATATGTAGGTTTATACGGCGGAAGCACACGGTACGGTTTTTGCTACTGCAGTTATTTAACCTTATCTTGGTTTACAAGAACAGCTAAGTAAAGATTTTGTAGCGATCACAATAGGCCAGAAGGCCGCAGTGATATCATAGCCGCAAAAAGCTAATAAAAAAAGTAAAGATTTTAACTAGCTTAGCAGCTACTTTAAAATAGTTTACGTGTACTACGATAGATACTTCCCATGTGGCCCAAATCGATAGATATTATGTCCCAAAAATCGAGTTTTGACAGTTTTTGGGAGATATACGTGACCAAAAGTCTATCGGTCTAAAATCGCTTGCTGTACCGATACCTTTTCCCCCTGTAGAGTACTACTACTACTTTTTTACTACCTACTTTTAATACAAATGTTTTTTTTATTGCATTTTTGTGTTTTCTAGCTACATTAGTTTCTTTAAAGTTTTCTGGTAGAGATCACTCTATTTTTTATGTTATATGTGTGTGTAAAGGAGTTCATAAAAAGTTCCATCAATAAATCCATTGCATAATAGAATCTTTTCTATCCTTCTTTCATTTTAATTTGGTAAAAGCTGTGCGGTGGAACTCGTGACCGCAACGCAGCGTCTGCTACGGCCCTTAGTTGGTTTACGTAGTGTTAGAACTCCGTATGGGCTTACGGTAAATTGATAGCGCTGCAACTTGGCGCTTTTAAGGTTGTAAAATAGGATTACTTTGCCGTTTTGAAGTCTGACCTACGGTGGCGACGAAGCGACGTTGAAAATATTTATTTCAGTTTGTTTTATGGTTTAAAATAAGTGCGGTGAGAAAATAAAAACCACTTTATGACTAAAGTTTTAAGTTGAGCTCAAACATTTTTATTTGCACTTTTTGCTTAGATAATATGAAAACTTTTCAGATAAGAACGTGCTCTAAAAGCATGTTACTATTATTTTACATTGACATTTCAAGCAGAAAATAATTTACGAGTAGCTTATTTAAACAATTTCCATATATTGTTGAGCATTATAGTCGCTCGCAGTAGTGAAGGTGCATAAATCTCAATCATAATTTGCGCGCGTCAACCGTAGGCTGGCGGACCAATGATGGATGGCGCGCTCTCATTCCGAATTCAAACCGTCCAACCGGCGCCCGACACGTTGCAAAATGGCGGACACGAAACTAAATTGATTAAAAATCTATTAGTTGACTCCCTATCTAATACGTCTCAATTTCAGATAGTGACATTTATTAAATTGCTAGATATAATTCGCTTTCTGAGATGAGGGTTTAGTTGAGATAGTATTAAATAAATGTCAATAAAGATGGGGTGTATCAATTACTTATTGACTATTGAATTACCCATTTGCTATTTGGTATAACATCGTAGTATTGTATAAATACATCAGATATTCTAAGTATACTGCTTCTGTTTCCCGTGAACACGAAAACTTAGCCTTAAGTTCCATCTCCGGGCCCTATAAATTATTTTTCTGCTCCAATAAAAAGGTGGTTCTGAAGGAACTGTTTGTATTTTCTTACATAAACCCCTGTTTTACACAAAAAAGACGAACTACAGTTTGTAAGATTACGTCTATAACGACTTCAAAGATCCTCTTATTATGTTTTCTCTCGGTTCGTGGTATATTAATAAAACTCGCCGGTTCTGAGAACCGAGGGATCTGACCGCCCATCCTTTCCCTCAACCCATCTTTTACAGAATAGTTTCGCTTTATAATATTTGTGGCACGTCCACTGACCATCCCAAAGGAAAGCCTTTAATTTATAAATAGATTGTTTATAGCTTAAGGGGTTCAAACAAATAGATCACCCTTAAAATAATAATGCGTTTTTGCTGTTGATGTTTAGACATAAATATGAGATTAAAAGGGTGACGCACTGCCGTCGTGTTATGGTCGATAAAAAGTTTCATACGTTGTTTTATGGATTAGGTACGTAACTACAAGTAGGAACATCTTTGTATGCCCTCGGTTTTATATTTAAACTAGCAGCTACCCGCAACTTCGTATGCGCCTACAGTTTCCGTGTACATTATATTATCTGTGCGTGTACCGAGCGGATACTTTGAGAAACTTGACATTACACCTCATTACACCGAACTCGTACCTACTGGAATGCCAAACGCTAGTTGTTAGACCAAAGAGGTAGTACTAGGCCCTGTCAAACTGACGTGACATGACATGACAATGAAACCCTCTTGCCAATTGGTGCTGCTAATACTTTTCGTTCATTTTATCCTGTAGATCCTGTTAATTATTCGGGATAAAAGTAGCCTATATGTCAATCCAGGTTACGAACTATATATATGCCAAGTTTCATCCAAGTTGGTTCAGTAGTTTAGACGTGATTGAAACACAAACATCCAAACATCTAAACTTTCGCATTTATAATATTAGTAGGATTAGTAGGATAGGATGTTCATTTTTGGTCATCAAAATAATATCTGGAATATTATTAAAGTAACCATAACAATATCTAATTAGGTATATTATCATCTTCTAATTTATAACTAGAGTTCTGTGTTCTGTGGTTTTTTCATATAATTAGGTAAAAAACATGTCTTGAATATTATTAAATGTGTTTTTTTTTTTGAGAAATTCCAATGTTGTTCGACAATACACAGTTGTTGGTATACGTACTAAACTAAAGTAATGAAGAAAGTTTAGTACCGTTCCTAAATGGAGTTTGATCAAACACTCCAGGAGCAATATCCAATTCTCAGGGCGTAAGCAACATTTGTTCGCAACTGGAACTAGCAACTAGCGCGTCACAAAGTAATACCACGGAGCAGAAATCCTACAGAGAAACAGCTTCCTGAGAGCATATTTTAAAAGTCTTATTGTGTTGTAGCTGCAGCCCCCGTATGCCAATCTTTTGCTGTCAAGTTATATTTCACTGCCCAGTGTAATTTCTTCAGGTCACGTGGTACAATTTTGTACCACGTGATCATTCTTTTTAGACACTTGACAGCAAAATATGCGCGAAAACACATCAAATGACGTCATAATGTCACTATTTAGTCACAGAATAACTATGAGTTAGTATGAACTGACCATGATTTAAAACTTTGCAGTTCAACTTTGATTGGCATACCCCTGCAGGTAAGACAATATTCAATAAAAAATTACATGCATTTCGGAAAATCATCGGAAATCTATCTCGCAATCGTAACAACGTGACGCGGCGAATATCACCCAAAACTCAGCCGCTCGACTCTCGTAAGAGCTTACGCACACATCGCTACACGTGTATGAAGTGACTTGCCTTCGTAGCTGTTGCTCTGTAGGTTTTCCACTCTGTGTTACAAAGTAATACATTCGCCAAAGTTCGCCACTTGGGGTCTACGCGGACTGCATCCCATCGAACTACAATTTAATATATTAGCTTTCCGAACTTGGATTTGTCGTTATTGCTTACGAGATTCAAGAAACAAAATATGAAAGCAATTTTGGAGTTTTGTGGAGGTATTTAAAATTAAGTTTACGTCTATTTCTGCCGTTAAGCAATAATGCTCGCATTGCTATCATCATCATCATCAACCTATACTCGTCCACTGCTGGACGTAGGTCTCTCCCAAGACGCGCCATTGAGCTCGGTTGCGCATTGCTATGCTCTGGTTTAAAGGCCGATGCCGATGGCTTAAACGTACTATGCCATACCATAGGAGCGATGGACGCATTGCAATGCTACACAGAACACGTCTTTGCATTTAGTAGGGCTGTCTTACGGTATGCTCTTAGAGCGTAACTCAACTCTGAAGTCTTTTTAACCCACATGTTATATGCTTTCCCTGCTGCCATAACTTCCTCTGAGCCCACCAGAGCCATGTTTGAGGACTGATGGGTTAACCTGATTTTCTCCATCCCAATAATTTTAGCAAATGAGCTTTTTAAATATTTTAAATAATATGGAGTTAGATCGAATTTTCTTAAAAAAAAATTGAAAAAGGTTAAAAAAAAGTTTTTGATATTCTGATAGAGTCCCAGGGTTTTTCGTCCTATTTCTAATCCTACTTTGTTTTATAAGATTCCTTATACAAATACACTAACTTCCCTAATCTTTTACTCCTAAAAGTTGAAGAAGTTCTGTTTACTATGTTCCTAAGTTAATACTGGAAAGTTTGTAGTATGTTTTGAGGGGTAATTCTCAAAATAAAATATATTATTTGTATTAGTACAAATCACCGAAATTTTATTGGGTCATAAAAGTTACTTTAGCATTTTGTGACATTTCATAAATCCCAATTTAGTAACAGTTAATAACAAATTACAAGCTTATCTACACTGGCTAGGATACAAACTAAGTTTTACACAATGTTTTTTTTCTACCATCAAACGGATATGGACTTACTAGTTTCCGCCCGCAACTTCGTCCTCATCCCGTTTGATCTCGTTGATTTTCAGAGATAAAATGTAGCCTATGTGTTAATCCAGGTTACGAACAGGTTATATTCCAAGGCACGACTTCAGTAGACGTGCTCAGTGAGGCAATGCTTCGTTACCACTTAACATCAGGTGGCCCATCAGCTTGTTCCATCATTTAGTTGTATAAAAAAGTTTCATCCGAATCGGACCAGTAGTTGCAGCGTGATGGAAACACAAACATCTAAATTTTGACATCCTACTATCCTACTAATATTAGAAATGCGAAAGTTTAGATGTTTGGATGTTTGTGTTTCAATCACGTCTAAACTACTGAACCAACTTGGATGAATCTTGGCATATATATAGTTCGTAGCCTGGATTGACACATATGCTACTTTTTATCCCAAAAAATTAACAGGATCTACAGGATAAAATGAACGAAAAGGATTAGCAGCGCCAATTGGCAAGAGGATTTCATTGTCATGTCATGTCACGTCAGTTTGACAGGCGTAGTACTACCTCTTTGGTCTAACGACTAGCGTTTGACATTCCAGTACGAGTTCGGTGTAATGAGGTGTAATGTCAAGTTTCTCAAAGTATCCGCTCGGTACACGCACAGGTAATAATAATACACAGATAATATAATGTACACGGAAACTGAAGACCCGTACGAAGTCGCGGGTAACTACTAGTTTATAATATTAGTAGGTCTCATAATAATAGTGAAGGTTAACGACCTGGTTACTAAAAAGCCCAAACAAATTGTTCTGTCATCAGTGTAGATAGTAGGATTTAATTAATCATATAATAATGTAGCGGAAGGGTAGGGATCGTGGATGCAAGGTTCTGATAGCGGACATAGATCTGTGGTTCATGGGAAAGGCGCAAGCGAGTTTTTATAGCGACCGAAAATGCTAAATACACAAATAAATACACAATAAGCACATAGGTAGATATTTGACGTTCTACTTCTCGCTTTCTGATCAGCAATAGACTTCTATCTAACTAGCTTTATTTTTCCGTCTCTTCTAACTGGATACCTACCTACCTATATTTTCCTACCTACTCAAAGAGAACCAATTTCTTGTTTGGGTCATTAATTAATTGTGAAATATGTATATGTTAGCTGAGTAATGTGATGCAATTTACTAAGTACCTAGTATTAAGACTACCAACCTTCCTACCTACTTACATAATTATAGTTTAAGCTCATTATAAGTGGACTGTAAAGTTCTTCGATGAGTAATAATAATAAAGTTCTTTAAACCGAAATCAAAGAAATAATGCACAGAATGTTGGTAACAGAATAGAAGACACTGCAGTGTAGTTGGCAAAAATAAAAAACAGAAACACGTCATGTCAATTAACATACTGCTAGTAAATGCTACGAGTCGTAGCACTTCATTTCGAGGTACATAGAATCTAAAGGTCCCATATTACAAGCTTTATTTAATTTGGGACTATAGGGCGTCGTGTGAAATATCCATGAATATTATTTATATAGGTGCCTTAGCAAAAAAATTAAATAAATTTTGTTAAAATGAACTCAACAGAGTTCAAACCACCGACCGCAAGCAGATGCCCAAATGGATACCTACCGGGCGACGCGACGTTACCTCTTTGTACGGCAATAGGTACTGATTTAATTTTTGCCCATTTATTGCATCGCAGACTTAGCGTGGTTAGACTCTATCACATTTATTAACATCCGTATTTTATAGAATCTAGGTATTCTATGAAACTCTGAGTAATTTACCTTAGTAAAACAATTCAGACCGAGTTTAATTTTTTTTTAATTTTAGTATTCCGACACAAATGGACCTCTCTTGTACCAGAACAAACTTACTCCAACGGAGGTTTAACGAGACGGCAAATTCTGAAAAACAAGTAACCTCGATGAGGGTCAGACATTGAGGGTACAATTAAAAAGCGAAATGTAAGCGAGGATTAACCCTCCGAATATAATGAGAAGATTTGCAGAATAATGTCTGAATGTAAGGATTTGACGCAAATGTGCAAGGAAGCTTAGGATTGCGAGGCGGATGGATTTTGATGATTTCACTCAAATAGAGTTTATGCTAATTATTTTTCTACTTTAACCCAATGCCGCGGTCTGAAGGTTACTAGGATTTCATAAACATTTCACACAACGCCCTCTAGTCCCAAACTAAGCAAAGATAATATAAATAAATAAATATTCAGGGACATTTCACACAATGCCTTCTAGTCCCAAACTAAGCAAAGCTTGTAATATGGGAACTAGATGGCTGACAGAATACTTATATACTTAAAAAACACTTATATATTATAAAGATGGCGTTACAAATAACGTTATAATGGTACTTATATTAATTTGTTGCAAGAGATGTCGTGCTCGTCTGTTCGCAGAGCTACTACTAAGAATCTCGTTAATCTAACTAAAAAAGAGGTGCAATTTGTATTGTACATTCATTGCCATAATTGTGTAATTTATATTGCGATATAACAAAGTAAAATTGCTATTTTGACAAGTACAATTTCATCCACTTACAGCAAACTCACAGCAAAAAACAAATCGCAAAGTGTCACCACCAGTCAAGACAGTTTCAGACCAAGTTTCCAATAAAAGAACTAAGTAATAGTAGTAAGTCGGTTTCCTCTGGTCGTTTTGCGCAGTCTGAGAATCAGGTCGGAAATATCGACTTGAAAATTTCTAGATTGTTAGCTCGCAATGACACCGCGGTCGAAGATCGAATTGTTTTTGCAAGTTGCAACGATTCAACTTTTCGCATCGAGCGGGGTTTTTAGCAACCATGTTTTAACTGGCATTTGCAAATTTGAATTTGAATTTGAAATGGAACGAGATGTTCGATGATGCCGTGAATTCAGGCCGCTTTGTTTGTTACAGGGGGTGATTCTAGACTTCTTTGTCACGATAGATATAACTCTCAAAAACTGTTACAAACCACCGAGTTTTGTCAATTTTTGGGAGATATCTATCAATCTATCGCGACAAAAAAGTCTGTCGATCTAGAATCACTCCCCATGTTAAATTGTAATCTAGATATTTAATAACCGGGTAAGGTTCTTTTCTCCGTGATTTTATTTAGTTTAGAATATTTTTATAATATTTTCTATAGCATTTATTTTACCTGCAACGCTTTTGTTGTATTTTAGACTTAATTTAAATCGATCTTTTATCCACTATAAACTCCTGATTGACTTAATAAGGATACATAACTACATACCATCAAGTATCAATATTATAAATAAAAATTAATATTCATGGACATTTCACACAACGCCCTCTAGTCCCAAACTAAGCAAAGCTTGTAATATGGGAACTAGATGATGGTTTTTTTTTCGATTACTGTTCATTATTGTCTGCACCATGCCCTTTAGACATTCTTATTTCCAAACCTAAGCCTTCTTCATAAAATGCCAACCGTTATTTAGCTATTTAATGTCTCTCTATAAATGTTCCACCTTTTTGCATAAACTAGGGAATTTATTTCAGGTGGGTTCTCCAATACATATTTGATGAGACAGCAATATAAGGCAAGCCACAGAATAACGGAAGGCCATGAACCGCGACGCTACAAACAAATTTCGCTTTTGCGTTGCGTCAGCATCGAGCGTCAAATACAAACATATGAGTTAATACGCAAAAGGCCACGAAGTAACGCACTCTGTATCTCTGAAACTCTTTGAAACTTTCATAGGCGCTTGGCTTGGAGTGAATTGTCGCTTCAAGGTATCGTGGCGATATTTTCGTGGCCACAGAATAACAACGTGAACTAGGGCCGGTCACAGGTGTAGCCAGTTATTGAGTTTGTCTAAATTAGCGCCACATGTGATATTATGCAAATAGTTTGATTAAATTTAGTTTTGAACAGGTAAACTAATTTAATGTCCTATTTGACCAAGTAGATGAAAAGTAGCGAATCACTGTATAGTTTTATTATGAATTTGTAGCTTGATAATCGTAATTCTCTTTGATAATTTGATTAAAATCGAAAATAGCACTCTTAACATTCATACAGACTCAAAAACAAATCAACCTGCTAAAAACGACTCCAATTCGCAAAACCATTCGATAAATATATCGCAAACAATTCCTTCAAGAAGCGTCTACTTAAGCTAATAAAGTATCACTTACTTAGCAAAAACGTCCATAAAATAATTTCCTACGGCTTTCCGTAGGGACTTTTGCAAATCGGCTTTATCGACACAATAAAAATATCTTCAGCGATAATGCGGCACCGGAATGCCTCTCTCACTTTTAAACGGCTCTCAATGTAAAATGGGCTTTATTACGGGGCGTTTAGATTCAATATAGCTAATGTGAGCCATTTCTGAAATTGAAGCTCGTCGTTGAACTTTTTATTTTTCCAAGGGGAAGAAAATGAAAAGCTAACTACGTATATACTAAAGTATATCAGCGTGTCCTATCAAAGATACATTCGTACCTACCGTATTCAAGCTATTCAAACAAGCAATCTACTAGCTTGCAATCAACTAAGGTGTATTAAGAATAATGCATTTTTGCTCACCACATTCACAGTTCTAGGTATGCATCTTAAACAACAAAGCCAAAGTCAAAGATATTTTGTTCAGTAAAATCACAAGGATTATTCAGAATCGTCTTAAAATATACTAGGTGATTCAACCCGATCATTTCCTACATAATATACCTAAGCCTTATGATGGCGTGATTTGTTTTTCTTTTAAAATAACAACTTGTAAGCAACGTTGAGTTTTAAGACACACAGTATTTTACTCTGTGGTTTCTGTGTATCGCGGCGGGTGTTCGTAATATTGATGTACTATAAAGGCGATAGGAATACAGAATAACCCCCCTGAGTGGCGATACTATGTTACATTCCTTCAATTACTTAGATGGCGACACGTACTCTACCAATGAAATTCGGGACGGATATAGAATGGTTTGTCTGTACGTACTGAGATTATTTGATGCTGCGTTCTATAATTGTAAAACATGAATCAAAGTAAAAAATATGGCTACTCAACGCATTTATGAAGTTACCTAGGTTTAGTTCAAGATCAAAATAAAAAAATGACATGGAAAACTCATTTAACTAGTGGATAAAACGAGTTTTTGGTCGAGATATGACGTCATCCCTATTAAAGTAAAATCTCTGCCGACGTGAGAATTAGGCCCCTGCATACAGTTTTACCATTACACCAATCTGATAATAGACATAAATAGAACGCTATCGGGCGTTTTTCATTTGTTTTCTTCAGAGTCACTCTATGAGATTTGTCGAACGTTGGTTACTGCCATTAAGGCAACTCGAGTGCCTACTTATTCGAATGCCAAGTGTCAATGTTACCACCCCGCGCTGTTTCGGTAATAAATGTAATGGCATCCGTGCACGCGCCTTATCGGTCAAGATTATGTGTAATACTTCACAAATGTCTCTCCCAACCTCACCCTCGACCCTCTAATGTGGTTTGATATATTACTTTATTTGTCAAATATCAATAACGTCAGATCGAGACACTTTGTGGCAACGAGTTTGAAAGCGACGCGATTGAATCGATATGGGAGATTACGGAGTCGGTATATGAATAACATTGAATTGTACGGTTATGGCATTCGATGTAAGTGATTTTGGAGCCTTTGAACTTTGCACGTGGTTGATTGCGTTCGTTGAAACAGATAGACTTTATTGAAAAACCTGGCGATGCCGGATATTTCACCTGCACAAAATATTTTTTAAAAATTCACCAGTTTTGTAGTTTGCACAGCATTGCCGATACACTAGTTATTCTAATATTTTTTTATTTATTTCAAGAAAGGATTTTTTTGTGCAACTATTATGATGGAACAAGCCGATGATAAAATAGAAATCTCTGCCTATAACAATGCATTTCTTCACTGAGCACATCCACTGCGGACATACCCTGTGATGCATTGCACTATACCTATCACTCTGACAAAGGTGTTAGATCTCATGTAGTACGCTGAAACGTGTATACTTTCCACATTTTAATTTACACATTAGTTTCATACCCATTTTTTTCCACTGCGAGTTCACTTTGATAAACTACACCAGAATTTTCAATTGTGTGATTTTGGTTACAAATCGATACAGAAAAACTGTCTTTGCGTGTCAGTCCTGGCACCAAGGGTCTAGGTCCGCATTCGATTGACGGATTAGCATCGTAATTGCGTTGTTGCGTGATGTTATCACGTAATTGAATGCGGGACACCCGCGTCAGGGCTGCCCCGATAAGAATGCTAATACGGTTCGGTTTTCTGCATTTACATGAGGCTTTATAGGCCTTGCTATCTAAAGTGCAGATTAAAAACGTGGCTGGGATGGATGATTTTTGAAAGGTATTAAAGATGAGGCTGTAAATTTTCTATGCATTTTTCTTACACAAACTGTAGTGCTACTTTGTTCAAGAGTTTGAAAATTCATCGATAATTGATTGTGATCTACATTGTATTGGAATTTTTATTTCATTCAAGAGTAAGGCTTCTGGTTTGGTCCTGGATATACTGTAACAAAGGTGTTCAGTAAACTATACGTTGAACTTAATTTAGCGATGTTTGGTAAGTAAGCTTGGTTCTTGCTTGCTGTGATTCTGCTAATACTTAGTTTAGATCTATTTTGTTTCAGGCTTTCTGTAGCGTCTAATATTGAAACCACAAGAACTTGTTAACGATAGAATCCAACTTCTCAGAATCAATATGTGAATTCTTGATGTGAATTCTCGAAACTAGGTGATAACCAAGTCGACAGCGTGTCAGACCAACATGTTAGGTCCTAACGGGTTGACATGCTGTCGACTTTATTAATGTGAAGTTGTTTCATCGTTGAACACCTAGATATTTATTTAGACACCTGTAGATATTTAGTTTTATGTGCGCACCGTTCTTATCTGATCTAATGTTTCTGTCCATCCAAAGGTTGTCTGGAAGAGATCGCTTATCGCTATAAAACCCATTGTACTTCATGTTCTAAATTGTTATTTCTCTTATTTTCTTTTTTTTTCTTTTACAATACAGATATAATCTGATGTAGATATATAGATGTACTTAGTTAAAATTTGAATTGACATCCCTATTCGAGTGTCCACGCTGGACGTCCCGTTATTCCCGTGGGTGATGTCAAAATTTATTTCGTTATTGATTCATTATTCTGTTACGACATGTTGCGACGAGTGATACAACCTTATTAATTGTGTGCGTAACCCCTGCTATTGGGTTTTGTAATAATAACAAACAATGCACAAGACCACGCCCCAATCGGAGGTTAAAAATATAGCACATAAAAAGGGGGGAAAATAATTAAATGGAAAAGGTACAATCACAGAGATATAGTTTTTCCTGAAATTCTATAAAAGCTTATATATTTGCATCTGGACATTTAGTAAAAAAATGTTCGAGACTATACTCACGGATTCATCAAAAGAAATGTTCGCAATGACTAGCTCTTCGGTCACTGTAGAGTGTAGGTAGCTACTATAAGTTCAATGACCCAATTGAGGTGGAGTGGAGGGCCAGTGTTGTTTAGTGGATGCGTACCTGAAAAATTAAAAAATTAAAATTACTTGTCAGTCACAATAAAACCTTTAAAAACAACCTTCTTTATCCTGTTGCGGATTATATCCTGTTTCAAGTTCGGTATTCAAAATTTCGTCTATAGAACTTAGAATTAAATAAATGAGGCGTTATGTTCTCCGTAAAAGACTTTGGCAACTTTTTATGAGAAATATTAGTTTACTGCCCGCACTCACTATCGATAAAATAACATAGAGCGCCATAATTTTAGATAAAAGCCTTCGCAGCGCCAAACGACCATCTAATAACTTTAAAAAGTTCAGTAATAACCGCCCGGAGCCAATATCTTGGCCACGTCGTTCATTTAGTACCACAATGTTTAGTTTGCGTGCAATCTTTGGATCATAGTAAATACTTTTGGAACTAAAAACTCAGTTTTATTGAACAGCAATGTTTTTTTTAACCCCAACTCAATTAAAAACTTATTTAACCGTACTCGATGGACCAACGACATTTTGTTAATATTACCGATTTTCGGGCTTCTTCATACACCGACTGTGTACAAAATATCCCAAAAATCGGTGTTTCTGAAAACTTTATGATCCCCATATTGTTGCCCATTCGATTGCAGATTTAGCGTGGTCAGGCTACGTGAAACCGCATCATGCATTCATTATTTTTAAATGACACTGTCCGTTCATCGTGAAATCCGTAAAAGGCTATTTTCACGGGTGTTTCGAACAATTATCGAGATAGAGATGAAACTTCAGCGTGAATTTAAGTAATATCTGCTGAAACAAGTTTTTTTCTCCCCGTATTTTACCTCAGCTTAAACATTATCAGCTTCTATTTAATGACCGTCCTATACCAGCCCCGAAAAGTACCATTTATGATCGAAAAGACCTATAATTCTCTATAAGCCTTTTTATGATACATTTTTCTCAAGATTCGTTCATCGCAAGTAGTTTGCAAGTTTTCCGTCTCTGCGCTAATGTGGAAGTTCTCAGGCCGAGGGCGTGTCAGAAGTTGTCGACTTTCTGATGTGTGCAACCGAGGGATTCTGCAACTTTCATACTTTTGTCTTAGCAATCGTGATTGAGAAGTTCCATGTTTATAGTTTCAGAAGCAATAATGGATCATCTTTTCGTTATACAATAATTTAGAGTTGCTTTTAAAAAAGTATGTGTTTTTGGAGAACCCGATAGATGGCATGACTATTGTGCGATACTAATCAAAAATTTCAACGTTATAGTAAATTTATAGTAGTAAGAAATATCGAAATGACGGACATAGGCCATAAATAAGAAAAGAAGAAGACAAAAGTTCCTAATAAGAAAAGAAAAAGATAGAGTCTACCTGATAGTACTTTCAAAAAATGTATAGTGCCCTTTAGTAACACAATCAGAACTAGACACGTTGTAGTCTAAAATTTTGTGTATGTTTAGAGATTTAAACAAACGGATACAAGGAAGAACCACAGCTAAAAAGAATAGATTTAAAAAGAGAAAAATACTCCAATATTTTACTCCAAATTTAATTTTTATATATAAGCCTTAGGATGAAGAATCTTTTTGTTCAGAGGTATCAGTTAATATTTTTGCTTCAATGCGAAGTCATAGATGATCATCTAATGAAGCAAACACATTTACGTCACTAATTTGCCGACATAAAAGTGTTTTTGTTGGATCAAGTTTGTCCCAACACGCCAAAGCCATTAGAAGTAAGTACCTAACTAATGTGTACGAAATTGTGTCACATTTTCTTCGAATTTTACGAAGCAGTGACGTAACTGAAAAATATATATTATACTTAAGAATATTTTCTAGCTGAATTTTTATTTTTATAAGTTTGATGAAGATCGATGTTGTTTGTTTATACAAGTAATAAATTTAAAATTTAAAAACCCCCGAATCTTGGCCCGATTTATATCAAACATAGCTAAGAACACTCCCGACTAATTCACCTTTCAAACAAAAAAAAATCAAAATCGGTTCGTCCGTTCGGGAGCTACGTTCCCTCAGACAGACACACACATACACAGACACGTCAAACTTATAACACTCCGTCGTTTTTGCGTCGGGGGTTAAAAATCAAGCCCATCTAAAATATTGGTTAATTAAATGTTTTAATCAATTAATCACTTAAACGCTCGCTTAATCGCACCTAATTGTAGGTAGGTACGTTTTGTATTAAACATATTTTTCACATAAAACGGTCTGTTTTTCAGCACTGCGATGATAAGTACCTGAAAATAAAAGTAAACCTCACCGTTTCGCTTAAAAAGGTTGAGTTAATCGATATCGCACAATACAAAGCTGTATAAAAAGCAGAGGTTCCTACGCAGGGTAATTTCCGCCGGCAATGGACCGTGAACACTGACGAAATTTCACCGAATTTTACATGGAACTAAAAACAAGAGAGATGACATTCATTAATTTTCAAAAAATGAGTTATGCAATACTGGATATGGTGTAGGTAGGTATGTATAATAAAAATAAAAATTTTGTCTTGCCCGACTTCATTACGAATTATAACTTTTTTTTTTGTTTGTTCACACTTCGATTTAAACAAGTTAATATTTCCACAATAACAGTATTATGTCACTAAGAACTTGTATTATTTTAAAACTACGAGTACCTTACCTACCTACTATTAGTACCTAACTATCCCAACACTACCAGACCAAAAACATGTATTTTGTAGGTTGTATCTATCTCAGTCGGCCAGCCCCCGTATGCCAATCTTTTGCTGTCAAGTTATATTTCACTGCCCAGTGTAATTTCTTCAGGTGGTACAAAGGTTCAGGTGGTTCACGTGGTACAAAATTGTACCACGTGATCATTCTTTTTAGACACTTGACAGCAAAATATGCGCGAAAACACATCAAATGACGTCATAATGTCACTATTTAGTCACAGAATAACTATGAGTTAGTATGAACTGACCATGATTTAAAACTTTGCAGTTCAACTTTGATTGGCATACCCCTGCAGTTCACATCCAGTCATAACAGTAACAAAATTCAGTTATGTGGATCTGCGCATAACTATGACACATTCTACGCACCAAAAAACACTATATAACTACTTTTTATATTCCGAATATTCGATGGAAGTTTCCACCAATCGATTGTATTAAGCTGACTGAAACACGTTTTGTTACATGATGTATTGATGTCTGTGAGAGACGTGAAGATCATTCTTTATGAAGGGAATATTTCAAACAACTTCAGACAATACGTTTACTCTCAGTGGAAAAGGTAAATTCGTAAAGTTGCCTTTATTTGAGTAAAGAATACATTTCGAATCAAACGCTTTCAAAACTAAACATACTAATAGAATTTTGAAAAGTTCTGCCATGAAAAATGTTGATCTTGATCATACCTTTTATTTAGTTTTGGAACGAGAAGTTCATAGTTTTCAAAATTATTGTTTGATGTCGTGTGGAGTCGAGTAAACCTGATTTTGTCACGTGACGGTTCACTTTCGTTCACTGTTTTGACTTCAAAAATTTCGAGCTGATGAAGTGACACAGGCTGCGAGAGGCAGGAAATGCATTTGCAAATTAGATTTCCAACCCCGTTCTGCCAACGGCGCTATCCTGTCTTCAGACCACTTGTCTTTAGCCCCCCGGACGTTTACGACTTCTGGAGCTATTTTTATTTAGTGTATTGAAATTTGAAGGGATTTTGCAACGATTTTTTTCGACCGAAAACAGTAGATACAAACCAATACATATCAAAAAACAAACAATGTATTTGTTTTTTGTAAAGGACTTTGTTTTTGTCTCAATCACACAAAAAACCGGTTTGTGAAAAACTAAAATGGGACAATAACGATGTGCGTAGGTGTTTGGATGTTTGGGCTCACTATATAAAACGTTTACAAACAAAACAACACCACAAATTCATCTATGCAAAAAAAGGTGTAAATAACTATAAACTGTACATAGGGTGGCTGTGATTTTCAAGACACCCCTCCCTTCGGTAGTAAACATTCAGTCTGTGTTAGAAAAAAACAGCGGGTTCTGGTTTGAACCAGTGGTTACTGGTTCACACTCGATTTGGCAAGAAAATTGCAGCGTCTCGCCTGCGGTGTTTACCAGAAATCTCGTTTACTTAAAACAATTGAAATAAAAAAGAAAAAGTGCTGTTCATTCTCGCTAGATAATGGCCAAGTTTTATTTGTCTAGACAAAACTTGGAGCAGCAAAAGTATGCTGTAATATCATGGTGATATGACTGTAATTTAATTTTTCTATGCAAGTTAAAATTGGATTTTGTTTTCTGAAGTACAATAACATAAAATATGCTGTAAAACTTGTGTATGTAATAGAATTTCACACAAACATTTTCGTTTTAACTTCATTACACAGCTGTAACTGTTTCCTTTGTAATTTTAACTAACGTGAAAATTGTGGTTGTTATTTCAATCAAGTTAACTGGCAACATTAAAGGCTTTGTACCCAGCATCAAGTGGGAAATATTTCAAAAACCAGCCCCTACCATAGGTAACGGTAACACTATTAGCTTACAGCTTGCTATGTGTTGGGTAGGTAAATCTGACTAAATCTTTTTAGTTCTTTTTTTGTGACAGGCGTCACAGCTCAGTCGGTAATGGCTCTGCCTTCCGTGCACCGAGAACAAACATTTGTGTGTGGAAAACATAGATGTTTGTTCTATGTCTGGGTGTTACTATGTATTATAAGTATGTATTTACAAAAAAAAAGTATGTAAGTATTCTATCAGCCATCTAGTTCCCATATCACAAGCTTTGCTTAGTTTGGGACTAGAGGGCGTTGTGTGTAAAGTCCATGAATATTTATTTATTTAGTTCTAAGCAATTTACCTACTACCGTACAATGTTCTAAGCACTGTACTACTGCTGAAGCCTTTGAAGAAGCCTACAGGTATAATTCTTTGATTTTTAAGTACTTGTACAGTCGAAGACACGTCCACCTATACTGTTTGGATTTTGAACTATAATAAGTTGAACATTACGAATCGTGCGAGAAGGACGACAATGTGTTTGTGTAGGACAGACTGCGAGCCCGGCGCGCGCCTACGCCTATTGCACTCCTTTTCCAACAATTCTCTGCATTGTATAGATTAAAAAAAAGTTCAAGAACCAATGGTAACACCGACCCGGCTTGTTATGGACATAACAGAACGGTTCGCTTTGCCGAAACTAAATGGTAATGTAATTAGTTCAACTCTGATTCTGATGGGATTAGTTTGAGTAAATTAAGTAGTAAGTAATTACTCTTCAAGCTTACAAACTCCATGGTTTTGTGAGTTTTTTTTTATATAACGCATGGAACATAACATCAATCGCTAGGATAACAGAAAACTAATTAAAATGTATGAAATTTACAATTACAAATTCTGAACTAGAAATGATAACTGAAAGGGAAATTTGAAAAGATTTTTTTAAATTAGTACGAAGAAACAACAAAAACAAACTGGTGTACCTTAAGGCTCCATTTTTGGACCTTTACTGATCATGCTACAATGCTCAAACAAACTACAAAGGTATTGTCGTATCTGTTGATAAGACAAGAAAATACAAATACAAAGAAACGTAGCTTTATTATTTTCTTTAGAACTTTTAATTAGTCACTAAAATAAATAAAATTGTAACGACAATTCACTGTTATTCACTGTGAAAGTCTGCCTAATTGTAATTACCGATTAATGTTAAGTAAGAGCTTGTACTTACGGCAGTGGGGATTACTGGAAAATAAACTAAAAACCCCACTGGTGGGGATTTCTCAAGTGGGGATTTTTGAAATATACTTACCAAAAATTAAAAGAGCTTCATGAGCAATCTAGACAAAAATTTTGCTAAAATCGTGAGAGCCATCTAAACTTAAAAGGCGTGAAATGGCTTCTAGTAATTATGTTATACTCACGCGATGGTTTGGAGTTTTGGAGGAAAATAAAAAAATTGGGAATTACCTCATTTTTGAGGATCGGTTGCCCTATTTATTCCTAATTGACAAAAAGGAATACAAAATTCCATAAACAAACATCAAGAAAATTGAGAAAACATCATTTCCTGTTTTATTAATTGATTTTTATGAACCGTGTACCGCGCAGTATCTGAAAGCTTGAAGAGGTATTTGTGTTAACAATGCTATGATAAAATGAATAAATGACACTGTTATGCTTAAGTTCAACCATCACGCTTGTCGACATAGCGTGATCTTAATAAACTATAATATCATCACTTAAACATCACCCATTGATGAATCAGATTGACAACAATAACAACTGGGCAAAGGGCTCTCTTCGAGTTTTCCAGAGTGTATGAATAAGTATTTATAATTATAATCCTCTTTATTTTTTACGGTTTTCTGATTCTTAATCGATGGTACAGTCAACAGCAGAAGTAGATCGCTTTTCACAAATCAAAATTATGTAATCACAACATAAAAAAAAAGAAAAGAAAGTTCTTAATTTTCAGTCATAAAACATTTTTGAAAGTATCATCGTCATTTACTAATGATGCTGACCTTACAGCAAATCCAATGCATCCAAAATAAGCCGACCATTTTCAGCATCTCAGCAGACAGAGTTCAAAGACCTACGGTAAATCCAAACAAATGAAGGCCGTGTTAACGATGGACCCTCCAGGGGTGAGGGGGACGAGATTGGAGCAGAATCGGCAATAAGTGCAAGGGTAAGTAAGTGCAATTCACTGGAATGGACGGAGACCACTGATTTATCGAAGGATAGACGCAATAGAGCCACTAGATAGAGTATAGCGCAGTCCCTGATACCGACATATACATTGAAGAGACAAGAAAACATTTAAATATCGTTTGAGAAGGTGGTTAATGTCAAATGCATTTTATATTTTGAACGGTAAACAAAAGCTTTTAGCAGTTAGTAGGTTAGTAAAGTAGTTTCCTCCGTGTCAATTTGTTGATTATCGGGTGCAAATTTTCTTCTTTACCTAATCATTGTACGTCCAGAACAGTCAAACTGTAAAAACTTAAAATCTCTTGTATACAGCATATTATTATTATAGCTACAATAAAAAAAATACTGGTTTTTGTTTTCTGAAAATATGTCAGAAGCTTGAACAAAAAATCGTCCTCGGCGCCGACACAATGTGGAAGCTTTTAGTACTAAATAGATAGCTTTTCGACGATATCGTGCAGGCAGGTGTCGTATCGGTAGTAGTCGAAATCCTCATAGACGCGTGGATGGAGCATTGTTAGCGTCAGAATAAATGCGGTCATTATCTTTGCGAGTTATTGGTGGGCGGGACTTAGGTTGAGAAGTATAATATTTCATGTGGTCTCTACTGATAAATACTTTTAAAAAGATACCTATAGCTAGGTTACCTTTTATGTTTATTATTTTATTGCATTTCGTCATATTGAATACTTTGATTTGAATGTTAATATAAATCGTTTGCAACGGTGTGTAGATAGCTCAACTGCTTCATGTGTATTTTGTACATATTATAAGTATTGTAAATACTTTATTAGTCATAATTTTCTATGTTAATATTCAAAAACGGATATTTTATTCAAAATTCTTTTTCATCAGTTTTGTGTAGGTAAGTAAGTAAAAAAAACTGTGTAAGTAAAAATTAAAAAGTCTTGTAAGTAATCTTTTTGAAGTGACAGGGTTGCTATTCTACAGAGCTTTTACACAGTTTTAATTGCTTTGTAGAGCCATATTTTTACTGTCAAAATATGAGCACGATTGAATTCAGAAAATGACCTCATATTTTCAGCTGAATTTTAAATTACACTATTAATTTTACCAGCCATAGTATTCGTCGTCAAAATATGGCAATAAATTTCTAGGCGACTTTATTTTTTAATAACCACACGAATACCACAAATGCAATCAATAAAATTATAGTTACACCTTCAAAATTATAAGGAACACTATTTGTTTTTCCTTTACGTCATGTATTTTAGAATGTATCTTGTTTTTCCATGATACCATATTGTTTTCTACCATAATATGTAAACGCAGACAGCCTAAATAATTTCGAACGAAAGAACGAAACATTTGCCTTAGTTTTCTTAGCTGAAAATGACCATGCAATCATTTACATCAATTATTTTATTTACCATAACATTTAACTTATAAAATACAGATAACCTGCAGAGCTTTCATCGATCCGCAGATTCGTATTTTGATCTCTGTTTCTTTTTTAATCTGCCTGCTGTGCTATGAATCACTCCTCTGTGTAATTTATGAGAGACCTAGATACTCGCGAATCAAGCAATATCGATACAGAAAACTGTTTGTTCCATCGCTATTCTCATATAAAAACTTTTAGAACTTGGCACGTATTAGTCTTTCCCGTTCATAAAAGCTGACTTGGCTGAGAGAATGGTTTAGGAGCTGGAAAACCCTAGAACGTCTAAAATTGTTCCAGGCACTTAATAAGGCTCTAAAAAGCATCATACTGTAGCGATGTACAGTTCTACAGTTTTAACCAAGTTGACAATTCACTAGAAAATTCGATCAATTAGAAAACGTAAAAATTTATTTCATTAGTCACGCGACTTATCTTCTAAACTCATTCTTATATATTTAATTATAGGTATGTGTTTTCTACTCTAGCTGTAGAATTTCAACTTTGCTAGAGGGACAGGCAAGTGCGATCTAAGAAACGAAGATTCGGTAGTGACGTTGGTGTTACACTTCGCGGCCGCCTTGTGCGATGACACGGGCTCTTGTGAAGTGACAGCGACTGAGCGCATCGTAATAATCGACACAACCGAATTTTCGTTCGGAGTAGACGCTCAGTTTTTGCGGTGCATCGATACAGAACATCGATGGAAAAATCCCGTGGCGTATCGATAAAGAATCGATGGAGCTTTGCGTGATACGTCAGGATTAAAGCACATCGGTAAGTAGCTTTCAAAATTCCGCGCACACCGGTATACGAACGCGGGAAAAAAATTGAAAGGAGACTCAAATATGTCGTCTGAATATTAAAAAGAGACACTGAATAATGCAGGGCGATTCGCGAATGATTTAAGAGTGTAGGACGATTGGTGTTTACACGCCATTAGTTGGTAATGCGTAACGAAATTTGGGTGACAGACCCTTTTATGATCGTTGCAGGAAATGGAAATCAGTATTTTTTTACCTGCATCTGTGTCAAAATTCGTCTTTGGGTTTATCTTGAACTTTCTATTTCAATTGTTAGGTCTCACTTATACTAATTCCCACTAGGTACTATTATAAATGTCAAAGTTTAGATGTTTGGATGTTTGTCTTTCAATCACGCTGCATTTACTGGTCCGATTTGGATGAAACTTGGAATATATTATATTTCGTAACCTGGATTAACACATACTTTTCCCGCTTTTTTTAGGTTATAAATTTTTTACTTTTCCTGGATAAAGTCGCGGGTAACTGCTAGTATTGGATAAATAAATATTCATAGACATTTTACACAGCGCCTTTTAATCCTTAAATTACAAAGCTTGTAATATGGGAAATAGATTGTTTTTTTTTAATAAATACTTACAATACATAGTAACGTGTGCTTATTCGTCCAAGATAAGTAACCCAGACATAAAACAAGGCCCCGTCTCTTAGACTTCAAGTTATTGGTAGGCCAAGCGCTGGGTTGCTCTACTTCATCTAAATTCAGTGCTAGGCACTTCAGTATTTTGTATGATCATAGCTGTAAATTGACCCTTAACGCTGCATAAATCAACTAGGGACGCGAAGGTCTGCTTTTTACATAGCCGTGTGTCTTTTATGTATTTTTAATGTGAAAACGCCCATAAACGTTTTCAATATGTCAACGCTGACTGGTTCTACATTGGCTGTTTTTACTTAGTAGATGGTATCGTACACGATATCGTCACGTCGTACACGATATCGTTGGCAAGCTAATGTTATACTAGACACTTTCAAACTGTGTCAGTCGGCATCAACACCGATATTTTTATTCGAGCCAAGCCAACTGACATCGTACCTATGCAGTGTAAATTAAAAACGCCCATTCATTGCCATAAAAAGAGATAGAGACTTTGAACTAATAAAATTAAATCACTTTAGCTACTGTCTATTCTGTAACAACGCTAAAAAACGTAACTACGAATGCATACAACAAAAGATCTTATCACAACATTCTACAGTCCACATTTCACTGTAACGACGACGTCGATGGTCGTTTAGGGTGCGTTTTTCAGTCAGTGTGTTAGTTGTTACCACGTAAAAGCGCTTGAGTGATAAACTAGACAGCAAACTAGGAAATTATGTGTTTTTTTTTATCCTTTACGTGACATAGCCACGTGCAGTACAGTCAGTGTGTTAGTTGTTACCACGTAAAAGCGCTTGAGTGATAAACTAGACAGCAAACTAGGAAATTATGTGTTTGAAGATCTTGCTGGTTAACTTCTCTAGGTGGTTGTACACACGGTTGCACGTCATGTTAGATACCCAACATACTCAGAACTACGCTATATACAATGTAGAGTATCGTTGGAAAGAGAATGCATAGTTAGGGGAAGGCACGCGGCGCGCGCGCAGAGGGTCCGCACCAAAACATATCTGTCCCTCTCGCATGATTCGCGACGTTCAACTTCTAATACTTAGCTCAAAGTCCAAACAGTCGAGGTTGATCTGTTATCCTTGTCAATATCCAAATCTCGGAAAAAACTTCTATAGTAAATTAAAAGCAAGCAGATGAGTTCAGCACACAATTATTTGTTTTGGTATATAAAAAGCCACGACCCCAGGCACGGTAGGTATATGATTGCAAATTTGCTGAGCTTGCACACTGTTTTTATTAATTTTCATTTTGTAGTTGCTAATCGTGGGTATACTTATTTATTAATTAATGTATGTACCTACTTACATAATACTATTTTGTTGTTTTCATTTCCATGTAGGTATAAAGTTAGATTTTCCGTGGAATCACCGAACGGCCCTGGCGGAAGACCAGCGTTGGTTGCCAGTCAACCAACCTATGCTGAGCCAGGGTACGTGTTACGACACCTTGTCACCCTATTTAGTATAATAAGTTTTTGTAAAGCCTCATAATTTCGTGTCGTAATAAATGCTTTTTATTCTTTTTTTATTCTTTAATAGAGTTTGCAATTAGAGTTTTAACCAACTGATAACTGCGAGTTATCAGTTTATTTTGTCATTATTTTGAGCTGATTTCTTTTCTGTGCTTTTTTCGATATGACAAAACCGTCATTTTTATGAACAACAAAGTTATAAGATTATACTCCCGTAAAGATATTACGCTAGTGTAACCGTACAAAGACAATATACCCTGAATTTTCATCCGCTAAATGCAATTTTGAGCAATAAAGTGCACACAGTCCATTAGAGGCAGTAAGTGGTGCCAGTAAACACCCCGCTAGGGGCTATTATACCGTTTTATATTCACACTTAAGGTTTATTGAATGCCTTCCCGGTGGCACGTATATGATGCTTTGTATGCCATTGTAAAAATGTAGCAGAGTTTGAACTAGTAGTTGACAATGATAGTTTTTGTAGATAAAATGAAGTACCACCTTACTACAAGAAGAACCTACCTTAAAGTACTACCTTTTCTCCACACTATACAAAGGTTGGTTGGAAGAAAATGCTAAATAGCATTAAGCCTGCCTCTGTACTTTTTTCATGTGCAATAAAGAATTTTCTAATCTAATCTAAGTACAAAAGGCAAAGTCAAAGTCAAAATTTCTTTATTCAATAAAATCACAAGGATCATTTAGATCATTTAGTACGCATACGCACAGCGGATATTTACCTCTCTGAAGTTAGGTGCAACAAGCGATGGCGCAGGTGCGGAAAAATTCGCTTACTTCCAATTCGACCCGCAAAGATGAGTTCGGCGCAGATACTTCAGACGGACAAAGATCCGTTGTGGCTATTATACTTTACTAGCAGTTACCCGCGACTTCGTACGCGTCTACAGTTTCCGTGTACATTATATTATCTGTGCGTGTACCGAGCGGATACTTCTTTGAGAAACTTAACATTACACCTCATTACACCGAACTCGTACCTACTGAAATGTCAAACGCTAGTTGTTAGACCAAAGAGGTAGTACTACGCCCTGTCAAACTGACGTGACATGACATGACAATGAAATCCTCTTGCCAATTGGCGCTGCTAATCCTTTTCGTTCATTTTATCCTGTAGATCCTGTTAATTATTCGGGATAAAAAGTAGCCTATATGTCAATCCAGGTTACGAACTATATATATGCCAAGTTTCATCCAAGTTGGTTCAGTGGTTTTGCCGTGATTGAAACACAAACATCCAAACATCTAAACTTTCGCATTTATAATATTAGTAGGATAGGATAGGATAGGACTGTCGCTGTAGCATACACATGGTTTTTTATGAGGGTAAGTGATGGTTAAGCTGATGGCCCAACTGATGTTAAGCGGTAACCATCCCTCTGAGGTGAATCCCATGTGCCTGTAATTGCATAAACTCTTACTATTTATTTATTTGACTATTTTTTTTTCTTTTTTTTTTATTTACTCTGCAAACTGAACCTTTTTCGATCTACATAAGTAATATATATAAAATTGAGCAGTGATATGAGACTACCCTACAAATCGTTTACAAACCAGACTTTAAGGTTAAGCTTTAGCTACGCTTGTGGTAAACTCACGAAAGTTATATTGAAATCCGCGCAGTATTTTTAACCAAAAGTTTGGCAAAATGGCCGTATGCCAACACAAATTAATCACTAAGTACGCACTTACTGTGCAAGCACATCGTGTTTTTACCCTCAAAATAAGAAAGGTATCGTATCGCTCCCCCTTAAACTCTAAACAGACGACCGTGTTACGCTCAGCGAGTTTCGACTTACTGCCCTAAATATACAGTTCAAAATTGGATGTTGGCTTTGTGTCTGTACTACATTCGTCTGAGTTACGGCAGTTTTAAGTGTTGGTTAAAGTGAATGGGATGGTGAGATCCAAGAGTAAGCCAAGAAGCAATGAAACCATATTGGCTCGTGCGGTTAGCAGGAAAACTTTCTCGGTTTATTTCTAGGTTGTTTTCGTCTACTCTTACCCTGTTACTAAACCCGGCATAGATAAGCTCGGGATAATTATATCGGGTTTTGTCTCCTAGTATCAGTACCTATAACTACCTGAACACCTATGTAGGAATCGTCAGACCATTACAACAGCATAGAAAAAAAAAATCTCCTCTTCCTTAGTTTTTTTATAAACTGTCGGGTGTCGGACGGTGTAAAAACACTGGTACTTAAGTAATATTGAAATTATTATTTAAATATTTTGAATTATAGTAAAATTTTATAATGTCCTACTTTTAAACGAATAAGCCGATTTTTATGAAACGGATACATCATATCCATCCATGACATGAATTTTATCTGTAGCGCCCGATAGATGGCGCTGCCGCTAATCGACACAGACTAACCCTATAGATCATGCAAACGTATTATCACGAGCTTTATAAGTAATACTACCGAATACCATCCATTGGTGCTCGAACCCCGAGCTAAAGGTCGCTCGGCGTGGAAGATTTTCCCATTGCGATGGAGAAAACACCGTGTTCTCCTCAAATCCAAAACGCTAAAGTTGCTTTCAAAGCTCTAACCCCATACCCTAATTTATCTATGAATAGAAAACTCCCAAGCTCTCTCAGCTCAATGTAGCTATGAATAAATAGCCCTAAAAGGGAAACTCTAGCCTAGAAAACAATTTAGTTTCATTTTCAGCAATAAATTAAAATCGGCCTGGACCTACAAGGGTTTTAAGCCTATCAATTCATCCCACTGGTCGAACCAAAACGTATCAAAATTTGTCCTATCTCCATTACCCCAGGGTCTGTGCGGATCATTAAACTAACAATTAAACGCAGGATTTAGTGGGGTTCTTCACATATCATTAACTTTTTACAGCCGCCTGCTTTCAAATCGAATTTGTTTGTTGGGTGATAGAAGTCGGATTATATTGGATGATGATGGATATTGAAATTAATTTGTTAATTATTTTATGATTAGAGATTATGAAAAAAATACTTCAAAGAATTTAATATTAAAATAACTGACAACGTTTTAAAAGATATGCGAATTAGACTGAATTAGGTGTCTATTTGTAATTTTGTCATAAACAATATTAAATTGTTATCTAATATTTTTTAAAGTGTGTTTTTAAAGATTTAGTTAGGTAAGTACCTGCTTCTATATTTTATATCTTGTTAGCAGAATAATTTTCTCAATACTTTTTAATTTACCTTATTTTAATTGAGATTATAGAGTACAATCAAAATTATAATTAATTTGATCCCTTCAGTTATGGACTATGATTAAATTAAAAGTAATTCTAAAGTGGTTCAAAATTATTAAAGACTAAAAAGTCGTTGTGGAAAGAGGTACTCTCTGTTCAACAAAACAAATTATTATTTACGCCGACTTGGCATACTGTAACCCGTTATGAAAGCTTTTCTTGTTTGTAGAAGTTCCCATTGGCACAAAAATAAATAAGGTTTAAAATCTTGGCACGACGTGTTTTTGTTACACTAACAAATAAATTCGACCCAGTGAGTTTGGCTATATAAAATACTTTACATAATATTTATTATATTTTATATATGTGAGCGAACCCTTTAGAGTTCAAAATTAATCCAAAAGTCACCAGTAGAAGAAAAAACAACTTTTATTATCATTGTCCTAAACCCATCAAATACCAGAACAAACATATTACCTATTACTGTGAACTGCCGTGAACAGATTGAGAATGAATGTTGATTGAGAACATTAGATAGAGGATCCACAATAGCACAAAATTTTGGCCAACTAGTAAGCTTCAATAATGGGGTTTTAGTGAATTCCAGTTAGCGTTACCTAATATGCTATTTTTGGGATGAGACTATCTTGAATTGAGTTGAACACTAGGACTGACATTTATTCACAAAGAAAATTATGACTAATAAAGTATTTACAATATTTATAATATGTACAAAATACACATGAAGCAGTTGAGCTATCTACACACCGTTGCAAACGATTTATAGATAGCTCAACTGATCCAAATCAGTACCAATCGGAAGCGTGCCCAAGACACTGGCTGCAAACAAAAACAAAACAAACACTAGGTAAATGTGGTGTGAAGTTGAAAAAATAAGCTCTCGTATCAGTTACGCTGATAGAATTGTATAATGGACCGCAGTGTTGTGCGTAATTTATTGAAATAACATTTTTATGTTGTTATTAATCCACTAAAAGGCAAATATGATCCAATTAAAGTCCAACAATGTGACCGAAATTGCAATTAAAAATCCATTTATCCAAAAAATGGCGGCTCAAAGTTGACGCGCTATTTTTCCGCCACAATTTTGCCGGCAAACTAAATTCCGCTGTTCCTATAATATATTTTCAGCTTCATGTAAGCTAGAAAACGGCTGCTGGCCGGTTTAATTATCCGCATTCCGGGTGGACAAATTGTTCCGGCTCCGGACCCGGATATTAATTTCGATACATTGTCCCGCCGGCCAGTGAAGCGACGGCGATTATTTCCAAACGGGACGCGCGACTCAGCCTGTGCTAGTCTGTATATTTCAATTTTGGAATTCATTTAGCTGGGGCAGTCGACAGCAATATCAGTGAGATTTCGTAAAACCAACACAGACTCTTCGATCTAGCAAGGTCTTGTGATCGTAAAATTAGCTTCATCTCAGCGGTTTTCATTTGTTTTCACCTGAGATGTAACTTCGTATTGTCAAATGGGATTTGTCGAGGGTGTTATTAGCTTAGGTCCTGTTGTAACTCGATATAGTATTGTTTTATCATACGATGGTCGTACTAGTAGAAATTGATAGGTACAGGAAGCAATTATAATTCAAAGTATGAATTTCTACTGCTTGTTCAGAGTTGTTTTTGTGCGGTCTTCAACCATTTCTACTATTTCTCTACCTACCTACTGAACTTAATGTAATTAGTCTAAATGTGAAATAGCGAAATGATAGGCTAATTGCGTATTAACCGTTCAAACACATTGTAGCGCTACTTATGCGCTACTCAACCAAACTACGCTCTAAAATTCCAACATCACCGTAGATTTTAAAGGTAGATAGAGTTACCCTTTTAAACCCTTGTAAGTACTTGACAAAAGAGAACCTCAGAGAGGACATTCTTAGTAAGTAGTCGAGCAAAAAGGCATTCTAATTTTCCGGGAAAATTACAACCTATAATTTTATGCGCAAGAACACGATTGCCGAGCCGAAAGTCTTGTCGTGTCACTTCAAACCTGCTTATAATTTAAAATGAACTTTATCAGGATGGATTTAGGTTATTTATCTGCATGACTGTTAAAAAAATAGGCGGTTTTGAATAGGTGGGTTGGGTCCTCAATTACAAAGAAATTTTACCTAACTTTTTATCAAATGATAGTGAGCTTTGAAGCCCTATACTTTATAATGTTTAAATACACCTAAGTAATTAATTTTGTTACCTTTGAGTATAGTTTTTCAACCAGAACTGACACTCTGTGCGATAAAAAAGCAACCAGTCAGACAGACTCGCTGCAACTTTTTTAAAGTGATATTTTCAACGGATACCCTCAGTGTAATAGTGGGTTTTGAACTATTTACAAGTATTAATACATATTAAACGAGTGACAGTTCTCGTCTCTGGTAATATTTCTTCTGTAGCATTCTGCAGCATAACCTCGGCAAACTCGCATAAACAAACGTTTATTATGGCTCCATTAGCGTCGAGATACCAGAGTCTTGGCTTCCTGAGTCACAAGTTACAAGGAGTTTTAACGGTAACTTACATTTAAACCTTGGTTTTGGGAGTGCACATATAGAAGACAATTGTCAATTTCGAATAAGTAAATATGAGAAAGGCGTGAAAATATATCTATTGAATTTATATGTACACTTAGATAAAACTTTTATGTTTGAAGATTTTTTATGCGAAATTGTGATGGAACAGACAGACCTACTTGATGCTTAGTTATTTATGGTTATTTAATCTAGTTTAAATAAATGATAATATACAACAATTTGGGTTACTTAGTATACTTTCACAGTTTTCCGAAGAAATGTCAGTAACGAACAAGTCACTCAAAGTATACGTAAAACCGAAATAACAGCTATAGAAAAGTGCTACAGACAAGTGTAACGTTTCGTTTAAATTACCAGGCACAGCATACTCGCTTTGAACGCATCAGTCCGTCAGCTACCTATACTCCCGCATCAACCTACTGTAAACCTGCGAAACAGTGTAAAAATGATCAGATATTTACAGAGCTCATTGCGCAACGGAGCGTGGCCTGCATAATGTATCAAGCGAATGCTTTTGTGTGCTTTATTTACAACCGACCCGTGTATTCACGAGGAAATTGGATTTGGAAAATAAGACAGTGTGTGAATAATCTCTGTCTTTTGTGTTCGTGTATCACTGGACATTGGCACCTCTGTGCCGGCACAGGGCAGTGATGTGCTACCACAAAAGAGGTTGTAAACTAAACTGGTTTATGTACTACCGTTTTTCAATACTGCGAAAAACTACACTATTATACTTCCCTTTAATATAAAATCTTTGTGTCTAATATGAAATTTCCTTATGGTGCAGGTTTAATAAAGAGTTTTTAATCTATCTATCTATAAATAGAATAAATACAGTTTAAGATTTAGTTTTCGATAAAATTAAAACCGCTTTGATTCACTTATTTCACCGTGTTAAGGTTTCCTGAGACAATTTAAATATAGAAAGAAAGAAAGAAAATACATTTATTTTGGGACACACACAAAAGCACAACCAACAATTTATTTTAATGCGTATTGTAATTTTAATTACATCTGCAACAATTCGCATACTTAATAACTATAGTTGTGCACTAAATGTAAGCTCCAACTCCCGTTTAGAACCAGGAAATGGCTATTTGCTATATCTGTTTACTGACTATGATTTCCGCTCCGTACGTAAGTAATCCGGATTCGCAAACCTAACTCAACGTTATTTATTGGCTAATCATGCAAATGTACACATAAATTAATTTATCACGACGTGACAGCTTCCGTTATCGACAACACGGCTTCACGCCATTAATCCCAAAAAATTGGTCCGATATCTTAACTGCATCACGCATAGGGTACTCCCCCAATATATATAAAATAGTGCGATGAGCCGATGAGCGTCTTATCCGGACAAAAAATACTGCGGATTGGGAATGTTCCGCATCACATTGCTATAACAAGCCAGGAAACACGCCCATGCACTCCTTATCGTGACAGTCGAAAGGCACTTCCTCATTTTTTGTCTTTGTTTCCTGCTACTTGTGTTTTTTTTGCTGGTGTGCGCGCCTCTCACGAAAGCCAGCCGGTATAGTGAACTCACGTGATTTAGACGACAAAAATGTTATTCGTTCTTCGTTACAGGGTGTGCTAGCTGTGGCTTTGCGTGACATATTTTCTTAGTGTCGAGCATGACAAATGGGTAGATAAATCACGGAAAAGCAAGGTTCTTTCAAAAGTTTTATTTTTTCGCACAAGTTTTTGTGCGTCAAACGTTGCTCATCTATTTGAGCTACCCAACCAGTGTGTGTAGAGCTTAACTTAGCTTAACAGTAACTTTACATATTTGTATTTTGTTTGTTTTGTATTATGTTCTATCGTTGGTTTGACTTTGGCAACATATGTTTATAAGCGCTAGATTATTGGAACTTTTCAGACGATGACGGCTCCCAAGAGCTTAAAATATTCACGCCTACGCCAAGGTTTAAGTACAAAGGTTGCCTTGAGGCCTATCACCTTTCAGGGGTGTTAAACCGTGTAGGCATGTAATGTACCGAAGAAAAGTTTAGTTCAGGCAAATCTAAGCCCTACTATTATTCGTTTTTAGCCTAATTCTGGTACTAGTTTAGTTAGCTCCGGGCTAAAAACTGACATTGATTTATTTAGGCATTTTAGAACGGTTGTTTTCAGTGATTTAGGTTTCACACGACTGCTGTGAAAAAATGTGGCTCTATCTTTCAGGGGCAATAGAATTCTGTTAAATGCATTGAATTGGTTCTATGTACCTATTGCTGCGTTATTTTCATTTAGCTGATAGATATTTTTAGAGTTACGACTACTATTTTAGTATACGCGGTACCTAATCTACTTACGGTTAAATATTATTGAGTTTTTATGAACTATTTATAAACAGTTTACACTAGATATAACTTGTAAGTTGTAAGCGAAGTTGAAGTTTTGGGAGTTTATTGTTTAAAAATCATCTCTATTTATTTGTAAGTAAAGCTTACTTTCGTACTTAGTAACAACTCCTCACAATTTGGTTAGACCTATGTTATGTAAATAATACATTCTGATATATCTACATAAAAGGGGAGTTCAAAAACGCTAATTTCCGCCGGCGTCGATCTAAAGTGAATTTGGTCGTTCACCTTTCTGTAACAATGGTGTCTCGTCACCACTGTAGAGACGAATGCATAAGTAATACAGGTATCAAAGTGAAGTAGGTTTTCAAGAGTAATCTTTAGGTACTGGTATGGTACTGGAAATTAACTGATTTGTAGCGATTTTGTAGCCAATTGAAATCATAAATATACTTCTTACTTCTTAAGATCATAAACTACTCCGTTGAACTTTTTCAAAAACCTACAGAGCTCAAATTGTTTATCCTTTTTTCTTCTTTAATGACAGATGACGGCAATATTAGCAGGAAGCTGTTGAAGGCATGTCATGTCTTTAATTTTTCTAAGGAAACATTTATAAGAATAAACATTTAACTAGTTCGCATTAAATATGTATAGAAACGCATATCAACGTGGCATGCTAACCGTATTTTTTAGCTGCGGGTCAAAACCACTTGGAATATGGGAGACGCACACCCAAGATGGTTACATCACGAGGTTTTTAGACCAAGACATAAAGTCAATGGTATTAGAAATAGGCGGAACTAATGTAAGTACAACGTACATGACTTGCCCTAAAGGAAAAACAGTTTTAGGAATAACGATGCCATTTCTCGTCATGATAGTCAAGAACCTCAAGAAGTATTTCTCGTTCGAGGTCACAATACTCGACGAAACCGGTACAAGGCGGCGCTTTCGAGTGTCGAACTTTCAGAGCACCACTCAAATACTGCCCATGTGCACTGTCATGCCGATTGGCCTTTCCGAGGGTTGGAACCAAATCCAATTCAACTTAGCCGAGTTCACGAAACGAGCTTATAAGAAGCAGTTTATTGAAGTGCAAAAATTAAAAATAAACGCCAACATACGTTTGCGGCGAATTTACTTCACCGAAAGGCTGATACCTGAAGATCAGCTACCTCCTGAGTATAAACTTTATTTCCCTTTGGCTTCTAAAGGAAAAGGAAAGAAAAGCGAAGAGAAAGGGAAGACTGCTATTGAAGGTCCTGTTGAAGAAAAAAAAGGTAGTAAGACAGATGTTGCAAAAGTTGGTTCCAAAGCTTCGGTAAAGCGGCCTTCGCAGGAAGGGAAATCGAAAACTAAAATAGAAGAGGTTCCAGAACCAGTGGCAGAAGCTGCTCCAGTGGAAGAAAAGCCAGCGGAAGAGGCACCAGCTCCGGCTGAAGCGGAAGCGCCAGCTGAAGCCCCAGCTGAAGGCGAGGCACCACCAGCAGAAGCAGTAACTGATGGAGAGTCTACGATTCCGGAAGCGACACCTTCAGAACCAGCCACAGCTGAGCCATCCGAGCCAGTTACTGAAGGCGAGGCTGCACCGACAGAAGCAGAAGCTCCACCAGAAGCAGCTGCTGAACCTGCCGCTGAAGCTGCTGCTGAGTGACTCGATACTAATGGCTTATAGTTTTAATTGTAAATTTTATTTTGGGATTATTTCGTGTAAATAAAATACTTAGTTTGATTAGACTGTTGTTTTTTAAGATGATCGCAGATTGAGTGTGTTTACGTACGTCATTGCAACAAGCACAATGTACGAAATGTACGAATATGTATACAACATAAGGACCTATATATTATTGAACTCTTACTTATATGAAAGATTATAATAAAGAATCATAAACGGAAAGAGTACTGAAAAAACATGCAAACCTATTTCAAACTGCCTTGTTGGCTTTTACTGTCAACACGTTAATACTGTCAGTCAATTTTTTTTTAATACACAGATAATATTTATTCACAAAGAAAATTACGACTAATACAGCATTTACAATATTTATAATATGTGCGAAATACACATGAAGCAGTAAAGCTATCTACACACCATTGCAAACGATTTATAGATAACTCAACTGATCCAAATCAGTACCAATCGGAAGCGTGCCCAAGACATTGGCTGCATTGCCGCATTGCCGTGCTGAATTAGCAATGCTATTGTATAGTAATCTGTGATCAATCAATCTGTGCAAACACGACAGCCGACTTGACTAAACTTATTTCAAATAATCCACTGACGCTGGCAAAATTGTCTGTCGAAAAGACAGACTGAGGCCGTTTCCTACCTCTTTTCTGAGGCTATATATAAAAGAAGAAGAAGAACTCCTGTTTCATGTTTTCATTGGTCTTATTGGTTATTAATTTTGTTGCAATACGTATAAAACATATAAAAGTATGTTCAAAAATGCATACCAAAGTGGACTGCTATCAATATTTTATAGCTGCGGCGCCAGACCTTTGGAGTTGTGGGACGTTGAAGTGAAGAATGGTCACATCAAACGAGTCACTGATAGTGAAGTAAGGTCTATAGTACTAGAAATAGGAGGATCTAATGTAAGCACAACCTATATTACCTGCCCAAAAGGAGGTAAAGCATTAGGTATTACCCTTCCATACATGGTCATGATAGTAAAGAATTTGAAGAAGCATTTCACGTTTGAAGTCACTGTGCTCGATCAAACCGGAGCTAGACGAAGATTTCGTATTTCCAACTTTCAGAGCACGACTCAAATACTTCCTTTATGCACCACCATGCCAATTACCCTGAACGATGGCTGGAACCAAATTCAGTTCAACTTGGCTGAATTCACAAAACGGTCTTACAAAACTCAGTTCATGGAGGTGTCGAAATTGAAAATAAATGCTAATATTCGCTTAAGACGAGTCTACTTTACGGAAGTTTTGCTACCTGATGACCAATTACCTCCTGAATATAAACTGTATATTCCTTTAGTATATAACAAAGTAACAAAAGCAAAGATTGTTGAAAGAGTAAACGAGAAAGAAAACGTTAAGCCTTCTCCATCTAAACAAGAGAGTGTAAAGACTGAAAAAAGCAGTAAAGTAAACGTTACTAAAGAGGATTCTAAAATATCAGTGCTCACTATAAAGCAACCATCAAAAGAAGAAATTTCAAAGACTAATGTTGGAGAAGAAAAGCTTCCAGAAGCTGCGGATGAAAACCTTGAAAAACAAGATGCTAAAGGCGAAGCAACTCCAGAAGAAATTGCTCCTGCCGAACCAACGAATGCGGAAGTAACAGTTCCAGAAGGTGATAAGATTGAACCAGAGGCTACAGAGCCAAAACCAGATAGCGAGGCTATAGCGGCAGTAGAAGCAGCGCCAACTGAAACAGCACCATCTGAACCAGCACCTGTAGAAGCAGCTGCAGCTGAGACTGAAGCGCCAACTGAAGAGCCAGTAGTGGCTGCAGAAAGTGCTGAGTGATATCTACCACGTACATAATATTTATTAGACAGAGTAATAGTGTTATTTATTCAAGTTTCATAAAGATATAGATACAAAAACTATTTTTGGGTTTTTTTTTTACAAATATGGTATTCTGTGATTTTACGAAAATTTTGGATTATTCCCTTCTGTCACCCTAAGCGAGAGATTGGACAAATATGTTCAATCTGTCGCTGTTTTTGTAGCAGGGTGACAGATGCAACTTTTAATATTACTTTGTTTATTTATTAGAGCATCCAACAAGGAAATCACAATTATCAAGTACATATCAAATGATCAGTCGAATATATTTTTAACGATCGACGATTAAAACCTTTTTTAATTTTCGTGCGTTATAGAATGCCATAATTTATGAGTCATATCTGTCATGTACGTCATACGCGCACGGCTGACGTGATCAAAGCTGTAAATATTTTTATAATAATTTTGTATTGGCTCATATAATAAACCATGTTCAAAAACTCATATCAAAGCGGATTACTGTCGATATTCTATAGTTGTGGGGCCAACCCCTTAGCACTATGGGATATGGAAGTGAATAACGGTCACATAAAACGACTCACCGATGCTGAAGTGAACTCAATAGTCCTTGAAATAGTAAGCACAAACGTTGCCACCACCTACATAACATGTCCAAGAAACAATCAATGTTTGGGAATAAAACTGCCTTTTCTCGTTATGATCGTAAAGAATCTGAAACGATATTTTTCATTCGAGATTACTATTCTGGATGACAAGAACATGCGGAGACGATTCAGAATCTCAAACTTTCAATCGACAACAAAAATAAAGCCGTTCTGCACGACTATGCCGATCGGTCTTTCGGGTGGCTGGAATCAAATTCAGTTCAACCTTTCTGATTTCACAAGGAGGGCTTATGGAACTCAATTCATAGAGTCTCTTAGGGTACAAGTGCACGCCAACGTTAGGTTACGAAGAATATATTTTGCTGAACGGCTGTATTCTGAAGAAGAGTTACCGCAGGAATACAAACTTTATCTACCTTTGGAGAGGAAACAAAAGAAAGGGAAGGATAAGAAGGAAGAAGCTAAGCCTGCCGGAGAAGCACCACCAGTACCAGCACCAGCTGAAGTAGCACCTATTCCGGAAGAACCTCCTGCACCACAAGTAGGCAAAAAAAGCACAGCTGCAGCGACACCAGTATCAGAAGCTGAGACAGAGAAACCTCCTGAAGAAGAGCCTTCACCCGCGCCTGAAGGTGAAACCCCTGGGGAAGGTGAACCTGCTGGTGAAGGTGAAACTCCCCTTGAAACTCCTGGAGAGGAGGTTGCTGAGGTTCCAGAAGGAACTGAAGAGGCTGGGGAGTCAGAACCGGCAACAGAACCTCCAGAAGAAACAGAAGAGCCTCCGGAGGAAGCTCCAGAAGAAGCATAGAATATTCGTATAGTTTTATTTGGGATTTTTTTTTGTTATTATGTTTAGTTCCGATAGAATTTACGAATGTTGAATAATTAATATATTATACGAATGTGATATGTAATTTTAACTGAAGCCTTTTCCCAGTTCGAAGTCGAAATAGGCGTACGTAGTTAAGAAGAGAATCAGAAAAAAAACTCGGTTTGTGTGAAGTAAATGACCAACATCTTGAATTAACTTAGACTATCGACGTTCCAATAGAGTAAGCCTTTAGCAATATGCAAAACAAGATCATAAAATCGTCGTAGAGTTGCCTTCTCTTTAATAGTTTATGCTCTGGTCTATGGCGCGAGATTCCGCCCATTATTTAAGGGTGCTCCTGTCATTCTGACAACTACATCCGGAAATTTATCGCGTAGCTCGAATTCGAAACCATGTTATTGGATTTCTAAAAGAGACGTGACGACCATCTATATTGGGATTATGTCTCGTTCATTTGCGCAAAGTTAAAATACACACAAACTTCTCACATATGTTGGATTTGCTGTATCGGGGTATACTGGCGCATTAACATTTGACAATCGTCTGACATAATATAACACATCAACAGAATAAGAGAAGAGTACTATAATTTCACATGAGATGGGTCATGTGGTTGTTCCATCACTAACTCTGAAAAAAGTGTTTCATGGATGTATCATTCTGACGTGTCACGACACACCCCGATGTGTGTCGTGGACTCGTGGCGCATCAGAGATCAATGTGTAGCTTTTCTGTTGTCGCGATAGTTACTGGCCGGGAACCTATTTACGTACTTTTGCTCTACCTAACTAAAAAGGAATGAATAAATAAATATTCATGGACATTTCACACGACGCCCTCTAGTCCCAAACTAAGCAAAGCTTGTAATATGGGAATGAGTTTATATAACCTTAAAGTTAGTAGAGTCGATGTTATGTTGTTGGGTGTGGATGTGAGCTGATGGGGAAGTGGTTTTGTACATCCCCGAAATGCATATGGGTTCGAACACACAGACTTTTGGCATATGATTTTTTTATAGATATAGAAACAATAAAATGTCAGATAAAATAAAATTACATCAGCTATATGCCTGAAGTTTTTATTATTTGTAAGAAAATGCAGTAAATTATAAGACAACTTATTTAGTGGTAGGTATATTGGATTTATAAAATATGTTGTTGTGTTAACTACAAATACATACGTTTTTAGAAAGAACTTTGCATCCATTCATCAGTTGCTAATAGTTCCGTACTTACCTGAAAAAAAAAAGCAAAACAATTTATGTTAAAAATATAAAAACAAAGAACAGAAAACGGAATCTTATTATTGTACAAATCCTCCAAGTTGTGGGTGGAATAAAACAGTGAAAAAGTATCAGGGCATCCCTATCTTAACCCTCAGGATATCTAATATACAGAGGCCTTTATGACAATATACAAAAGAAGTTATTATTGTAATGATATATACTACTCGTGGATATATTACATATGCTTTTCGCTCATCATTCTAATCATTTTTTTATACATTATAGACAAACGTTCGACCGCAATCTCACCTGCTGGTAAATGGTCAACTGCAAATGAAAAAAAAAGCTAAATTACTTGAAAAATTCTGTTGGAACTACGTTTTTATAAGATAAATCTCTAATATTTTATTTATTGGGCTCGCTGGCGAATGTGATGAAATTATTTGTGTATGAATGACGCCGATAAAGTTATTGAGGTTTACCACGATGTTAAAACTTATCCGCTATATCAAGGTCATCATGACGGTCACCACTTCTAAGAATACCAAAGTTTTGGACATAATACGGAGTCAATCTTTTACAGAATCAAATCAAAGCATCAAACGGTTAACAGGAACTTTGCCTCAGGTAGTTTTCTTTATATAAAGGTATAGCCGTATGTTCGTTTGTCTCGTTTAATCTTTTTGTAATATTTTACTACATTGGGTGGATTTCTGCGGATTACCATATTTTAATGGAATTATAATTTTTGGAACTATCATGGCTAAAGAACATTATTACCCGTGATTATGGCGTATGCAATTGTGCTGAAAAATCGGGATACAACAGAACTCACAAATCATGTTTTAATGAAGTTGACAACTTTTATTAAAGTGCCTATTTACTTATGTTTGTAAATGATTATATTCAATTTAATGTTTTGGAGTGTGTAATTCCAAAAAAAAATTGTATCGCAAAAGAAAGTCGCAAAATAGCACATTCTTAAAATATGAAGAAAAAATACAGAATTCCGACCCTTTCGGCTTACGCATTCAACATAATGATTTCGTAACAACTAAAGAAACTATGATAAAAGGAAATGTTGGCAAAGAGCTCTTTAATCATCGACGAAGAATACCGAAATTGAAATGGAGTTACTTGACCTTCTCTTCGATATGTTTGAGTGTCTGGGAAAATGTTGGATAAAATATGCTTCCAAGTTTTTTAGGGAAATATTTTTTCTTTTTAAGATACCCAAAAGATACAACGGCACCCTATTGCTGAATCTCTGCCGTCCGTTTGTTTGACCGTCTGTCTATAAAATAAAATACCAAGACTATTTTTTTAAACGTTTTAAAGTGAAAGAAGTTCCCATTTAGTGCGGCTTGCACCAGAATCACTAAACTTGTTTAACAGCTAAATCGATTTAAATCTGACGTATTTGTATGATTTGACAACTCGCTAAATACTATTTAAGAGTTAAACGCGTTTAGCGATTCTGGTGCAATCCGCCCTTAGAATGTGTTTCTTTGATTTTAATCATGCCAAATAGTAATAAATTGCAAAAATACTGTACAAGCTGGAAATTCTCTGAAACTTCTTTAGGAATATACACTGAAATTTTGCAAGTAAGTAATTCTATTTCTTTTATGATATTATTATGTTCAAATTCGTTCTGTTATCTTATCAGTTAGGGATATAAAACTCTACTAAATATGATAGGTACACTCAGCATCAAAATATTAAAAGAAATCTGAAAAGTGATATACCACTTTCCAGATTTCTTTTAGTATTGTTTCTAATTATATTTTTTATGCGATAGTTTTTACTTCTAAAACATAGTTGAAAAAAAAAAATGGAAAGTTCCCAGTTTTCAGTCATGAAGTATAGTTAGCATCATTTTACTAATGATGCTAACTGTACTACAACTTATAACATCTACTCACATTTCAACAATACAAACACTATTAACACAGTGTTTATTTAACTCGAACATAACAAAGCAATTTCAATAATTGCAACATAAAGTCTACCCGTAAATTGTTCATTCTCGTATGACTATGCAAATGTGCTTTCTGCATTATGGTCAGCACACTATAGATTGTATATTTTGTATTGTATACCCACCGGAGTATACAATACAAAATGTATTGTATAATATACAATATTCCCTCAACTGCTGTAATAAGTTGGCCGGTGTGGCGGTGATAAATCAGTGATGATAAAGGTATGAATGTGGTAGTAGGTGAAAGCAAACGTTAACGCCTATGGATAATATTCCAATCAAAAAGTGCATGCAAATTCAGACCTTATTACCATGGGTTAGGAACGTTGGGATGATTTATTTATGCAGACTTTTTTTCTGCAGCTTTTCAACTATTCGTGGTCAGTTTTTTTATCGTTCTTTGGTTTAGTAGCGTGTATACGATTAAAAAATAAATACTGTGCGAAGTTTCGAAAAGTATGACATTTAATTTAATTATTGTTATGTTCTTTAGCGGCTTAAATAAATATTCATGGACTTTACAAACAACGCCCTCTAGTCCTAAACTAAGCAAAGCTTGTGATATGGGAACTAGATGGCTGATAGAATACTTATATACTTTTTTTGTAAATACATACTTATAATACATAGTAACACCCAGACATAGAACAAACATCTATGTTTTCCACGCACAAATGTTTGTTCTCAGTGGGGATCGAACCCACGACCCACAGCACGTAAGGCAGAGCCATTACCGACTGAGCTGTGACGCCTGCCTGTGGCTTATTTATTTATTAAAAAAATATATTTGAATACAAATTCGGTTACTGAAGCTGAAGTTTGAAATCGCTACTCGCTTCTCTCTACCGCTAAGTTCAGCCTAAACTGGAGTTAAGCGAGCAGTAGGTCGCCAGCTATACGTAATATAAAGCCTTAATTTACTGCTGTTTCTATTAGGTACGTTGCAGACTACTGCAAAGCAAAGCAATGATTTTATGCAACTTTTTATTGCTGCATAAAAACTGCACAAAAATGAGTGGAATTGAAATTAAAATAAACACGAGTTGTAACAAATAAATTATTACAATGAAACGTTCTTTATTTAGTTAAAATAAACCACGAAATATAGCTGGGCCTTGGGAGTGATTTACTACAAGCAGTCACCCGGTTTAAGTTGATGATGATGGTTAAATCTATAACGAATGGTTATTAACAAACTAAACTAAGTGTATGTTTTAGGGACATAACATGCACTGGTCCTTAATAAAAATCGAACAAAAAAAAACGAATCCTAGAAAACCTACCGAAATAATCAAGAAAGAGTATATCTGATAACTATTCTCAGTTTAACTCAGAGGAACTGTAAAATAGATTTTCCAATAGTCATTGCTATTGGTGCACTGTTTTCGGTTACCATAATTGAATTTGCAGGACAAGTAGCGCCATCTCTCCTTTAATTTGTGTAAGTGTTGGGGTAGCGTTTGCAAACCACTGATTAGTAAATTGGCAATAACAACCCTCCATTTTTCTCTGTATTGGTTAAAATATACTGATGTTCACCGACAGTTATATGGACCATGTATGCTTGGTATAGATTTTTTAATTAACAATTGCACTACCTCAGAGACTCACAGTAGGCTTGCTTCATGAATGACCTATTTAGGATTGCGCTGTGTCCATCACTCTAAGACAAAGGACATGTAATTGCACCAGCGCACATACCTTTCAAGTTGGAACACAGCTATACAAGCATTGACTGCAAAATTCCATTCCACTAATATATAAATGTGAAAGTTCAGATCTTTCGATGTTTGTGTTTCAATCACGTCGAAACTACTGAACCAACTTGGATGAAACTTGGAATATACATAGTTCGTAACCTAGATTAACACATAGACTACTTTTTATCCCGAATAATTAACAAGATGATAAACCAACAGGATAAAATGAACGAACGGGATTAGCAGCGCCAATAAAAATACTTTGACACGAAGACCACGTCACGTCAGTTGCTTTAGAGGTTCTAGTACGAGTTTTGGTGTATAGAGCCGGTGTAAAACGTCTGACATGCGAGTACGGGCTCGGTGTAATGTCAACCTTTTCAAATAATCTAATCATTGTACTCTCTATTTTTATGTTTCTCTCTTTTTAGTAATTTCTTTCTTCTGTGTGTGAAGAAGAAAGAAGAAAGAAAATAAATTTATTTTCTCGCACTTAACACTATCGATACCAAACAATCACATTATTATTATAAACTAAAGTGTGCAGTAAAGTTTTTATCTATCTATCAGCAAACGGTACACGCATACAAATTTGCGGGTAACTGCTAGTCATTCATAAAAGTTGAATCGAAATCGCATCAACTGTTCTGTTACGTCTAAACTTTTACAGTATCAAACAGAATAGAAAATATATTTACAACAGCCAAATACACACAGTAACAGTAAACGCACAATCGTATAAACAGTAAAGTTGATTGATTTACTATCAACAGTACGATCTTTCTGACGGTACCTTTTATTTAGGCCCAGCACGTTCCTCGGACCGTACTCCGGTACTTCGCCAGATTATACTCCTTTTGTCGTAAATTTTACAACTTCAAAAATTAGTCGTAGCGGCTGCTTGTGGAATACTACAGACTAAATTGTTTTGTCTGCGGTCGGGTTGGAATCGAATCAATATTTATGAATGTTATTTTGATTTTATTTGCTTCGAATGCGATTGTCTAGCTTTTTGTGGGTTCTTGGATGTAAAGAGGCTTGATTATTCAAACGTTTGTGCTTATTGTAATCTATCGACTAGGTATTGGAACATTTTTGATCTCTTTTTAGATTTTGGCTATACGGGGTAAGCTATTCTTGTAACCTTTGGGGCCTTTGTTCGTTATAGGACAGATTCATAAGTCGGCAGATTTGTTATTATTTGACTTATTGACTATTTGACTATTATTTGACTATTGGTATCTATTTGTTATTAGATTCGGATGTCTAATAGCAGAAAGTGTGATTGCTATGGTAAATCGTATAATTTTTTTACTTTTGGATCAAAAAATTATCAATTTTTGTGTACATATTGCAAAAAGTAAGGTAAAATAAAAACAGGCTCTACATACACCTTAAAAGCCTTCTCCACTATTTTACTATTAAGGCATGAAAAGGTCGGAACATTGTCCACAATATACAACCGATACGCGCTATCGCCCGACGCCAGAGTTGGACACACGACCTTTTAAAAATATTGCTAGTAGGTACATAGAGTTGTCCATATTGGAAAACATTGAAAAAAGCCGGATAAATGTGCCGGAAATCACAAAAACTATTTCATACTATTAGTATGACATTATTTTTGGGCTATTACGGATCTAAATAGGTTTAATTACTGGCTAATTGCTGATTGATTGGTGACCGTTAACTGATTTATTGCTGTCAAAATTATCTACTGTCATATTTTTGCAATCGTCATTATAACCACAGAACACCTACTCCATACTTTTAATAGGATATGAAAATATGTATTCTTTAGTATATCTACCGAACACGGAGATAATAATCGTGTTTTCTACTTATTTCAACTCTATTTCAAAGGTATCTAAGTTTTTTTTATATTCTCATTATAAGAGTTCTGATTATTTAGTCCTTTCTGTAAAAACATGTCTGTTATGTTTTTTTAGTGACAGAAAAGCCGGATAGAAATATATCAATGTTTCTCAACCCTACCGTAAACCGCTACATGTAGCGTAAAGATAAATTCGTTGTTTATGTTTAACTTGATATATAAGGTTAAATATTATTTATTGCAGCATTATCTTTTATTTTTAACCGTTCACTTGGGATTAAGCTTGTTTTCACAAACAAGTCTTACTAAACAGATCGTTAATAATCATCTCATAAAAACATTTATATTAGGTGATATTAGGTTATTTATACAATTAAATAAATAAATATTAGAGCTGCTTGAGATAGAGTCCATCCGAGGACTTTCTCGGACTTCATTGTCACCGTAACTATTTTTGCCACCAAGCAGTGATACTTGCATTGCTGTGTACAAGTTTGAAAGTGTATGGGTGCCGGCACAATTACTGATACATGATACTTTACACCTATACGTCTTAGAGTGATGGATGCAGTGCAATGCCTTACAAGCCACGTCCTCAGTGGACGTGGTCTGTGAGGCAACGTATTATTATCGGCATAGATTACCACATAACACCAAGTTGGCCATCTGCTTGCCCGTAATCTCATTATAAACAAGTTCAAAAAATAATTGTATACACATTGCAAATTAACTTGCACTAATAATATCGCTCTGATTTTATCTGACATCAATTAATAAAACGCAATTAAAACAAGCTAAATGAAAATTTAAATTTCTGTTCATTTAAATACTGTTTAAGTGAGCACGAGTTTTCAAGTGATTGAATTGTAAGAAAAACAACACTGTTTTTGATAAATTCTTAAAAAACTGTTCTAAGTACCATGATAACTACAAAATAGTTTTACAACGTTAAAAAAATTATGTGGTTTTCACCAACGATACACTGAAATGAAAGTTGTAGTCTATTTTCTGCCCTTTCATAGATTAGTTTTATTAGTTATAAATTAATAAATAAATATAAATATTCACGGACTTTACACACAACGCCCTCTAGTCCCAAACTAAGCAAAGCTTGTAATATGGGAACTAGATGACTGATAGAATACTTAAATACTTTTTTTTCTTTTTGTAAATACATACTTATAATACATAGTAACACCCAGACATAGAACAAACATCTATGTTTTCCACGCACAAATGTTTGTTCTCAGTGGGGATCGAACCCACGACCCACAGCACGGAAGGCAGAGCTGTTACCGACTGAGCTGTGACGCCTGTCAATTATTCAGGTATACTTGATATTAAGGTACCTACCTATTTATTTGACCTCAGTCTTCCTCCACGTTGTCTATGTCCTATGCAGGGTCCATGAAGTACCTACTGACACCTAAAATCTATGTAAAATTTATGTAAGCCATGTCAAAGCAGTATTGAGTATTGACCAAACATTGGTCAAGTCTTTTACCAATATACGCGTTAGCGACGTGCTCACGACGATGTGATAACGTCAAAAACTAGTGTTAAGGAGCGTCATTAGCCGCACGTGAGCGGACTAGTATACAGGGTGTTTATTGAGCGATACAATCTCCGGTGCGGCATGAATATTCAGCACCCTGTATCGTATGCGTATGTGTGCTTGATGTGACACATATCCTGAGTATTTGATGCAGTTCTGGTGTTGGGAATTCAACCTTCGTTCAGGGAATTGAGTTTTTCATATTAATGACTATGCATACACCAACGATATTAATAAAACACAAGATGCGGTACGCTCTACCATATTAATAAAACATTACGGATTTGGAAGCTAAATTTCTTAGGTGCACATGGACTGTAATATAAAATGTTCTGAGAGCAAAACGTCCTCAATTTAAAATGGTTTTGGAAGTTTGTTAGTCCAAACTGCCCCCTATTCCAATCTTTTGCTGAAAAGTTATATTTCACCGCCCAGTGTAATTTCTTCAGGTCACGTGGTACAATTTTGTACCACGTGATCATTCTTTTTAGACACTTGACATCAAAATATGCGCGAAAACAAGAAGAAGAAATCAAATGACATAATAATGTCACTATTTAGTCACAGAATAACTATGAGTAAGTATGAACTGACCATGATTTAAAACTTTGCAGTTCAGCTTTGAGATTGGAATCGGGCCCCAGCCCCCGTATTCCAATCTTTTGCTGTCAAGTCATATTTCACTGCGCAGTGTAATTTCTTCAGGTCACGTGGTACAACGTACCACGTATACGTACGTACACGTGGGCTAGATACAACTACAACTAAACACACAAACCCACAAACATTGAGAGATAACTAAGCTTGTAAAAAAACAAAAAACTTTTTTGTTTTTTTTACAAGCTTTAATTTTTTAATTTTTAATTAATTTCTTAGTTGTCTTTTAATCTTTAATCATTAATTTTATTTAATCATTAATTTTTTTTAATCTTATAATTTTTTTTAGTTGAACGCTGCAAAATATCTTTTTAGCTAAATGAATGAGTTCATTAAAAGAAATAATAATAGTGGCGAGGGCTGGGTATCGTCACAGCTATAACATAACTGCAGTTTTGCGTCTGGACAATATCAGTAAAGTTGAGGAGAGGAGATAGAGACACAGAGAAGCATTTATTTGGCACAAAACCATAACAGGTACTATAGTGTTACGACCATGTGTGACAGGCGTCACAGCTCAGTCGGTAATGGATCTGCCTTCCGTGCTGTGGGTCGTGGGTTCGATCCCCACCAAGAACAAACATTTGTGCGTGGAAAACAGAGATGTTTGTTACAAATAACCGACGTAAAAACGACGGGGTGTTATAAGTTTGACGTGTGTGTGTATATGTCTGACGCAATGTAGCTCCCGAACGGATGAACCGATTTTGATTTTGTTTTTTTGTTAGAAAGGTGAATTAGTCGGGAGTGTTCTTAGCTATGTTTGATAAAATTGGTCCAAGTTTCGGGGTTTTTTTAAATTTTTAATTTAATTACTTGTTATTCATATAATCATTAAATAAAACTTGCATTAGAACAGTAAATTTTGTAGAATTTTTATTTCTAACTGGCAAACTTGTAGTTTATAGTAGGTTGTAGTGATTTTTGTAGTTTATAATTGCTACAAGTTAATCACGTATTCTACGATTCGTAGCATGTGTGCTACGGAAGTGCTACGGTGGGTCTACGTGACTACGAGTGTCATGTCGTAGCAATTGCATCGCCGCGTAGCTTCGTAGAGCACGTGTGAAGTACCGACGTATTTTACGTCTACATCTACGTCTTGGTGTTTCACCACTAAATATTATTTTACATTTTATTATCTTTTTATTCAACAAAAATACATAAGGCGTATAATTTTGATGTTATTTTATTAATTTCTAGTAACAACTACTACTTAAATTAAAGCAACCTCAAGGATCGTAAATACCTACCAAGAAACTCTAATTCAAATTCAATTCTTTATTGCGCTTTTATGTTGCATAAACAGGTGTTATAAAAGTATGTAGAGTATCAAACATAAACCCTGTTAGGCCACAGCAATTAGGTAAGTAGATCTCTAAAATCTAGTAAAATCTAGGTAGATCTAGAGGCTCTAAAATGTCTAATGGCAACGACTTTGAAATTCCAACTATTAGGGACCCTATTTTCATAATTATATCAATTGATCAATTCTAATTTAACCCGTTCCCGCCGATTAGATAATGCTGACAACAAAATTATTCTGATTTTGACATCGACGCATAATTAAAGCTGACTGTTAATTTCACGTATGAACTGTTGCGCCAGCAACGATCGCCAACACGGGGTCAACGACCCGATGAAGTTTAGGCAAATGTACGAGGGGAATGTTTTGTTTTTTTTACCAAATATGGAGGCTTATGATGTACATTTCAGGAAAGAGATGTCCGTTTTTGAATGATAAATGCGACCTTTTTGGTTTTGTTTGAGTAATACGTTGCTTCAAACGCATGGGGTTCGACTCTTTTATGTCTGGAGCTTTGACATTAAGCGTGGTGCTAAAAAAATGCGGTTTAGCTGTATTTGAGTACTTATTTTGGGTAAAAAACCACTTTACACGTCCTCCCCTGTATATTTTCACATGTTTTTATCAACTCTTGGGAGCATTCGCTACGTAAGTTTTTATTTTTTGATTACTCTACTAGATGCAGATGAGTTGGTTATTTATAACGTATGCATGAATATGAGAATTATTTATTATTGTTTGTGTGTTTATACAATTTATAGATATACGAACAAATAAGCAAAATTAAAAAAAATGGCTGTATTTTTATAGTTATTTAATTAAAACGCCTTATACGAATTACAATAATTAATAATAAAAGGTTATTTTTTAACTGAGTTGTTTTGTAGATAAGTTATGAAAATCATCACATATATAAATAAATAAAAAATAAATATTCATGGACTTTACACACAACGCCCTCTAGTCTCGAACTAAGCAAAGCTTGTGATATGGGAACTAGATGGCTGATAGAATACTAATATACTTTTTTTTATATAACATACAAAATCCACAAAACCGTAGCCCGGAACAAAGAAACACAGAACTACTTGCGTGGGTGATAACATTAGTGCGGTGACCGTTTCCGTAAAAACTGCAATAAATCAGAAGGGTAAGCCCTGACTAATTACGGTTTAATTTAGAACTACCCAGCACTGGTCGGCCGGAAAGTTGCCTGATAAATCTGAGCATGTGTTGCAAATGAATAGTTTTCTGTTTTAGGGTGATATAGTTTTCGGGTATGGTATTACTTTTTTATTTTCAGCTGACAGTCTATTTAAGCCTTTTTAGGGTTAAATATGTGCATGTATTTTTAGGTTTAATAGTAGAGCTCTTTGTGAAATAGCTCGCCCAGGGAACTACTACCGTGCTTATTTTTGTCTTATCTTAGTGATGTTCGCATTGCTTTGTTCTGGTTTGAAATTACAGGCTCATATTTATATCTCAAAGTGATCGACGTCATGCAATACTTCGGTCACATCCTCAGAGGATAGAGGGCGTGAGGTAAACTGCATTGCTAATAGAACTCGCGGTTAGAAACATGGGCTTGATTCATGTCAACATTTCTAATAAAAATAAGCTTTGAACCGGTATTTTTTTATCATAAATAGTACCTACATAAATTTGAAAGCAGAGCAATATTTTTATTTACGTCGTGAATAACGTGATAAAGGTTAATTATAACATCTTTCAGGTAAGCCAAGCCCGTCAATCATTACCATTAGAAGTTTCTCAACTATAATTGAAAAAGTTTACATTTTACTATAGCGATCGCAAAGCGAGAATTTATTAAACCAATTAAAAGTTGGCAACATTAAATGAATCAACGCACAACAAATTGAAAGTTTAGGTGCTTAAGCCTTTTCTACACAGAAGGTTGGCTCGATTGCAGGAAACTTGCGGAGTTGACGCAGTTTTAACCCAAGAACAAGTTAACTTTACAATTTAAAAGCCCCCGACCATCAAAATCTCCTCAAATCCTTTTCATCATTGCTGGCCATCATCAGATCTTGGAGAATGGACTCATCAAATCTCTATATTTTGAGATAAACTAAATGTTTGAAACTGCAATTATGAATGATGCAATTATAAATAAATATTCATGGACTTTACACACAACGCCCTCTAGTCCCAAACTAAGCAAAGCTTGTGATATGGGAACTTGATGGCTGATAGAATACTTATATGCTTTTTTTTTTGTAAATACATACTTATAATACATACCTAGTAACACCCAGACATAGAACAAACATCTATGTTTTCCACGCACAAATGTTTGTTCTCAGTGGGGATCGAACCCACGACCCACAGCACGGAAGGCAGAGCCATTACCGACTGAGCTGGTCACAGCTCAGTCGGTAATGGCTCTGCCTGCTAGGCGTCAGCCTGTCATATCTATAATATCCTCATAACTTGGAAACGGCTCCACCAATTTTCACCAAACTTGCTTAGGAACCATACCAGATAAATCACCTTTCCTACAAAAGATAAGATGAGATAAAATAGTTTTTCGGTTGGGGGTAAAAAAGCTTATAGTAAGTATATCTGTAAAATGTTTAGTAGGTGCTAATATAGGTCATGGAAAAGTTTTCTCAACAGTACTCAGAGCTCGTAGTCTGAATTGTTCGTAGTACAAATCCGATTTTTATGGAGAAAATCGGATTCGATTCACCATACGATTTTTCTCTATACAAAAACTGCGAGTTTTCCAATTCTCATTTTTCGAAAATCAACAGTTGAAAACTCAGACTACACGTTTAGGAATTGAATCCTTTCAAGTCTAAGCCATCGACGTCACCAAAAAGTCGTCTATTTGATATAATAATATCATCGCTTAAGTCAGAGGCTCAGACTGAATGGTCCTAGGATTATATGTATACTAGCAGTTACCCGCGACTTCGTACGCGTCTACAGTTTCCGTGTACATTATATTATCTGTGCGTGTACCAAGCGGATAATTTAAGAAACTTGACATTACACCTCATTACACCGAACTCGTACCTACTGGAATGTCAAACGCTAGTTGTTAGACCAAAGAGGTAGTACTACGCCCTGTCAAACTGACGTGACATGACATGACAATGAAATCCTCTTGCCAATTGGCGCTGCTAATCCTTTTCGTTCATTTTATCCTGTAGATCCTGTTAATTATTCGGGATAAAAAGTAGCCTATATGTCAATCCAGGTTACGAACTATATTTATGCCAAGTTTCATCCAAGTTGGTTCAGTAGTTTTGACGTGATTGAAACACAAACATCCAAACATCTAAACATCTAAACATCCAAACATCTAAACTTTCGCATTTATAATATTAGTAGGATTGCAGCTAGTAAAGGGCCAAAAACTGTGTAAAAAATTCATTACAACCTCCGCCTTGCTATTCGAATCTCGCACTTATTACCCTAACTTGTAAGTAGCGAATCGCTAAATAGCAGCTTCCTACTCATTTTCCGCCGACATTGAATATTCTGCCATGTTTGAAGGAAAAACAAAGTGTTAAATTGCGTGGGGGAGTTTCCTTTGAAGCTGATCGTGCAACGGAGTTTGATCTCTACGGTGTGGTCTGATGGAATATTTTTGTTTGGAGGACAACGCCTGGACGGTGTGTGGGGTGAGGCGGGACATGGTTGCCAGCAGAGTAATCAGAAAAAGCCGGTCAAATCTTGCACTTCAAAAAAAAGGTCGGACACTATTCTACAAACCACTAATTTTATTCACAAACCTGTAATATAGGTAAATTGAAATTATGCATTTATTTTGGTATCTTACTGATATAAAAAATATCGTCCTAGATAACAACTTGTTTGATAACTTTTAGTAAATACAGTTGGATTTTTTACAAGGCACCCCTCACTTGATCAGTGATCAGCTCACTAAGATGAACTACAGTTGATCTTATCTACATTCTAATATGCTTCCAAGCAGTTATTTACGCTACTTCAGACACAAATGAAAAAAAATACAGGCTGATCGATATTAATATAACGGCCGGCAACTTACGACACGAGTGATCTTACTTACAGGTAGGCTGTTTGTTTGCCGGCTTTTTACCCCCAAAAAGAAAAGACCGGACATGAGCCATCACTATATGAAGGGCGGACTGTAACAGGAGACATGTCGAGGATGTGGGTCAAGTGGATGGCAACAAAAGTGTGAGTGTTGCTACACTCGACTGCTAACTGCACTCTGTAGAATTGTACTTGATTTACATTTGAAATGCATGTTTGATCTTTGGTTCTTACCTATGTTTCAATAATTTTCTATCTAATTTCAGCATCATTATTTGATTTCTGTGGCATTTTCTATATTTTGTAATCAAAGTTTTGGTTATGGCATAAAGTAAATTAAACTAATTAACTATTAATGATTCTAATCATGTTTTTTATGCCTAGTTTGAAGCTATTTCTAACCAAAACACTAAATTACTGATCAAACTCAAATTATTTAACTTATTTTACTAATAGTTATTTGATTTGCTGTGCATAGTTCTGTATCACAAATTGTGGAGTTCTTAATATAATTCGTTTACAGTAATAGTTGGTAAATGAATACCCTAAACAAAACCTTCATTTGTATTCCGGTTAGAAGGCACCTCAAAAAATACATACGACTCCGTAACCCAGAACGTGATTACCGGAGTTCACAGCGGTGCGGTGAATTCCGGCGAAATCATAATAATTTCATATTATTTGAAATTGCTTCTAAAGCTGGGGTTTTGATTTGCCATGGTTTCATGATCTTACGAGCGGTTATTCTTGTAGTTATCTGATATTGTGAAAAAATTTGATAAAAAAAAGATGAGGAATTTAGCTAATTTACAAACTCAACATTTATCCTGAGGACCGCCAAGGAGTGGAACTCTTTACCGGCGTCTGTGTTTCCGAACACTTACAATCTGAATGTTTTCAAGAGGAGAGTGAATAGGTTTCTTCTAGGCAAATGTGCTACATCGTCGACCGCATCGTCACTTACCATCAGGTGAGATTGCGGTCAAAAGTTTGTCTATAAGTATAAAAAAAGAAAAAAATAATATTTTCACTAAAATAGATGTTATTTACCATAAGATGAGTTAGATAGTTGCAGTCCGTTTCCCGATTAGGAGTTTAATAATCAGACATAATTTTCACTAAAAAACGGAATATTTATAGTACTTACCTACAGAATACTAAAATGAATTTCCAAAACAATTCGGTGCCGTAAACCAGCGGTTTTACATATTTCCACAGCTTCCCGAATTAACCAGCCCAGCCAGAGACACGTTAACGATGTGCCGATAATGAGTAACGCAAAAACGTGAATTTTCGAGGTTTTTGACGGAAAATATGTTTTTTGCTCTTCAGGATTTGGTTTTTGTTTCCCTCTGTCGGTGAAATACTGTAGCCGGAACGACCGCATGCATATTCAATATTTCGTTTTAAATCTTTTTGATTCTGAATATTTTGCAAATGTAGTAAAAATAGCTCCTAAGTTTCAGCCTTTTTAGCTAAATTGATATTCTACTAACGTTGGAGAACAGAAAACATCAAAAATATAATTTTTGGAATTGGAATTAATCACGTGACATAGGTACATATAATAATAAAAAATAAATAATTCATAGACATTTTCACATAACGCCCTCTAGTTCTAAACTAACAAAGCTTGTACTATGGGAACTAGACTGCTGATATAATACCAATTTATATATTTTTTTAATTACATACCTACTTATAATACTATTAAATAATAATAATTCTCAGTGGGGATCGAATCCACGACCCACAGAACGGAAGGCAAAGTTAGACCGACCGAGCTGTGACGCTGGTCGATATGGTTTAGAAATGTTATTCCTATAGGTAAAATATATAATATTGTTGATCAGTTAGGCTAGCGACATTTTTTACCCATATTTCCGGAATCATTTGCAAATAATCCAACCAAAATACAATCTACAATATATCAAACCTTTCCAATTTATTTCTAAAATCGATTCTCTCCGCACCGCATGATGCTCACAAAAAAATAATCGTTCGATATTTGATACGAAGGGCTTCACTTTTCGCGCAATTAACCGCTGAGTTGAGTCCCTTGCTTCCGGCCGGGTACTTCCGCCTCTCCCTTGATGACTGACGGTATATGTATTGATCAACGAAAAATGAATTGAGAATCATTTGAAATGCATAAATTATGGGGGGAATGATCGAATCGCGTATGGAAATCTCATTTTTGTCCAAAAATTTGAAAAATAATAGTAACTTGTATACAAGTAATTATAGATTTTGTTTGTCCGAAATTGAAAAATAAATATTTCAAATCATGCTCATGCTTCTTACTTATCTATACACAATAAAAAAACAAAAATGTCTCTACCAGTCCAACTAGCAACCACTCGTGCATTTTAATCTGCCGCCTTATATTCATGAAAACAAAAGTTTTTTTAGCTCCTTGGTTTTTTTTAAATCCAAGCAGAAATGTATTGTTTTCAACACTTGAGATACCGGGGCGACTCCGGAACGCGTTAATGAGCGCACACTTTTTACGTCTACCCTCACCCCGGCAGAAATGAGGTCGAATTACGAATTGTATTGTGTTCACGTTCACTTTAAATTATTATGAAGCTATACGCTTAAAATAATAAGAACTTAACTGTGAACCACTTGTGTGGAGTTGTGGGGTTAAAAAATTGTGCAGTGTTTGACAAAAGTGAAATGTTTTTTCTATTCAAAATGCGATGAAATGTAACTCCAGTCATAATAATTAACAATAGTTATTGGTAATATTAAAATACACTACAAGGATGTAGTTTAGAAAAAAAAGGTTGAGTAAAACCAACACAAGAGACTAAATACGTCAAACTTTAATGCAAAAATCAGTTTTACGTTCAAAAAAATGCCCAATATCTCTGTATTACCCGTTCTATAGAAAAAAGGCATCTTCTCACAGACGCTCTTTATGCCCCATAAAAAAATTATGAAGCCCCCAGCAAAAGGCAAATTGAATATGAAATCAACGCGATGAACTTTTAAGGCTAAATTTAATGAAGTGACGTGTTTCGATCGAAGGACCATTTTTAACGGTCTTTGAAATTCAATGAGGTAACCTTTTGAAATGGGCAGGTTTTCTATACTAAAATCTGACATGTTTAGGGGTTATTTTACCTTAAAACTCGAATGAAATAAGATACAAATGTTTTATTTTAGATGTTCTAGCAGATATTTGCAACTCAACATCTTATATTTTACAAAATAGCGAATTGGAAACTTGTAAAAAAACTACTAATGGATGATAGGACAGGATTTTACAGGCAAAGGCTGAAAAACGCTGCGCGTATTAAGTATATTCAAGAAAACACAGTGTAAATTGCAATGATAGCTCTCTCTATCTATCTCAAAACTAATCATTCTTTAAATTTGAATTATGAATTCAACAGCGGGAGGCACCCAGACGATATTTACGACGAGACGTTGAATGCGCTTCAACTGAAATAATTCCAAAACTTGCATCTAAGTTCTGGCTTTACGAGCATAACAAACCGTAATCTACAGATTTCAATGTTTCATTCTATCTTCTGACAGAAGTTACGCTACCAGGGGGCTATCTCTCAAAACTAGAGGCAACTTTAATGAATCTTAATATCTGTGAAGGGAATATTTCAAGATGTTCCGAGCTCTCGGACTTAATGTAGCGTTATAAGATAAACGGCAAGATTATAGCAGAGATCGCGAGATATGTCCATATTTATGGCGTTTTAACCCTTCAAAAGTAATGTGCGGATTTTTTATCGTGAAATTGTGTGATGCGATGTTTTATTCGAATAGAAACAATCCAAGCAACATTTGTGTTATAAGCTTTCAACAGGATTTCAGATTTCTAGTTCCTATTGTTGCTGGGTTGCCCGTGGGATCTGAAAGTGAAATGGAGATTTCAAATTTCGAATTGGGAAATTCTGATAAATCAAAGTTGGGTGATTTATTAAATTTTTGATGTGTATTGTGTATGAATGGAATAATGTAAATGTACAATTTCATACTCTGTTGCCAAAATATGTATCTAGCCTTCGAATAGTTACACCATATTTTCATTATTAATTGTTCTAATAAAGTCTGATAAACAGCGTTGGGATTTTGTTGAGATGTTATAAAAGTAAAGGCTGCCATTTGACTTAAAAAAAATAATCACCATCATATTTTTACTCACAAATTACCCATATGTTTCAAATTTGATCAAAAGAGATACGGTGTGGGATTTCAAGCTTCTATAAGATTTATCTCTGTTTCAGAATTCATTGAATTTGCTCAATAAGGTTCACGAAAAGAAAACATAAAATTAATAGCTCTCATAAAAACGTATTACTCTGAAGATTGCAATTAAAATTAGATCTCAAATGTTTTTACTTCATTAATTCACGTAATTACCTCCCTATAATTCAGCTATGACAAATTACAGCGAAACATTTCACTTGATATTCCTGTAAATAAATTGTTATCATTATTTACTTTTAGCGACAAAAACTAAGGAAAATAATATTACGACTTATCTGTATCATCCTTACTCTAATTTACTAGATACCTAGAAAATAAGGCTTGATAAAATATAACGTCTACCTTTGTAATTTTATATATTGTGAATCAGACAGAGCGCGTTGGAACGTTTTTAATGCAAATTATTATATTTGCTTGTAATTTGAACAAAACAAGAATGTCTGCATACAATTGGGTAGGTATTTAGATGAAAAAATCTAACCGAATATTATTGTTTATTTATATTATTATTAATATTTGATTAAGCATGATCTGAACATCACCATCATCACATCATCTTCGGGAACGGGTATAAATTATACAGGGTGCTCGCAGTGGGATTTTTCAATCCCTATACGTTGACATCTGTATCACAGTCCAATATTTTATATTGTCCCTGTCCACAAATAATAATGCTTTCCGTTTATCCGGTATCGACCGAGTATTGGCACAGCTGTATATCGCGCCGTAAAAAGCGCTACTGAATTGCCACTGAATATATATCACCGCATCGTCACTGCGATTGCTGGAAACGCATCGAATATTTTATGAATTCCGTTACGTCATAATTTTGGGGATTTCGTGTGGTATCACTGGCGCGGGGACTGTTAAACTGGGATGCCGGAAGCGTGATTTCGATGAAGAACAAATCTTTGTACGATTCAAACTTTATTGTTTGGTGGTAAAACTTTTGTTTTAGTAAATGTTAGTTTGCGTGGTTGAATGCCTAAAATCTTCATCACCAAAGCTGTACACTAACACAAAGTTACGATTAAACTTGGCATTCACACTTTATAACTGGACGCTTTATTTGATCGTTTTTATCTCCCCTAAAAAGAGATTTTGAATGAAGTTAAACTTTGAAACCAGTGCACATAAACAAGCAATCTGCAGATCCGCAAAATTATGAAAATACTTTTAAAATCCAGTTTTAATAGAAGCCAAACTAAGTTTTATCTGTGTAATCCGGGCCACAAGGCAAGTTTCATGAGTAAACGAGTTAACTTAAACGATTTCCTTGCTGGTAAAAAAAGGCGCAGAAAAGCGAGTAATGGCGTTTCCTTGAGAAGTTCCAGTGACGACGGTGTTGAATGAGATTGCGCGCTTGCTTTGCCGCTATTTTAGGTAGTTATTGCTTTTTCAAGAGTGAGCGGGTAATGCATAGTGTGTATGGAACTCAGCTCAAGATCAGCGGAAACTGTTCGTGCACTTACTTCAGTGACATGTCTTTGGAGAGACGTTCAACTGATACGAGTATTAGACAAGATAAGGTCTTTTTTTTAGTTCTGGTATTCAGCATCAGCCTGAAAAGGTTCCCTTCATATTATTACTTTTCTCATATTTTTACGCTACACCAAAAATTGGCACAACGCGTGCTTTTTTAAAAAACGGTCTTAATTCCGATGAAATAAGATTCAAAGTGGTTATTTTAGTAGACATAAGAAGGGGTGAAAATACTTTTGATTCATTGTATTTCTTCAGCTCAATCGTTACCATCAAGTAATTAAATAAATTCTTAACGAGGCCAATATAAAGTCTCATCAAGCAGCCCTTAAATATTAAGGCGTAGCCATTGTCAAGTGTCGCCTGTAATTGTCTGCGTTCCTTAATTAGAGACGTAGAGTGTGAGTGATTTCGCGGGAGAAGTCTCGAGTACTAGAACGTATATTCGCTTAGCTATTGTATTTTGGTGCTATAATAAATTTACAATAAAAAGTACAGCATAAGACGACAACAGAACTTCCTCCTTATTTTTCCAAAGTCGGTTCAAATAGCTATTTGCAATTTATAAGGCTATTTGCAAGGGCATTCTCGTAATAGAATTTAGTCTCACTCAAAATAATACCCAGGAATCGTTGCCCACTTGCCATTAAAAAATTGGTGGTTGAAAAATTGGCTCACTAGGTTAGTCCCCAGGGTTTTGTTTCCGAAGTAGTTCAGCGTTGTGCGAGGTAAAATCAACTTTACTAATAGCACAGAATAAATAATGCTTCGTACCAATAATGCCACTTCATTCGCTATGTGAATCCATACATCGTCTGACACATTTCTGTTTGAAGCTTATAACGGAAGATACGTAGTCCAGAAAAATTTTCGTAGGTGTTGATAGGTAAGTAGGTACTTACTTACTCAAGACTTCAAAATAAAAATTTTGCTACGTAATCATGAAAAGTTGATTAAGCGCGGCTTGCACCAGAATCGCTAAACGCGTTTAACTATTAAATAGTATTTAGCGAGTTGTCAAGTCATATAAATACGTCAGATTTAAATCTATTTAGCTGTTAAACACGTTTAGCGATTCTGGTGCAAGCCGCCCGAAATGTTTTACAGCTCTCTTTTATTATTTATTTATTTTAAAATTTCATAAAAATAAGTAGTGCTAGGAGGACTGAATGCTAAGAGTATTTTCTACCAGTCTTCCTGTTATTATTTTTTGATTTTACAGTATTTTTATATTGAACAATTTACTAACTCCGAGATAAAGCTTTATTTCATTCGTATCCTCAGTAATTACTCAGTAGACTTGAAGTAGGTACACTCATTAAATTAGCTTGTTAATTGTAAGTAATCACATCCTTTGTCATTGCAGCCTTGTGTAGCGTGAGTTTCATTCAGTTGATATATTCTTCTAGTAAAAAAAGTACTCACCTGAAACAAAACAAAACACTATCATTAGAAGACTAGTGAAGAGTTTATACACAATCATACATTCTGAAACTAAAGCATCGCATTCATTTGAGTGCATCAAATTTTGCGCTCACAGATTTAGGACGGTTTGCACCAGAATCGCTAAACGCGTTTAACTCTTAAATTGTATTTAGCGAGTTGTCAAATCATATAAATACGTCAGATTTAAATTTATTTAGCTGTTAAACACGTTTAGTGATTCTGGTGCAAGCCACCCTTAAAGTCAGAATTGATCATGCTTAGTTTTAAAAAACCAACAAATTGAAATAAATAATAAAAGTTTTTAATTTTACAGTTTAGAAGCTTATTATTTTGGCTAATATTCTTAGTTGGTTTTTGTTTAGCGTCGCAGGTCGGACTTGGGATGAGACTGACGTAGGACCGCGGAGAATGGCACAATGAAAGAGAGGCTATACCCAGCAGTGGGTGAGGTCGGGCGTCGGATGATGATGACGATGAGTTTTGTTTTATACTTATAAAAATAAATTTCTTATGTCATGAAATCTTCCAAGCATTGCTTCCTTTCAAATCGGATTATAATGTTCTGAGCTTGTTTTATCATAAAAACCATTGCAACCTACATAAATTCTATTTTTATCTGAATAAATCACACGCCTGGATAATTTTCAAACAAAGATTTTGACCTTGACCGCAGTTGGGGTGAAAAAGAATAGTTATTCGAAATTCCTTGACCACATTTTCAATGTAACATGTTGATTCTAATACTCATTTACTAGAGTTGACCACTTATTTACAAGACCAGTATTATATACTTACCTAAACTTTATTGAAGAATGAAAAATTGCTTGAACGTTCATATGGAAAACTATTTCAGCCTTCTCTAGACTACACTTGCCACTTCCAGCCAATTAATTCAACCAAAACTTATTTGTTCGTAAACATGTTTGTTCTTGCAATGCTCCTTTGATAATCTCGAATGGTTTCTACCTGTGCTGTCAGCGTATAAACTTCGTAGACAGTTCATGGCTTCCAGGTTCCAAGTTTGGTAGAACTTTAATTCTGTGGTAGTTCAGCGCACTCGTCATGGTTTGAAATCTTTGTCTAGGGTTAACTAGATTTAATATAGGGTATCAAAATAACACCTGAATATATAGTTAGTATGGGAAGATGATACATATTGCGATTGCTATTAAGTATTACCTCACAAATATTTCACTCGGCCCCTTGCAAGCCAAAACAATAGGTACAAAAATAATTACGCACAGATATTAAATAGAGTATTGTAGGAAAATGGTGAAAATGTTATCCAATAAGTTGTTTGTAATTGGATTAAGGTGTAGGAGTTGGGTGTATTTGTGCGAACGATAGGGAAGCGATATAAACTACGGACGCATTTACACGGAAAACTACTTTTCATTGGTAAAAATGAGAGTTAAAAGACTGCCGTATTTTATTTATTTTAACGCCAGGTTCTTATAGTCACATAAGCAGCACGTATTCGAGCTGCTTAATGCAAAAAAGAAATAACTTTAGAGAATTCATTTGCAAATAGGAATATGAATTCAGAAAATGACAGTTCATTAATGGGGAGCTTTTTGGTCTTCCTCAACAAACTTTTTTGGCTGTCATAAATGAAATACCGGTAGCGGTTGCGTTGTTACTGCCCAAACGATAAGTGTTCTAAAAGCTTGAAATCGAAGTTAGCCAATAGTCGGAGTTGAGCCAGCAACGGTACCGGTAAACCCGCTTTACTTGTAACTGCGGCCAACCCTATGTTAGCATAAAGTGTGGGTACATACATTAGGGACTAGTAGAGGCCACACCTCAGTCTTTTTAATTTTTTATTAGATCGAGGTTAAGCTTTACTAGGATTTACCTAAGGGCAAATTTTACCTAAAAATATGTAACCTCAATAAAAATAGCGCAATGTTGAAAAATATAAATAAATACTTAATAATAAAATGTATGTATCGCTACTTCAGTGGCTAAAAATTATTTAACAAAAAAAGTCGTATATGAGTTACAATTAACTTGATTCTATAATATTGAGATCAATTGCTGCAGGTTTTTTTAGCTCTATTAGATGCTACTGAATAGTTAGAATGTGGCAAGATCGAAAAGATGGCAAATCACTTGATATTGTATCAACTCATGCTCCACTCAGATTTTGTCGGATTACCAAAAGTCGCAGTGTGTGACTGAACCAGACGACTAAACACACCAGAAACATAACGCGTTACAGATACGAGCTTTACGTTTTTGGACGCAGTGCAATACCGTAGATGTGTCTTTAGTTGACGTGCTTTGTAAGTAATGCAGTCAACCGCTGTAGGTAGAGGACTAAAAAAACTGTCCATTCGAAAAAAAATAACTGGTTTACATAGTGACATAATCTCTAAGCCCGAAGTTAATTGGCTCAGCCACTGACCATTGTTCATCCAAGTGAGGTCCCAAGATTGTGGTACTAACGAATTCAACCACTGACCCAGTGCTTACCACGGTCGAATAAACAATTCACCATTTTAGCTGTTAAAACGATTAAAGAAAAGGAGTAAAAGATTTTCGCAACTTTGCTCATGAACCTAGCTTAGTTGGTTGTAGCTCTGCCTTCTGTGTTGGAGGTCGTGAGTTCGATCCTCACCAAGAACTTTTTGTGATAAGTAAATGTTGATTTGCATTTTTTTTTTATTTAAGAATTTAAGAGAAAGAGAATTTATTTATTTAACAGACATTCATTACACAGAAAAAGACATACAATAAAAAACAGATTGCTGTCAAACAGGTCCAGTCTCAACTTTATGCCACTAAAAATATGTTTAAAAAACTAGAAAAACCGACTTCAATTCGACTACCGGCTTCATTATCAGATGATGATGGTGATAGCAGTTCTTCGGGAATGTTCTACTGATCGTAAACATCACTAAAAAGTCACAGAAAAGCAAAATGCGCAATTTCGTGCACGTGAATGGCATATTTTTTTCAGTTATTTTTTTATAAGCCAAGCTAATGAACCGATTTTGATGCAAACTGATTGGGACCAACCTGGAAGTACCTACAACTTTTTAGATAAAAAATATTTTTTAAATCGGTTCATTGTTCTGATTTAACACACATAAAAAAATTACAACCGAATTGAGAACCTCCTATTTTGAAATCGGTTAACAATGCCCTAAATAATCTTTTTGTTACCTACCTCAGTCAGCTTTCTACAGGGAAAAACGTTGTGAAAGACGCACACCTAAGTAAGAGTATCAGTCGGCAGTAGCACTAATATTATACCAAGCTTCTAAAATTTGTATAGTTCCGGTGCTGGTAGCTCTGGTCGCCATCTTCAGGGACTAATCAAATCAAAGCGAATTCGCGCTCGAATTTCTACTGAATACCTAAACAACAATTTCCGAAACAAAGTCTTTCCATTCTTTCCAAATGCATAAATGATCTTCCTTGCTCCAATTTACACCGAGCTTTAGCACAAATACTGTATTCTACGGATGTGCGTATTTGTTTTCGAATCACGTCCGCGAGGGGGCGTGGAGCGGTAAATAGGGTAGTGGGGGGCGCGGTAACGGGCGAAAAATCGCGTACCTATATACTTGGTGAATTAGTAGCAGTATGAATGGCGCCAGTGGTTGATCCATACTGAGAATCTCAGTCTGAGATTTTGGAAAGCTTACACATGGTACTATCTAATGGTATCACGGTGAACAAACGATTTCAACAACTATTCTTCAATTTGGAATTTCGAGCGAAAGAGACGAGGCAACAAGGAACCCACGCCGAGAGTAAAGCGTTTTAAGATTTTAGAGTTTTTATAATAGACTAGTAGTTACCCGCGACTTCGTACGCGTCTACAGTTTCCGTGTACATTTTATTATCTGTGCGTGTACCGAGCGGATACTTTGAGAAACTTGACATTACACCGAACTCGTACCTACTGGAATGTCAAACGCTGGTTGTTAGACCAAAGAGGTAGTACTACGCCCTGTCCAACTGACGTGACATGACATGACAATGAAATCCTCTTGCCAATTGGCGCTGCTAATCCTTTTCGTTCATTTTATCCTGTAGATCCTGTTAATTATTCGGAACAAAAAGAAGCCTATGTGTCAATCCAGGTTACGAACTATATATATGCCAAGTTTCATCCAAGTTGGTTCAGTAGTTTAGACGTGGTTGAAACACAAACATCCAAACATCTAAACATCCAAACATCCAAACATCCAAACATCTAAACATCTAAACTTTCGCATTTATAATATTAGTAGGATAGGTGCTTTTAATGTTAGCTTTACTTATGTGCGTAGTATTTTTCTATATTATGTGTCTACGCAGAAAATAATGGTATCTAGCTTTAATAGTCACTGTTTTTCAGCAGCATTGCAGCAGCATTTTTTCTACAGTAGCACTTTTTTCTTACGCTGTGTCTACTGCGTCGTGAACTGCATCGAATACAGAGTCTACTGACGCAGTCCACGTGCGATTTGCAATTCTGAGATTACGATTGAGTATTCCTTAAAAGTTATTAGGGTTGGGTGCGAGTATTGGCGATCCACGTTAGCTAATTGGATCCGTGTAAGCAATTAGGTGAACGAAGAGGGGGTAATGGTTTGTTGGAATTTGTGTTACCTCCCCCAAACTGAATAAAGGCTGGAACTATCGAGGAAAAAGAAATTGGAGTATTAGCCTTTATGAATAACAATTATTTCGGAAACGAGGAAGCCTTTTGTAGACATGTGTTTGAGACGTGCAAAAGTTTTTGATTTTCACCGCAGTAGGTAGGTCCTACATTTTTTTATACAACCAAAATTTTGGAACAAGCTGATGGCCCATCTGATGTTAAGTGGTTACCTCTGTCTATAATATAATAATACTATCTTTAGTAGGTAAGGCAGCTCGGCCATGTACAAAATAATCATCATCAATAAATTGGTCCAAAAATAGTAACGATACTTACTATAACTCAAAGGTACAGAAAAATAATAGAGGAAGACCTATGATATTATATGGTATGGCAAGTTTCATTAGTTTTCAGAGAAATTGACAAAAAAAAAACACTTGCAATGTTTTCAGATTCTCACTTTTTACAAATGGATTGTAAAAGGGCTAATCGCGTGGCTATACCAAAAAGGTATCATCATCACTAAGCTCTTCAAATTCTGGAGTTCCCCAGTCAAAACACTTCAGTAATGTTAGATCAGCTTCAAGTCTCATGCACTGCATTGTTTCTCTGTCCCCCTTTGTTCTTCACAAATCAAACATGGCCGACGCATTGTCACGTCACCCCTTGTTACGTCACCGACCCCTTGGCGGTAAAGAGAAACTTTAGCATTACCACTATGGCGCTCTTTTGTGATTTTTCGCTGTGATAAGTTTGATATCTTGGACAAATATACATATAGAACCTTCAAGTCCAGTAAGTCCAGTGTCTTGGGCATGTTTCCGATTGGTACTGATTTGGATCAGTTGAGCTATCTATAAATCATTTGTAACGGATAGCTCAATTCCTTCATATATATTTTGTAAATACTATAAATACTGTCATCATCATTTCCCTGCCCTTATCCCGCGCTAGGCGGGGTCGGCACAACATGTCTTCTTCTTCCACTCGCTTCTATCATTCGTCAACTCAGAATCTACTCCTCTCACATTCATATCCTCTTTCACACAATCCAACCACTTCTTCTTCGGCCTTCCTCTACCTGCGTACCCAGTCACCCTCATATTCATAACTTTTTTCGTGATATGACTTTCATCCCTCCTCATTACGTGTCCATACCATGCTAATCTAGCACTCTTCACCTTTTCAACAACAGGCGCCACTTTCAAACTTCCCCTGATATACTCATTCCTTATCTTATCTAACCTCGTCACCCCACACATCCATCTTAACATTCGCATCTCAGTAGCATGCACTCTCCTTTCATCCGTCTTCTTCGTTGCCCAACACTCTGATCCATACATCGCGACAGGTCTAATTACCGTCTTGTAAATTTTCCCCTTAAGCTTAAGGGGCATTCGCGGATCGCATATCGTCGCTGAGACCTGTCGCCACTTCATCCATCCCGCATTCATCCTATTGTTAACGTCTCGGTCAATATTACCGTCGTTTTGGAGAAGCGAGCCAAGGTACTTAAAGTCGGAGCAGACTGGTAGGGTTACACCATCTAAGGCAATTGGTGAGAAATTGGAGGAGCCACCAAAGTCGCAGAACAAATGTTCGGTTTTAGTGCGGCTGATCTTAAGGCCAACTCTCTCCAATTTCTCTTGCCATTTTCCCAGTCTGCTCTGTACCTCAACTGCTTGCTCTCCGACGAGAACGATGTCATCGGCAAACAGCATGCACCAGGGTGCCTCCTCCTGTATGTCTAATGTCAAAGCATCCATTACGAGGAGGAACAAATAAGGGCTTAAAGCCGATCCCTGGTGCAAACCTACTGCCACATTGAACTCGTCAGTGACGCCAGCTTCGGACCGGACGTTCGTTCGTGCTCCTGCATACATCGCATTTACAAGCCTAACATACTTACCTGGCACTCCCTTTTCTTTCAAAGCCCACCACAGGACTTTCCGGGGGACTATAAATACTATAAATACTGTATTTGTCATAATTTACTTTGTGAATCAATTTTAATTAGGTAAGTACTTAAATCAATTTTAAAAGTATGTGTATGTAATCCAATGTGCGTAGTTTTACCTGTATTCGTGCGCCAATACAATATTTAAGTAGCCTATAAACAAACATTGCAAAACTTGGTGTCGGTTTCGGGGTTAGAGATTTGTTTGAATAGCACACTGCGCTTTTTGCCAAGACTATATTATTATTTACCTATCTCAAATTAACGTAGCATACATTTGTAGCTAGGTCATAAAATAGGCTCAAATAAATAAAATACGTATCGAAAATTACTTTTCAAGATTAACCACAAACTATAGTGCATGAGGGAAAAGGTAAAAACTACCTAGTATACTAACAATATTTTTTGTGAAGGTAAACGACACTGCTTCTGTAAAACGAATGCACCCTAAAAATTTAGATACCATACAACTTCATAAAAAGACGTATTAGTTCCAGACTACAATTATCTTCGTATTATATTCGAATCGACCTCCATCGGGGCATAGAATTTAATCCCGGCGAACGGACCAGCCGTGTAATTGAGCTCAATTCTCGTCTCGTGTACTCCGACCCTTACTTGCAGACCGATATAATGACTTTATACACCTCAGTGACGTGTCAGGGACGTGGACGGAATGAGGTCAGCTCGTCAAGGTTGCTTAAGTTATTGCTGCACCAATATTCTGCATGTGAAGATCAGTCAATGTATATAGAATTATTATTCCTAGTTAAAGAGTGAGATCTAAGCGGATTGCAAACCGAAAGCTAAGCTAACTTAGTTTAGCTTGCATGGCTGACTCAGTTTTTCTAGCTCACATAGCTTAGTTTGCATAGTTCGCAGTCTGCATAGGTATAAGTATGAAAAACTTGATTAGCTTATACTAAGTAAGTTGAGCTGTCTTAGCGTAGCTTAGCTTTTAGTTTGCAATCTGGGCTATATTTATAAGTACTATAGCGACTGGTTGTCGTACAAAACACAAAAATCCATTCCCACGTTTTAATGCAGCTATATATAATATGCGAATTTTTGGTGTTCTTATAAACTTTATTATTCACATATACTTATATTTATTTTCTTAATTTTTATTTTTTTTACAATATAAGTATAAAAAAAACATATATTACCCATAAAAAACTTAAAAACTAGAGTGCCGCTAGCAGCGGGGCAGAGCCCATTATTATTACCCACCTCATTTAGTAAATTTTTGATAACCAAACACGAGCCGTACTGTAATAATCTTGGATGAATGTAAAAACCTTTTTCAAATTCTAATGATAGACCGTTCTTCAGCGGAAATGAATATAGCTAGATGATGCCATTTTGATACGTTGGTAAATACTAAGAGGTATTTGGCATTGGGACTGTACTGTTTGCTAATGTTGCCAGTTAGATTACTAGTTCTGGGTAGGTATCTTATTTGTCCGATTGGTACTGATTTGGATCAGTTGAGTCATCTATAAATCGTTTGCAACGGTTTGTAGATAGCTCAACTGATTCATGTATATTTTTTATATATTATAAATACCACATTATTAAAAAGTTTAGATTTTTTGTTTAGTTTGTCATAATATGCGAAATCTCCATATTGACTTAATTAATTGACTTAATTGGGTAATTATTCCGTTGAAATGTCCATGAACTTTGCTTAGTTAGACATATATGTAAGTACTTACGTACTTTCAATCCTTTTTCGGTATTTGAGCCTTTAGTAAATATGATCTCTAGATCGATCGCAGAGCGGTTTTGTTCTATATCTCATTAGTAATAAACTAGCTACAAAGTAAGACGGATGTTTCATCTACGTTTTATCACACATCCTTATCGCCAGCATTGGTATGGCAATCAAAGTTGAACTGCAAAGTTGAACTGCAAAGTTTTAAATAATGGTCAGTTCATACTAACTCATAGTTATTCTGTGACTAAATAGTGACATTATGACGTCATTTGATGTGTTTTCGCGCATATTTTGCTGTCAAGTGTCTAAAAAGAATGATCACGTGGTACAAAATTGTACCACGTGACCTGAAGAAATTACACTGGGTAGTGAAATATAACTTGACAGCAAAAGATTGGCATACGGGGGCAGATGGTATGGAGGATGACAAAAAAACGTCCTTTTTACTTTGTAGCTGGTTTATTACTAATCAGATATCTATAGAACAGGTTTACTGATCGTAGCGGTTTTATGATAAGAATTTTGTAATACATCTATTAGTTGAAATTTTCTTTTGATGTCACGACCTTTGTCCCTATCTATGGTATGTAGACACGTGCTTAAAAGTACTTGGGGTTGATGTCAAGTAGCTTTTGTGGTGGCGAACGCAATGCAACAGTCATCTCATTACGAGGACTCCAATCATCTGAAGGGTCTCATCATTTGGGCGGTTTTAATGGTGTACAAATGTTTGATCTCTGTACTAGAAGGTACCTATAAGGACTCTTTCCTTGAAATATAGGTCTTTGGAATATAGATTCTACATTTTCTAATAAAAACTATACCAAAATCGAGGATTGGAACTTATTTTTACCGGTGAACAGCGGATGCATGGTACGACACAAGATGTGTGGGCGTTTTCGCACTGTTATCAACACGACATATACATACATTCACGATACCGAAGGGAGCTAACTAGACGTTTTCATAAGTACTGTGTCGTCGACGACAATAAAATTGTATTTTTATTCGAGCAACTGATATTATGTCATCTGTATCGTGTAAGTTTATTGCTATACCAACGGCTTATTAGATAATTTCATAGTTTAGTAAATAAAAAAAGTCTTAGATCAGTAAATTATATAGTTTTGAGGCCAAATGGCCACTAAGTATAAGGAAATAAATTTTAAACGAATTCACGTACAGTCGGCTACACATAAACCTATCCACTGTTTGAACTTTGAACTATTAAAATTTGAATGTTGCGAATCAGTGATCGCAATAATATAGGTGTAAGCGCGTGGTGCGCAAGCAGCGAGTCTCACATAAAACATAATATCGTCCCTCTCGCATGATTGAGTGAGATAATTCAGTGGATTTCGAAACCACATAATAAAAACAAAGCTCACATAAGTACACACATAAATCATTTCAAACGTAACATACCAAAAAAAATGCAATCTCAAAACGTCACAGGGCACAGCGTACAAAACATAAATTCGCAAGCATGTCTCCAGTCAGTAATCTAGCAGGTATCTTGGTATACTGGCCGACATAACATGCAGATTTATTACACTGTGGTTAGGGTTGTTCCTTCTGTATTTAGCCGGAATCAGGGTAAGCTATTTCTGAACTTTTCTGAACTTTAAAAAGTTACAGCAACTAATTTATTAAAAACACTACTGTCTTTATAATGTAAATACGAGTTTTATCTTTGGCAAAATAAAGGTGCGATTTTAAAATCGGACGTTTTTCCACTAGTTTATTAAGCTCGTAACAACCTAGAAGTAAAATAAAATCTAGTTAACATCAGATGAGCCAACTGCTTGTCCAATCACTTCTATCTACTTGAAAAAACGTACTTGACCATTAAAAACAAAATCATTAAATCACGACTTGAAATGGCCGGAACTTTTCAAACTTGTAAAATAAAAGGCCTTCTCTAGTACTATTGCGTTGAGGCTCGTCGCGGCCTGGCACGGCAGGGTAACATGCCCGAAATTATTCATGGGTGTCCTGTCCTTGCCGCGAATTGGTACATGTACCCTAGTACCCACCCGTGCTGGTTACCGCACTTCAATTCTCTTGTATTGAACAGTTTTGGGCGTTCCTGTGAGGAAATGGTCGAATTTGATGTTCTATTTTAGTGAAGCTCTCTAAAACAAAAGCATCACGACAGCATCGCTGCAAAGAGTCGTCGTGGGCAGCGCTCTTAGTTGAAGAATATGTGGGTTTAAATACATTAGGTATTCTGTGATGATAATATATAATCCTGCCCCCGTATTCCAATCTTTTGCTGTCAAGTTATATTTCACTGCCCAGTGTAATTTCTTCAGGTCACGTGGTACAATTTTGTACCACATGATCATTCTTTTTAGACACTTGACAGCAAAATATGCGCGAAAACACATCAAATGACGACATAATGTCACTATTTAGTCACAGAATAACTATGAGTTAGTATAAACTGACCATGATTTAAAACTTTGCAGTTCAACTGAGATTGGAATACCCCTGCTGTTTCAGAAAAAATAGGACGTATTTAGCCCTCTGCTGCACAAAAGCCTCCCGCCATTCTCTCCACACACTCCGATCTTGGGCTATACTTTTCTAGTCTGAGAAAAAACGGTTAAGTTCGTCCCGCCATCTGTATCATCCCATCTCATCCCACTAGTATTATAAATGTGAAAGTTTAGATGTTTGGATGTTTGTGTTTCAATCACGTCAAAACTACTGAACCAACTGGGATGAAACTTGATATAGTTCGTAACCTGGATTAACAGATAGGCTATTTTTATCCCGGAAAATCATCAGGATCAAACGGGAGGCGAACGAAGTCGCGCGCAGAAGCTAGTCAACTACAAAAACCTATAAATGAATTTTTTTCAGGTGTTTGTGATACTGATAACACATACTACAAGATCGAAACATGCGGTCAGATTATATAATCAACCACATTAAATAGAACTACCTATTTACTATCAATATTATTAATAATGCATTTAGGCTTCATTAGTTTCTGATATTGGATACACAACATATAATTTATGATTGCAAATATGTTTATGCAGATAGCTAGTTTCAGTTATGGCAATTGCGGCGATCGACAGTCAATTTACTTGATGTTAGTTAGAGTTGCTAGTGACATTATGAATTACATTGCGCAGCGTCCTTGAAAATAATGGTGGTAAACATTTTTTTTGCATTTAAACAAAGGTAATTTACCTTTCGTAAGGCAAAACCAGAAATAAGTTGAATATTGAGAAATGCCCGAGGAAAACGTCGTCAGTAAAGCCAAGGCTTAGTCAACTTCGAACAGCTCCGAACGAATCAAAGTAGTTTTTCCTGTAGATAAGGCTGTGATAAGATGTAAGATAGTAAGGTTTTGGGCAAGTTCGTAAGTAATAAAGTTGCCCTAGTTACCGTAAAACCTCATGAAGAACCAAAACGTCAATGGCCTATTTTTAGGCTTATTTGTGGTTCAATATCTTAGTAGAAGCTGGAGCAAACAGAGGCTCGTATTTTGAGAAACAAATCCTATCCTACAAATATTATAAATGCGAAAATTTAGATGTTTAGATGTTTGGATGTTTAGATGTTTGGATGTTTGGATGTTTGTGTTTCAATCACGTCTAAACTACTGAACCAACTTGGATGAAACTTGGCATATATACAGTTCGTAACCTGGATTGACACATAGGTTACTTTTTATCTCGAATAATTAACAGGATCTACAGGATAAAATGAACGAAAAGGATTAGCAGCGCCAATTGGCAAGAGGATTTCATTGTCATGTCAAGTCACGTCAGTTTGACAGGGCGTAGTACTACCTCTTTGATCTAACAACTAGCATTTGACATTTCAGTAGGTACGAGTTCATTGTAATGAGGTGTAATGTCAAGTTTCTCAAAGTATCCGCTCGGTACACGCACAGATAATATAATGTACACGGAAACTGTAGACGCGTACGAAGTCGCGGGTAACTGCTAGTGTAAAATAAGTTTGTATGAGTTAGTAGCCAACTCTGGTGAGGGAGTTAGTAGGCCGCCTTAAGGTCTCCGAGCCGGGGCCAATAGTTTAACGTGCCCTCCCCGGAAGCGCTCAGATGCAAATACCACTAGCGGTCACCCATCCAAATAGTGACTTAGTTCGTTTAAATTAGATAAAATCGGTGAAGATTGACTAAGTAAACTGCGCCACATACTTAGTGGGGATTTCTGGAAAAAAATCCAGAAATCCCCACTGCTACACCGTAGCATGCTACGACGTAGCCAGTGGGGATTTAAAAAAAACTTGAAATCCCCAACTGGTGGGTATTTTTTTGCGGGGATTTCTGGAATATAGCAGTTTTAAAACGGCCTTGTTCTATAGTGAGGTATAATAACTCAAAGATGAAATTACATTACCCTTCATAACTATTGTATAACTTAAGTTAATTATGGTAACACAAGTGGCACTTAGTTTTAATGTAATGTGTTGTTTCAAATTGTGTTTAGATAACTCAATAACAGGATGTTTCAGTAATAAGAAAATGGAAACTATACTAACAGCGGTAGGCTTCGTAGCTTAAAATAAACTTTAAAGTCTTTGCATTAGACTCAATTTGTATCTAAGATAATAAAGTACTCTCTACTAGTATTTGTAAGTAACCTTTATAAAAAGTATGTAACTATCTACTTACTAAGGGCGGCTTGCACCAGAATCGCTAAACGCGTTTAACTATTAAATAGTATTTAGCGAGTTGTCAAGTCATATGTCAGGTATGTCTATTTAGCTGTTAAACACGTTTAGTGATTCTGGTGCAAGCCGCCCTAAGATAATAAGTTTGGCAACCCGTTTGCGTTAAATATTACCGCAAGGGCGCTATGTGTTTCACTATTGTTAAGCGCTGTAAGAGTCGAATTTCCACTTTCTGTGCCAAGATTTTCCGCATCAATTCATCATAAGGGGAAACCCTTTGAAAAAAAGTTGCAGATTCTAGTGGCATTGTTTTTAGCCCCTAAAAAGCAGCATTGTTTCACAAAAATACATAGAAAACATAACCTATTCCATTTCCTACAACTCAAGTTGAGGCTCTGATCTATCGATTCCCAACCCTTGGCGGCTGTGGGGGTCGTAAATTATAAATCCCGGGAAGGACAACTTTATAAGCAAGCGGGATTACGTATGGGCATAAATTAAACCACTAAATACGCTTTGCTAAACTAAAATAATGGAAATCATGTTTAATGTTGTTTAGTTAGAGATTAATGTACCCAGCGAATGAGTTATGAAAAAACTAAAGTTACTAAGGGTGGCTTGCACCAGAATCGCTAAACGCATTTAACTATTAAATAGTATTTAGCGAGTTGTCAAGTCATATAAATACGTCAGATTTAAATTTATTTAGCTGTTAAACACGTTTAGTGATTTTTGTGCAAGCCGCCCTTAAAGGGCTTTCGATATTGAAAATATTGTAAAGAAATATCCTGTTCGATAAGCCATGGTAACCCGGTTTGACAGAGCTATTTTAAACTTTGTTGCAAAGGTAACTACCTAATAATACTTTTTTTTAATTCAACATCATCACTCAATTCTTTGATAGAATTGAAGTCAGGAACTGTCACCTACAATCATCTAATATAAAATGATTTAAATGATCCTTGTGATTCTAATGAATAAATTATTTCTGATTTTGTCAGATAGCGTCAATTGACATTGTTTATCTCGTCGGTCGATCGATTAGTGTGTTCAACCCAAAAACATGCGAAAACAAAAGACAATCACGCAGCGACAGACGAAAACTATGAAAATGCCAAAAACAGCAATCTCCCGCAGGCGTATCGCATTGCGTTTCGGGAAAATACGGAAATAAAGGAACAATACATTGGACAAACAAATGTCTTATTATTCTTTCGAATCACAGGCGGGGAAAAACAGCGGAACCGATTCAACAAACAGAGCTAAGTGAGTTAGGCGGTGGTAAAAAATTAGCTCTCGTTTGTGTGGTTGGAAACGTTTTTTTTAACGCTCTCCAAAAATTTATCTATTTTTCAACAATGGATATTTTCTTAAGATAGCTGGCTTAATACAATAATGTTAATTTTATCTGAAATCGGGCCAAAAACTTATAAAGATATATATTAGTAGATAATATTCATGGCCATTTCACACACCGCCCTCTAGTCCCAAACTAAGCAAAACTTATAATCTGAAAGAAAGAAAAAAAAATATTTATTTATACAGCTGCACTGAAACATGTTTAACACTAAACCTAGCTTTACAAAATACGGGAATACCTTTTAATATGAGAAATAGATTGCTGATTACTTAAATACTTTTTTATTTGTAAATACATAACTTATAAAACATAGTATGGGTGTTACTATGTATATGTGGAACAGCCCCCGTATGCCAATCTTTTGCTGTCAAGTTATATTTCACTGCCCAGTGTAATTTCATTTCATTTCAGTGGTACATTGTACCACGTGATCATTCTTTTTAGACACTTGACAGCAAAATATGCGCGAAAACACATCAAATGACGTCATAATGTCACTATTTAGTCACAGAATAACTATGAGTTAGTATGAACTGACCATCATTTAAAACTTTGCAGTTCAACTTTGATTGGCATACCCCTGCAGACATGGATAAAACCAAGTCTATGTTTGTCACTCACAAATGTTTGTTTTTGGTGGGATAAGGAGTCCATAGAAAAAAAAAATTCAACAGAGTAAATAATGGTAACACATATGAAAACACATCAAATGACGTCATAATGTCACTATTTAGTCACAGAATAACTATGAGTTAGTATGAACTGCCCATGATTTAAAACTTTGCAGTTCAACTTTGATTGGCATACCACTGCTGTTTCAGAAAAAATAGCATACATTGAGCCAGCTATCCTACTACCAGCTGTTCAAGCCGCGGGCACGAAGTAATGCGAACAACATTTATTGTCAAGATAAGCGGCTACAGGTAAAGATGTGATACAGGGTGTTACGTAGAGAGATTTGCACCTATGACTTCGGACGTTCGTTTTCCTTGTAAGACGTACTGGAAATCAGATGGGGATAGATTTTTCGGTAGAATTGATCTTCTATTGGCAAAATTATTATCATCATACTAATATTAACGACATACTAATAAACGCGAAACTTTAAGTTTAAAGTTAAGTTTTAAGTTGGTATGATAAGTTTTAAGTTTAAGATGGATGTATGGATTTTTGTTACTCTTTCACGCAAAATCACTAATTGCACTACATTAAGAGAGAAAACAAATTAAACCACCCCAATAAAAAAAAACAGATCGCAATTACATTTATAAAGAGACTGAAAGGTAAACGGAGACTCAATACATCATTCATGCCGCGATGCGCGCTCGGCAACGGACGTGTCTCGCTGCACCGATTCGGATTTATTAATTCGCGATTTACGCGACTTCGAGTCGCTGCCCGCTACCGCCACTATGGACTCTCAACCGGTCATAGTGAACGAGCTGCTAGCGTACATACAAAACGCTATCGACACCATGGACGAGCTCAGTGTCGTGCACGTATGCAAGTCCAACTTCAAGGAGGAGGATATCTGCAGCGGCAAGGCACTGCTATTCCAGACACTCGGCAAGACTGCCCAGATGCCCTCACGCAGGAGGGATGGAGGCGAGAAGAGTATCCAGGACATCATCACGCTGTTCAAGGAGACCGACCCAGATGACGTGCCTGCGTTCGCGGCGCGGCAATTGCATTTATTGCCCGCCGTGGACTTCCAACACATCGACGTGAGCAGGTTCCTGAAGGACATCAAGTCCTTGAAGAGTAGCCTAGCTGAGGTGCATTCCAAACTGGAGGCTTCGGACAAAACCATCAGTGATCTGCGGGCTGAGGTATTGTTACTACGTAACACTTCGACTGCAGTAAGTAGGTCACCCGTGGCCTCCCGCGCGAATGCACGTGCCGGAGCGCGAAATGCATCCATCGACAGTTTCGAGTCAGCGGAATTCGTCGATGCGTCACCGCGCCGTGCGGCAGCGAGTGACACCTTGCCCCCCGCTCCCGCTACATCTCCCCCCTCGGAGGTACCGAAGAGCGTTCCGTTGGCACCCCCCCGCCAACGTGCGTATGCAGAGGCAGCCGTAAGCAAGCCTGCCGCCGCCCCACAATCGAAAAAGGGAGGATTATGCGATCCAATTCGCAGGACCGCAGCTCTGACTGACAAGGAGCCTATCGACAAGCAGGGTTTCATCACAGTAGAAAGGAAGAAGAAGAAGAAACTTGCTAGTCAGAACAAGTGCGGTAACGCACCGATGGGAACATGTTCCATGCTACGAGCGGCGGTTCCCGGGACGCTGATCTACGTGTCTCGCGCGCATTATACTGTCAAGGCGGAGGATGTAGTGGACTATTTGCGCAAGAAGACCAACTTGACACTGAGGGTCGAACAGCTGAAGTCACGCCACGAGGTCAACTTCAACTCATTCGTAGTGAGAGTGCCGACCGAACACCTGTCGGCCTATATGAGGGAAGAACTGTGGCCAAAGGGAATCGTCTATCGACGTTTCCGGGGTCGGATACCGAGCCCTGTCGCGCCCACGTCGCAGACAGTACGTGCAACATAAATAATTTAAAAATAATATAAAATATGTATTTTAGTTTTAAGGTATATATAATATGGGCCTTGTATTTTTTACTGTGTTGCCTGAATTAAATGAATTTATTAATACCTTTGCTGATAATTAAAGAAAAATAACTTAAGCAATTTTCCTCTTGCGGGCCAAAAAGTGTTTTTGTGTCCTTGTATTGTAGACTAAGAGTCTGTGGTGATTTTATTTTATTACACGCTGTTATTGGTAAACTGCATAACGATTTACATACCAATTCAGGCGAGTAGAGTCTTGGTTTATTTATTCTATATCAAAGTAGGTATATAATTTAAAAATAATAATTGCCACGGTATTACATCGTATGTATATATATTTACTAAAGTCTACACTTACCTATATAAATCATCAGTGAATCCCTAGAATTTTTAGATAAATAAACAGCATCTTCTATTCAACTCCGACAAAAAATTACAAACTAAAAAAATTCAATTGGCGTGATTATAAGTACCTAAGTTCTAGTATAGTACTAGTTCATTTTTTATTTTTTTAGCTTCTCAAATCGAAACATGCGCAAAACCTATGGCGTCATGGTACAAAAAAAATCGTTCACGGCGTAGTTTCCAAAAACAGTGGACACTACGTGCTTTACGAAACGTGCAAAAAGTTACGAATAGATTGAAAAAAAAAGGATGAACTATGAACGCCCCAAATAAGGGTGGTACTTACACAAGTGGCGATCACAATAGGAGAAGGCCGCAGTGATATAATAGCCGCAAAAAGCTAATAAAAAAAAATAGAAATAAAAGGATATGAAAAAATTATGGTAAAAGCACACTAAAATGACAAGAAAATTCCAATTGGCTCTCAGCCTAGCGCCTTTTATTCACTTTTCCGTTTCATTTAATTTTGCCTGCCCTTTGCCGGTAGCGCCTGACCGGGTTGACACCCTTGTGCTAATTTATTCCTTGACGTCGCCAAAGGATTAGGATGGATTCGTGCCTCCTATGTGGCCAATAAATTTCCTCTGAACACTGGCAAGTTTTTTCTTTTTAATGTTTTACCTGGAACAAAAACCGTGGCAGTTAGTAATATGATTTTTATTTTGAGTCGAGTGAGAAAAAACTGTTTAGATTCTTTCGATGTAATGTAATGATTTTTTAGCTACTGCACGATCATACTGATGCTAGTAGTTGCATCGATTCAATAGTACGATTGTATTGATGTACCTATGTACCTACCTACTATTATGGTTTATGTTGGTCTATCTGTGTATGTCTATGTTTAATTGTTAGTTTTTAAGGTATTGTGCCGCTGTGTGTGTGTGTCCTAAATTAATGTATTTTCTTTCTTTCTTTCTATTGATAAAGTCTCCATATATATCATGTAAAGGTTTTAAACGCATTGCAATATTAGCGACTAAGTATATCGTTACTTAATTACTGCTGCTACAAAAAGTAATCTACGCGTGTAGAAAGACTTAAAATAGTAGACTTAGTTTGTTCGTAACTGAATCACGACAAACTAGTCGCAGTGTGCGTTTTAATTCTTAGCCTTTAGCAATTGGCTGACACGTACTTCCCAGCTCACTCCCAACTTTAACTCAATTTGAATAAATAATGTAAGTAAGTACCTACGTTTCAGCGTTACCAAACAGAGTTATCGCGTGTCTAAATAACACTCGAGTAATTTAACTAAATTCACTTTAACCACCGCCTTAATTGGTTACTTGTGTGTGTCTTCGCGAAAAATGGGTTAGCTTTGAAAATAATGTACTCACCTACACACGTACTTATATACCTGTATGTAGGTAGGTATATAACATGACCTAAATTTTTTATTAATTAAAAAATAGCTATTCTGATAAAACTATTTATTTAATTTATTCTCAATTAAAAGAGATTTTTTGCCTATTACTAGAGAATAAGAAACCTCGCTAAGTAACAAAAGAAAAGAACCCAAACGAAGCTACTTAAAAATGGATAAAACCAATTAGTAAAATGATATCTAAAAATATTCAAAGTTCTCTTCCCTAATCGATTACTCGAAAGCTTAAAAGATTAGTTGGATTAATCGTTTGAGTTTGAAAATAAACAGTGAAAAGCTACTAAACTTAACACGCTTCTGAAACATTGACGAAGGCGACATAATTATAGCGACATTTTACTTTAAGTAAGTAGGTATCTATTTAATGTATTTTGTGCAAATTGTACACACGGCGACAGATCAACCTAGACTAATAGAACTATTAAAAGTTGAACGTTACGAATTGTGTGATTGGGACCGATATGTTTTTATGCGGGACGCGCTGCGCGGGCGCCGCGCGCCTACACCTAATGCACTCCCTTTGCAACGATTCGTGTTTAACCTGACGTGTATCCAAATTAACTAAGTTTGCAATAAAAAATCCATTGCTGAAAATAAAACAACGGAGTACACGTATAAGTAACTAATAACTAAATAAGCTTTCGTAAAAAACGTTAGTTTAAAAAATACGTAACCGAAAGCAAGGATTCGGAAAAATTGAAAAGGAAACACTAAGGACGGCTTGCACCAGAATCGCTAAACGCGTTTATCTATTAAAATAGTATTTAGCGAGTGGTCAAGTCATATAAATACGTCAGATTTAAATCTATTTAGCTGTCAAACACGTTTAGCAATTCTGGTGCAAGCCGCTCTAAAGCCACAAACTTATAGCATCCCTCGTTTTAGTTAAGTATATAAAAAAGATAAAAAAAGCTCAAAGTAAGAAAATAAAAAGATAAATGTTGAGGTACATAGCTTGTTTCCATCACTGACAGATGCTCCTCGGACATTTTTAGGCTATTTTCGGTGGTCACGCAACGAGTAAGTACACTTAATAATTCAAAACCCACTTTTCATAAAACGCTTCATAATTTCTAGTGAATTTTGTTTATAAACAAAAGCGTGGAACTTATCGGACGGCGGCGGTAAAGCGTATTTTCCTCGAAAAATATGTTTTGTAAAACATATTCTCATTACGGTCACTAATCAAGTGGACTGCTCATCTCCGCTGAGCGACGGTAATGGGTAATTCCTGGCCCCATCATCAGGAAATTGGGGCCGAAAATTTCAGAGGGGTGGTCAAATTATATTTTGTTAAACTTATATCATGGCTCTTACTTTAATAACACCATTATGCTGTGATAAATATTGACAAAGGCTATAGAAAACAGATACCTGACCTTCTTTGTGTACGTATATGATTAAAAAAGTCCAATTATCAGACGAACCACAAATAATCGATCAATTTTATTCAATAGAAATATGACAACATTTGTTCTGGTTTTTTTTATACATATAAATGATGGAACAAGTCACCTGATGTTAAGCGGTTAATTTTGTCTATAACAATGCATGTAACTAAAAGGTCTTAAAATAATGCAGCACTCTTAAAATACCCATATTGAACTCATAACTAAACTAGTAATAAACTAGGCGCTAAATTCAAAACGGGAAAACCACACACCGTCCTTGGAACTTTTCACCGAGTGGCCAGTTCAGTTCTACTTCAAAATAAAAATGAACCCTAGTTTTCGTTTTAGAGCAATAAAGTTCAGTGTACGGCCAACTCGGTTTTCATTTGCAATGCCTCATTGCATTTAGCTGCAAAGGGTAGAACCGATTATTTTAGTACGGTTTTTATAACGGAGCTTTGACCCAACTTTTGTCTGAACATTTTGTTGTTTAAGTTTTCACGTTAGTGCAATAGACGCAAATCTAAAACTGTACATGTACGTCCCACTTCAAGATAGCTAAATGTTATTTATACATATTCCTACAAATAGCGTTTTAAAATTATCACAATATGACATCGACAAAATACGGCGTATAGCTGAGATCATCTCTACCATTCTAGACTTTACTGCACTTTGAAGTTTAAGCTGAAACTCAAATTAAGGATGAGTTCAAACAATAGAATTTCTTATAAGGCTAACACCTGATTGCACGTTTATTTAAAAGCAAATTTAGATAATGCAGTAAATAAGGTTTGTTATAGCTAAAACACTCCCGATTTATTCATCTTTCAAACAAAAAAAACAAAATCAAAATCGGTTCATCCGTTTTGAGAGTTACTTTGTCTCAGACAGACAGACACACACACACACACATCCACACAGACACGTCAGACACAACAGCACGTAAACTTATAATACCCCGTCGTTTTTGCGTCAGGGGTTTAAAAAACAAACGATGTTAAAAACAGACTGAAATCTGGCCTCATATGCCATTCTTTTATCGTCAAATGAACACCATCGTCATTACCAGGCAAACAGTGCTACATTTTTCAATACGCGCAAACAAACAAGTTTGGGTGAAAAAGTTGGTACTGCTTCCAGTTTTTCTTGCGGCTTGTTTATCCTGACAAATGGCGTCTGTATTATTGCGGCTCGAAACGTAACACCATCTCGTGGCGATGTATTATTTTGGTTTGCTTTATTTTGCCTGAAAATCCGGAGCGGATTTTGAAATATTTTTGGCATGTTCTCAGTGGTTTTTGTGAGGTGGCGTGTTTTGTCTTGACGCAGCCACAGTGGATAAAATAAACTTGCCATTACCTACTTTTGAAATATAATAATAATATCAAAGAAAATGACAGCATATAAATTAAAACGTTATTAATTAAATGTTATTAAATAATAACATAAAGCATGCTGATGTATTTGGTGAAATATATGAAACCTATTAAATACGTCAAGCACTTGTAACCATATTTCTATCAATAAAACCATTTCATTTCAACGTTACTAAAAAACTTTTCTCCATACTGGTTATCTTACCCGAGTTGTATCTCTATGAAAGTAAAAAAATCACTGAAATAAAAGCCGAACGGACAAAAGCTTTTCAAACTAAATACTCCATCACAGTCACAAAAACAAATAACATTCTAATCCCGAGCTTTGATAAATCCATTAGCTCCCTCCACATTTCCATTCCTAAAATTGAACAGCTAAGATTGAAAAACTGCACTCTGCATTCTCTGGCAGCTTTTATTCCTTAACTGATTTGAAATTTAGGCGGACTTAACGCCTTGAAAAACTTACTTAGTACAAGTGCAGTGTCATTATTCACAACTGGTTTGTACTGGTTTGTGGATTGTTTGGTTTGCTTGGAGACAGAATATTCCAACATCTAAAACTAAGTAGTATTCAAAATTACCTGAATTTTAACAGCCACTTAGGTTAACGCATATCTACTTTTACTTATCGTATCAGTTTACCAAAAGGTTACTGATTCCTCTTTAGTTTTCACATATTTACTTAGGTAAGTAGATAGACCCTTAGGTTAACTAGTATGAAACGTTTGAAAACAACCTAATGCGCAGTATCCAGAAATAACAGTTCATAAAAAACTCTCGCTTTGTAGTTTTAGTATAAGTAACCACGTGGAAAGGAACAAAGAAGTATTTCTGAGAAGTAAATGATACCATATTTAGAAATCGTCAAGGTTCATGTGAAACAAATACTACACATGGAGATACAGTCGAAACCTCGGCATTACTTAAAACCACTCATTGATTGCTTGAAGGGTACTTAAAACCTATCAATTTATGTTAAGCCAACACGAAAACAAGTCATAAAAAGAAATGTTGTTGCAGTATAAACAATTTTATGAACACTAATTAAAACGCCTGTCATTCCATCCGACACAAACCAAAAAATATAATTCCGTCCAATGGCCGCCAATAAAGTGACCACGGAATAAATTATTCCAGGGAAATTAAATTCCAGTGTGTGTTTCGTGTTTTGTCGGAATTAAAATTTGTATCACGTATAAGAGCCACCCCTGGCGGCTCTGGTGTCACTGAAAAGTAGCATTCAACGTAAACTAAGCTTTAATACTTTGACTTAGGTTTTATAATCAGTAACAAACTTTTTCGATATTTTCCAAGTGGTAAGTCATTGGTACAATGCTGATGATATGCAACATATCATAATTTATCTAAGACTTTAATTTATAAGTAAGTAAAGTACCACCCGTTTATGGCACTAGTCAATATAGTTGATAAAAATGCATTGAGAAATAAGACAAAATAGTTTATTCCGATAAAAACGAGAAAGGTTGAAAATATATCTGATTTCAAATAAGATAAAGTTGATGCATTGGATTGGCCTTAGATCAGAGTAATGCTACTGTCCACTAGTCCTTTTATTTATTCTGTGCCCGTCCGCGTCTCCTGGGTGGCGTTAATAATGGTAAATGTGCATACCAGCGAATAATGTGAGGTGCAATTTGTGGTGGGGAGTAATGAGTTCATTTATAAATAGGAGTTTGGAGGTACTTTAATTTGCACGAATTGCTGTGATTTGTGAGGTAGTGAGCTGCAAGAAGCACGATTTAGTAGAATATTTGCGGCTCTCATTAGTTTGTTATATTTTCAACTCTATCACACCGTGTTATGGCGTGTAATTCAGGTATTCCTTTCAGTGCATTATTCTTCGCGGTGACCATTTGGATGGGTGTCCGCTAGCGATGTTATCTTTTTGAGCTTTTTGGCTTGCCCATTCAGTTTCGGCTCTAACAGTTGCTAAGCTATTACGAATGCCCTAGGAAATAAAACTGCTTCACGCCTAGTAATGCATTTTCTTATAGCGAATGTTACTTAGCTAAGGTTGAGTGTAAGTACAGATAATATATACAAGTCTTAGACTTGTATATATTATCTGTACTTACATCTGTGTTACATCTGTGTATGTTTCAAATCATTGGCTTAATTTGATCTAGAATATTACCGAATTTCTAGCAAAATTACAATAAAATATGCAGAGAACCCATATATCTAGTTTTACAGCCATTTCAGCTGTTTCACGTTCACTGCAATTTATATTTCAGAGATAAAATAAAACAATTTAACTTATTAGATGCACCCGCTGTAAGCGTAGCCAGACATTTTATTATCACTGCTTTCAATTCTGAATAGATAAAACGTTGGCTTCCATGAGCCTGCAGTCTCTTGGCAAGCCTCCAGTAACACAACACTGGGCACAGAGTCTCACAAATCGACGTCCGACCTCACAGCCCCCAACCAGAATCTGACCTTAAGCACACCCAGTAAGACCCAAATTTATTTGCACTTACACGTGTAACAGAAAACATTTCGAATTCAAATGTGTCGCTGATGCCGGTCTGTTCCAATATTCTATACCAATAAAGTAGAATGGGTAGAATAAGCACGATTTTGGAGTGTATGGACGTTATGATGACTCTTCAGGTGTGTTTAGAATACTCTTTTACATTTATTTACTCGGTGATCGCTTTTGTAATACCAATTTAGATTCAATGCGTCCTATTAGAGTAACTACGGTTTGAAGGTTCGCTTTATAGGGGCATCAAAACCTCTGGGAGACTGTGATAATAACAATTTTCCAGGGAAATTGCCAGCGCAGGGCCTGTGTAATTGGTGCGCTTGATCATGAAGGCTAAACAGTTCATTTTATCGCCTTAACTATCTCTGACCTATAAACAGACAACTTAAGTAAGCTTGTTTTTATAGCGAAACTTGCAATCACAGAACGTTTTCCGTACTTTCAATATTGCTCGGGTTTCAGTCTTTTTTTATCTGCTTTTGTCGTATATTATTCTGTAATACATAGAAGATGATAACTCTTTTTCATAAGGGCATGTTTTTTTGAGCAATAAAAGCTCCCAAGATTTGTTAGTCTAGATTAGATTAATTATTTAATTTTAATACAATCATAAAAATTAAATACTATGTATATTTTACTTTCCAACTACCTATAAAAGCAGTTACCCCAAAAAAAGTTTGACTCAAAGAATCTCGGTATCCGGTGAAAAGGATTTTCTGCAAGAGTTCCACCGCTCTAATTACGTCTCGACACAAAGTATTGCTCCACAAAGAGGTGTCTAGTTACGCTGACCCACGGAACTGTTGAAAAGTAACCGCTTCCAAGGCTAAGTACCAGCTTAGTGTTCAAACTCTGAAATTCTAACTGCAAAACTGCACCTCACAAAGTAAATTGTGAACAAAGTAAATGGTCCATTTCTCTAGGTTTAACCTTAACCGCATCTAACAAATACAGTAATGAGCAACCAATTTCCGAAATAAATGTCTCAACCGAGTTTACCACAACAAGGAAAGAATCATGAAAAAGTTTATAGCGATGTCGCCTTTGCGAAAAAGGGAAAATCTGATAACAATATTTCAAAACTTAATAAAAATGAAATGCGACATCAGAACGAAGTCTCAGCAATAATCGTACATAGACATAATTCCGTCCAAAACAAGAACACGAAATAAACCGAAGACACCAATGAACTAGCAGGTTGATGCAATATCGGAAAAAAAATTGCAAGCGAATCCAAATCTTATGCCCATACTAATAAAGCTCAGGTAGCTCTTCAATCCAGATGACGTGGTGATAGCACAAGGTGAGCCAAAGTGATCCGAAGAGGTTTAAGCGAAACACGGTGTCAAAGGAAATTGGGCGTTATTAGCCGTTGCCTAGGTGGATTTTCTATTGTCGATTTGTAAGATGCTTACGAAGATGACCCGAGGGCCATAACCCTCACCCTTGGCATTTCGCCAGGGTACTTATACGGAGACGGACGTGTCTGCCTCCAGCCGTCTAGTTTTACGGCTTTTAGATAAATTACGTTCGTGAAAAAACGAAATCAGGAAATATTTCCAATATTTTCTTTCATGATAAAGCGCTGGCATAAATCTCCGTTTTTCGGATCGCTGGAACTCGTTATAGTTTTGAAAGTGATTTAGTTGCGATGCCTATGTTTCTTCTCAGAGCGATGAATAAATTTCCGAGTTATAATTGTCTAAAACGTATATTTTGAGAGCGGAATTGCCGAGGTATCAAATAATCTCGCAGCGATTTACGAGTAGCTCCGATTTTTGAGCAAACGTAGTAAAGTTTTTGAAAATGTTATTTTTCGAGAACTATTTCTGACAAGTGCAACACTAGACACGTAGTTTACTCAAATAACATTCTGAAGAGAAGTGAGCTCCTGGACTATGAATTCAAATAAACCCGTGTAGGGATTGCAAAACCAAATTTCGCCGAAGTTCTTTAGATTTTACTTACATAAAAAGTTCAGAAGCTTTGACTCTACAAAATAGTTCTGCAACAAAGTACGATCCAAAACGATTAAATTTTTGTACTTACCCAGAACTTTTTTAATCTCAAGAATTAATATTTTCCACCTGTTTGTGGTAGCCCTATCCAAGTCTGCAAAGTACATACGTTTTTAGTGCATTTGTACAGAATAAGACATGTCATCGTGGAATGTTTGCTTTGGTTTTCGCTGATGTCCAAGATATTCTAGAAACTTATAGTATTGTGAAAACACATCATTATCCCTGCCACTTGTTTCAGATCTACTAAAACGGAGATACTTTTGTTTGCTTAGAAGTCACTTTAAAACTTTGATGGTTGAAACTCTAAACCCATTTTACTATCCTTAGTGACTCTAGGGTTGCACCAAACGTCTATTTCATGGCACAGTGTGCTTATTTAGTGCACTTTCAGTCCATTTATCGCCTATTTCCCAATTGCAACGTTGCATAGATAATGTTGTAACAATATTCCTACGCCAGAAATACTTTATCTACTACTGTAACATCTACTGTTTATTTTTACAGCTCATTTCGTAAAGTGTTTTTAGTTTTTCCATTAATTTCATTGCTTTCCACCGTGTGTAACTTGAGTCAGTAATTAGACAGTTAACTGCTTAACTAGTTATACAGTTTAATGTTTAGTGGGCCGTATCAAGTCGGTAGTTTGGCTTGCTGCCGATTTTATGGGAATTCCCCTTTATGGTCCTTTGGGATGATACAGCTGAAATTTGCAGGTTAATTCGTGTTTTATAGTCCTGCCCCAGTTGACATTCTACAATCGATAAAGACTAGCGGTCATACTTATAATCACTTCACAACATCTGTCAAAAGTTAAACACCGTCTATAACCCCTTTATTCATAATCACTTGTTATAGCGCGGCTTTGAAAAAGTATCTGTCATTGTCACTTGCCTGAAAATATTGACAATGAATAAGTATGACAATAGATTTAGCAGCCATTTTAACTAGCGGAGCTTTAGAAGACCAATATAAATAAGTCCGTAGAAAGCTAGATCTATAGATAGGTATGTCATATTTTGTGAACAATAAATCGCGCGTCTGTGTCCAATCCAGAGAACATTAATCAAAAGGTATGAACACTATCCATACTTTTTGATGCATTCTTTTATTTAGTGATGCTTGTAAACGCTCTTATAGTTACTAAAATGGATATTTAGCATGCCTTACTTACTTTTAGTATACGTACTCGTATGTTTTGTAAATCATATCGTCCACTTATTAAAAGAAAAACTGACCCATTTTGTCCGAAGAGTGAAATACTTACCTACGCCTTTTATTGTAAACAATAGAACAGCAACACAATATGCCCATTATTTGAGCGAAAGAAAATAAGGTACTTTTATTAATGAAGTTTAAGTTTAATTGCTTTTCAAAATGATCTTTTCTGACAGCAGCAATTGCGGTCAACGTAGACGCGCAGCTTTAAGTACTGTTAGCAAAAAACTAACAAGTAACTAACGAAATTAAAACTAAAATAAATTCTGTGGTACTTAAAAATATGAAAGTGGTAATTTAAAAGAATTTATTTAAAGTTTTTTATATCTTAACGTGAGTGTAGCTTGTCAGTTGTTCAGAATTTTCATTAATTATGAATGAAAAACGACCCTGTCTACAGCCCATTTTATACAAGCAATTCATCATACCAGTATTAAATAAAACCTTGTAAATAAAACAGAGCACGTGTGACGCCAAGAAATGCAATTCTGAGATTGCGATATAAAAACAAAATATAAAACTGTAAGTCTAGCATGTTTTCGAAATAAAATTCCATCTATTATTTAATTTAGAGATAGCATCTGCAGACAATTGGGCTTGTACAGTGCTGCGGAATTTTAAGTTTTGCGATATATTTGGCGGAGCGAGTGTATTCGTGTGGGTGTAACAAATTGTGATCGTTTTGTTTTGCCGTCGGTACAAAGCCCTCTTATCAACGGCCCGGGGAGTAATTAAGTCGTGGATGTTAATTATGACATCTGTGTGTTACGCAACAGGTTCTATTCTTGTAATACCACACTGAAACATGATCACGCAAATAAGAAAATAACCCATGAATAATTATGATAAAATAAATAATGCCTTCTTTATTCTTAAATAGGTACCTGCCCCCGTATTCCAATATTTTGCTGTCAAGTTATATTTCACTGCCCAGTGTAATTTCTTCAGGTCACGTGGTACAAAATTGTACCACGTGATCATTCTTTTAAGACACTTGACAGCAAAATATGCGCGAAAACAAATCAAATGACATCATAATGTCACTATTTAGTCACAGAATAAGTATGAGTTAGTATGAACTGACCATGATTTAAAACTTTGCAGTTCAACTGAGATTGGAATACCCCTGCTGTTTTATTTCTTTTTAAAGAAAGGGTTGTAATTGTACGACAAACTAGTGTAATGTAAACTAGTGTAGTGTAGTGTAAACCAGTGTTAGTGTAGCGTAGTGCCTTGGGCTAAAACTAAAATTTGGTTCAGAACAATGAAACTGGTTCTATACATAATTCTAAGATAAATAATTCGTTTTACGGTTTCTTTTTTGCAAAAGACTTACAAAATAGCATCGCAGGAAAATCGAAAAACCGTTTACCACCATTACCACATCAAGTTTCACGATAAGGTGTCAATTTACGAAAATGATTTTTTGCGACAAGATAAATTCAATAAAATGATAATAATATACGAACTGGGAGATGCCATTATTCGCAGATGCCGCCCCCAAAATTAATGCAAACGACACCCACAAAAAATGAAATAAATTCCGCCCTGACCTACATATAAACGAAAGATAAAGGAGCTCTTCAAGTGTCCTTGTTTCTGACACGTAATAAGTAAGCAGGGCTCTCCGCTACACTTCTGACGTTTTTAAATATTGTCGACCGTAGCGTAAAGGTGACTGTAAGATCTTCATGGTACGACCACAGAAGTAGAATGAATACCTATACTTTAATTTACATTATACTTCTTATAAAAATACCTAAATTATTTAAAAAAACCCTTTTAGGAGGTAGGTACGATGCGTCGCCTTATTATTATAAGCAATTCTTTCGAAGCAATTCAGAGCTATTGAAATTGGTTCATTGATTCATTGGTTCATTGAATTGATTCATGTTTTCTTTTTTGAGCGGATTAAAATGCGATTGTGTCTTACGATGGACAGCGTTTCTAGCAAGTACAAAGAACAACCATATAAAAATGTTTTGGCAATAAAGTACACGCGGGATTTGGATACAAACCTTGGGCTGGATTATTGCCAAAGGGGAATAGTCGCAGTGATATACAAATAAAGTAATAGGCTAGGAGGGCAAATATACATTATTCCTGATAAGAATCATACAGAGAAACGATGAGAACCAAGCCGTAAGCTTTTTGTCTTAGAGACTACTGTAGACTATCAATTTTTGTGAGTTTCAATCTAAACTGAAACACTGGTGCACATGCATAATCAAAAAGTGTGCAAGGCCATTTTAAATGATCCTTGTGATTCTGGTGACTTACGAACTCGCTAAAATTCTAAACAATTAATCACTGGTGCTAGCTCTTCAGTGCCAACCCTCTAGTCCAACAGAGAGCTACTTGTAGTCCATTCAGGAGCACCGTCTCTATTTGCAACGTAAACAAATTTATATTCGGTGCACATCTCAGCTGACAAAGCTATTTTCACCCGCAAGCATTCGATATAGTGGTCAATATAACTGTCAATGTATCTTGCCGATTTGCCCCTCACAAATGACTCTATTTAAGAGAATCAGCCCCTCAAAAATGTATACAAATATTTGCAAGTTCAACAGTTTGAGAGCTTTTTGGACTGTGATCTCAGTTTCTTCCTATTTTGCGATTGGGGGGATTGTGGCTACACTTGATCGCACTTTTCAGCGGTGCACGTCATTCAATTCTATGCATGTAAAAACTAGCTTTATAAAGAGAGAGTGACATTTAGTACCTATTTATTTATTAAATCCTCATAGTAACATTACAGATATTGTATCTACAAGGTAGTAGATAGATATAGATATATATATATATATATATAGATACATCTAAAATTCTAAAGCGTCACTATAAAGGTTCACATATTTACAAAAAGGATAAAATGAATACAATAATAAAAATGTTATGGTAAGTGTGGCAGAGTTGCTAGAATAATATTCTAGCAACTAGCAAAATAACAATATTATTGTAAGTTATACTAAAAACAAAATATGAGGATTAGCCATTTTGAGAATAACGTATAAGAATATTAATGAAAAGTATTACTTGTTAGAACTTGGTAAATAGTATCCAATCGACCGGATAGAGCGTCAAAACAGCCTATTGGGAGTGCGATGTAGTGTGACTTAACCCTAAATCGATAATAGCGATGCTGGGTACTGGGCAGGAATCTTAAAAATGGCATCTGTATTCCGGACCGCTCGCGTGATTTGCCTTTTTGATTTTTTTGGGCCGATGAGTGTACGGACGAAGATTGATGTTGGCAAAGGCATATCCCACCGTGTTTTTGTATCGGTAAACCAGAAAAACGTGATTCTTTCAATGCAAAACGAATGAAACAAAGTCAATATCTATCAACGAGTCGAGAGCGTCGTCTGGAAACTTTACTGGAAAAAAGTTTACTCCTAACTTACAGGGGCTTGCAGTTTTAAAACACTAAGTACGTACCTACAACTGCTTTAAATCCGGTCCCAATTAGTTGGTCATCACGGTGCTGGGCACATTGGAATGGGACTTTTTGGTTCTATTTGAATTTTAATAGCCACGGAATGTGTAAAGTTACGGTTGGAAAAGTTTCCGCATTTTTATGAATTCAATAAAAAGCAAAGCTGTTTTTTTTTTACAGGTTGATTTGTAAAGTTTTTGTAAGATAAGCTAATAAGCTACTGGCATTTTTATCAAAGCCACCAAAAATTACATATACTTAGACATAAAAACCTAACATTAACAAACAAAAATCATGTAGCTAATTTAAGAAATTAAGTTGGGAAGTCTTACAACATAAATATAAATTTCAATCATCCCTCTCTCATCTTTCGATATTAATTCAAATCATCAATCTCAAGTATGGCTTCGAATATCCGTCTACGCGCAAATTATTACTAAATTAAAACGAAACGACATAACGATCCCCCATGTTCAAGGGGGTCAGAGGTCTCAAGTTGAGACCTCTGACCCTGTTGAGACTCTCAACACGAATAAATGTGACGATCGTAAACGTATCGTAACGAAATACACTGCGGGGTGACGATACAACGTTCGGTAGCAGAGCTAGAGTTGACGCGCGATAACACTCAAACATACGTAACGCGACAGAATAATTTTTATTCAAGTATATAACTTATTCAGCATTATTCCCTATAACTTTAAAGTTCTTTAATAAGTGATATAATTCTGATGCTAACTGTAAATTGCTACACTCTATCATAGCATCCACAAAATACAATTTACAACTTTTAAATTCCATAATTCAAAAGCTGCTTTAAACTCGTTTTCTGTAATAAAACCATCCATGAAGTACATACTCATAAAACATTGATAGGCTTGGGCCCTGCACTGAAAAACGAAACGATGAATATTGAGTGCCATAAAATGTTAAAGTAAAAACGTTACCATCACCTTTTTATAGAGCAACGGAGTTAATATTTTTTACCGACTTAAAAAAGGAGGTTCTTAAGTCAGCTGTATTTTTTGGCACTATTCGCCACATCCAATTCTAATCCAATCCAAGTTTGGTATTTTTAAAATTATTTTTATGTGATGGACGTACAATAAAGAATATTCTATCTATCCATCTATAGTATGCATTACTACTTACTTGGCTCTCAGATAAAAAGGTTCGTAATTAATGTTAGACTAAATGGATCAGTTGAGCTATCTATAAATCGTTTGCAACGGTTTGTAGATAGCTGTTTCATGTGTATTTTGTAATTATTGTACCTAGATAGGTACCTATTGTAATAGTCGTAATTTTTTTGTGATACTTACTAAATACGCGTGTGTAAACCTAGGTAAAATATAAATGTCCTATAGAAAATTAAAAATATTGTCACAAAACAATAACTTTTAAAGATACAGAATCACGACCTACTTTCTGTGGGATACACGCAACAAATCATTATTTTTTTCCGGAAACGAAGGAATTGTACCAAATATCGGTGTAACGACTGATATTACCTGTTTCTTTGTGTTTAATATCGGACTTTGGAACGTTCACCGGGCACTTTGATATTCAGAGCAATGTAAAATTAGCTTTATCACGCTCCTATTAGGTTCTATTTCGCGATGTCCGGGTGTAGGTACTGACTATAAATTAAAAAAATGTTCTATTTTTTTTGTGAAAACATATTGAACAACAACGCCTAAATAATATTCCGTGCCGTGACCTCAAAGAACGACCCAACTGGACAAAAGAGGATTATGTTTGAGGTTTATTTCGTTGTTTGTTTAATATACACTCGAGAGCAATGATTCCGGGTCACTTAAAGAATGTTAAAAATCTCGGAAACTAAAAATGATAGGTTAATGCAATAAATTGTATTTAATAGACAATGTAATACTCCTTAAATGAAAGTAAAAAAATATGAGTCACCATACATTTTATTAACACAAAATTACATAAAGAAAAAAACTGCTGATCTCTCCTTAAAACAAAAATAGGAAACATGAAATTTTTGAACTTTATTACGATTTGACTTGAATTTTAATACTTCGTATTGCCTCCTCGTGCTTCCATTACTGCGTTTACGCGGTTTGGCATGCTGTACACCAAGTTCCTTATACGATTTTGGGGAATATTCTCCCATTCCTCTGTGAGAGCAATTTTGAGCTCACGAAGCGTGATTGGGGGAGGGTTTCGTTGTTTTACGCATCTGCCTAGCTCGTCCCAAGCATGCTCGATCGGGTTGATATCCGGGCTGCGCGCTGGCCACTCCATACGAGTAATGTTCATCTCTTGAAGGTAGTCATTCACAATCCTACCTGTATGAGGTCGGGCATTGTCATGCATAAATATAGCATCCTCACCTAAATTGACCATAAATGGACCAACATGATCATTGAGGATTTCTTCCACATATCTTACGCTAGTTAAAGAGCCGTTTTCTATGATCACCAGCTCTGTGCGACTTTCAGAAGAAATTCCGGCCCACACAAGTACAGACCCACCACCGTAGGCTACTTTTTCTTCGATGCATGCTTGCTTGAATCTTTCCCCTGGTCTTCGATACACTCTGTGTCTTCCATCGTGCTTGTAGAGCATAAATTTTGATTCGTCGGAGAACATAACTTTTGACCAATCTTCAATACTCCAATTTACGTGGCTCTGGGCATATCTTAGTCTTGAAATACGATGCCCACGCTCCAGTTTAGGGCCGTTTGCAGGTCTAAGGGGTTTTAAGTTAGATTCAGCAAGCCGACGTCTTACTGTCCATGCACTTGGGTTACTTCCTCCGAGGCGTCGAAACTGATTTGTGAGTTCAGTTCCTGTGAGAAAGCGATTTCGAAGCATGGTGTTCACCAAGTATCGGTCTTCTCGTGCTGTGGTACACCTGGTTCTGCCCGTTCCTGGTCTGCGTAGGTTAGAACCAGTTTCTTCGTAACGTCGGAGAACTCTTTGTACTGTTGACAGCGACACACCGACAGTCCTGGCTGTATCGCGCTGACTCCGGCCGGTTTCCAGCATTGTAAGTATTCTGGTGCATTCTTCAGGCGTAAGCGACATAATTTCAGCTTGAATAATGAATATAGAGCACTATCAACATGGTTTATATACCCACATAAATGACAGATTACAAACAAAAGCAAAACCAAATGCTGTAATTTCGTAGTTCCATCTTCGAAAGTGGCCCTTTTTCAAATTTGATTTTTTTAAGATATAACTTTACAATAACTAAGAAGTTTTAATACCTTCATTTAAGGAGTATTACATTGTCTATTAAATACAATTTATTGCATTAACCTATCATTTTTAGTTTCCGAGATTTTTAACATTCTTTAAGTGACCCGGAATCATTGCTCTCGCGTGTAATTCACGTCGGATCTACCTTGATTGATCATGTTGTGTGGGATTTTCTCGGTTTCATCACTTTTTTTCACTTTCATTGTCCTTAGAAGAAAAAGGTATTTAATTTGGACACAATTGCTTGACCACCGGCATGAAAGTGAGGATTGACCATCATCACTACCATAATTTGGGACATATGACATCCAGTGTTGAAATAAGCCGCCTCTCGATCTAGTTTCTTTAAACAAACCTAACTTACCAAAAAAGTATTTATTTATTTAATTTATTTATGAAGAAAATTATGACTAATACAGTATTTACAATATTTATTATATGTACAAAATACACATGAAGCAGTTGAGCTATCTACACACCGTTGCAAACGATTTATAGATAGCTCAACTGATCCAAATCAGTACAAGCGTGCCCTTACTTACCTAGTATTCTTTAGAAAGTAGATCTAAAATAACTTTTCTGTAACAATAATTCATGTTGAAACATAAGTCCTATTTTTTAGGGAGCCGGTAATTAATTTTGGGACAACCGCGGTCGTAACGTTACTTATCATATTATTATATTATCTGTTGTAATAGTAACGTAACCAATATTCGCAAACAAAGCTCATTTGCGGTGCGTTGTCGCGCAGTGTAACTTGCTTTGCGATACGATTGAGTTTCCAATTAATTAGTAGTGACCCCATCGTTCTGTTCCCAACGTAGTTTTTTTGTATGGACTATGTGCGTCCCCTGAGAGGCATCGCACCTGAGCCCGTATGCCAATCTTTTGCTGACCAGTAAATTGTTTGATATTCCAAAGACCAAATCACAATAAAAAAGCTGATAGAAGTTTTTTGTCACGGTGTACGAATCGAATTTTTTCGGAAAATATCGGGTTTTTCTTATCTATGTTGATTACATTACGAAACAGCATTTAACCCTAGATCACCATAACAAGACAATACTATGATTACTAAATAACCAGTTGGTAAGTTTCTTAGCTTTTACTGTTTTGGTATGTTCTATCCAACCTCATTTAGAATCTAGTAGGTATCTAGTACTCTTAGTGGCTTAGGAGTTATAGCACCAGTCATTACATAGTAGCACCCAGACATAGTACAAACTTAAGGTGTATATTTTTGAACTCACAAAATATTTGTTCTTGGTGGGGATCGGAGCTACGAGCCACAGCACGGAAGGCAGAGCTATTACCGACTGAGCTGTGAGGCGTGTCACACGGGATTAAAGAGGATCAAACGGGATATGTAAATAAGCTTGAACCTTAACTAAAAAGCTTCATATCTAGTTTTTTTATTAAAAAACTTTGTTGAAGAAAAAACATATTTTTAACCGACTTCAAAAAAGCAGGAGGTTCTCAATTCGGTTGTATGTTTTTTTTAAATGTTGGTTACCTCAGAACTAACTTCTAAAAACTAACTAAGTTCGATTAAATTGGGATAACCATATCACGGAGGTCAGTAGGAAAATCTTTGCGTCCTTGCATGCCATGAAACGCATGCAAAACTTCCTTCCTTTCACAGCCAAATTAACTCTTGTCAACTCATTACTACTTCCGATTATAGACTACGCCGATGTGTGTTATTCCGACGCTACGGAAGATCAGCTCAATAAACTGGAGCGTCTACTGAATGTCTGCATTAGGTACGTCTTCGGACTGCGCAAGTATGACCACGTCTCCTATTATCGCTCTCAGTTGAAGTGGTTGAAAATCCGCTTTCGCCGTGATACCCACATTCTCTGTCTCCTTTATAACACTCTTCACAACCCTATGTTCCCTAACTATCTCAAAGAACATTTCTCCCCTCTTTCTTGTTCCGACCGCCCCGTACGTTCCTCTCAACATCTTCTCCTCAAAACCCCAGTTCATAAAACCTCCTTCTACAATGATTCCTTTACTGTCAGAGCGATACGCCTGTGGAACTCCCTTCCAGTGGATATCCGTGAAGCTGCTTCTTTAGGTATTTTCAAATCCAAATTATATCGCCACTTTCTATCAATTCAGATCTCTCAACAAAGTTGAGCAATTCATGTATGTATTTATATAGGTATTTAGGTAGTATACATATATATATATTTGGTTAGTGTATTATTATTTTATGTAGGTAATTTTTATATATTTTTAAAGACGTTTCTCCCTACCAAGTTTTCCATAATATAAGCACTACCTTTTTCTCCACACTACACAAAGGTTGGTTGGAAGAAAATGCTAATTAGCATTAAGCCCGCCTCTGTACTGTTTTTATAAGATGCAATAAAGAATTTTCTAATCTAATCTAAGTTCGATAAATTAAAATTTAATTCAGAACCTTATTTTTTTAATGTTGGTTAAAAGCTATCTTCAGTATAAATAAAATTCTGAACTCCGTTTTACAAAGCCCGCATTTGATTTTCTATAGTTAACTTAGGGTTAAAAAGTATAAATAGGTAGGTAGGTGGTAACGACATGAAATTCATTACATCATGACATGACATTAACATGCATTTGACCACTTTGACATAATTTGTATTCTTGAAGCGTTGTGTCATCAAAATGCTTTTGTAAATGAATTTTGTACATTTTTACGTAATTTTAGGAGGTTGTTTGTAATACTTGATGAAGGGCCTAGTAGAATAAGGAAGAAAAAAAGGTATGTAATGTAATTACCTACCTATTTACAGCAATATAAATGATTTTGTCAAATGCACTCTAACAAAGTGTTTTTTCTACAGGAATAGAACTTAGAACCATAAAACACTTTTGAGACGAAGAGAAAGTTGAATAGAGTTTGAAGCTAGTGTACCCAACACCCTAACTTAACTGATGGAAATACTTTCTGGCAAAACAATGCTAAACAGGAAACATGTGTACTTACCCAACACTGAGCCAGGAAAAACATGCCTATGATGATGTGGAAGTGAGTATCTACCTACATTACAGAATAATTGAGCACTAAATCATTTAAATGTGGCTGGCAGACAATGCTCCTAGCACTAAGTACTTATTTGTGAAAATTTGGTACCTACCTAGTTATGGAGGTACTAAATCATAGGCTATTATTGCTCATTCCTCTTTCTTCAGCCAGCTTTTTGTTCCGTGCAGACAAACCAATCCCATTTTATATTAGTAATAACTATAGCATAGTTATAATGAAATGTACAACTTGATAAATAAATTAAATTTTATTTTGTTTCAGTCTTTAAAATACCTAACCACCACACAGTCTTAGCAAATATCAGCTGGGAGGACTTTTCATACAAGTGATGTTTAAGTTACAGTTTATTTTTAGTGAATTATTTGTTATTGTCTGCAAAACTAAGCAAAATTCAGTTTTATTCAATGTTTATGACTGTGGCAGTGAGACATAACTCTTGGAATAAATTAAAATGATTATCAACATGGTTTTATTCAGTTATTAGATACAAACCAATAATATATTAAAAAAACATTGTATGCATTGCTAGGATTTCAGCTCACAGTGGTACCTTGTTTTGCAAAGTGTGTAAGTATATGAAATATATAGTATGCGGATTAAAACACCATTCAAACAAGACTCATTTATTGTTAGTTTGCGGTAGGCAGCGCAAACCGTATTTGCGAGTACCCACATACCTAGGTACTATCTATAAGTAAACATGGATACATTACAATTTTCCCCTCTTAGAAACTATGTGGCTAAACAAAATAAAAACTAATGGATAAATGAATCAGAATAGCTACATTACTACCTATTTGATACACGGGCAAAACCAACTCTAAACTTAGGTACCTACCTAGATTCTTACTGTAGGTTTACGTAAATCTAGTGCACATAGCAATAGGTAAAACCACAAACAGCACTAAGCTACGTACTTTCCTTCACAAGAGAAAAAAAAACTGTAGGTAAGGTACCCAACCCACCCAGGTAGGTACCCAATGATTTTTACAAGATATGAACTTATTAGCTAGAAACGTTTTGCATAACGACAGTACAATAAAATAAAAAAAACTTCTACGTATAGGTAGGTATAAGTGTACCTATATTTCACATCCTATAATTAGGCCTTTTATTACGAGGACGAAGATAGCCCGCTGTTGGACTTGCAGAAGCGCCCTCGTCATCAACCTGCCGGAAAGTAGGTGGCAGTGGAGTCGACGGTGACGTCGCTGTCGAAGGGCACGGAGACTCTTCTGCGTCGAGGAATGCCGCCTCAGTGGTGCGCCCAGTAGGCGCTGGATCCGTAGCTAGTTCTGGTTCATCAGCGTCGTTTGTGCTACTCTGAACGCTTCTAGCGAGTGACAACCGATTAGTTTTACGCATCGGCATAATCTGATCGATGTGTCTGGTTTTAGTCACGTCCTCGGTACGTACCTTATAAGTGACAGCACCGGTGCGTGTTTCGATGATGCCTGGCTTCCACTTGACGGTGCTGTTCGGGCGAAGTTTCTTGACGAGTACTTCGTCAACCTCTTTGAGATCGCGAAGTATGCCGCCTGCATTGCGTACTTGCGATTCCTGCGCGGCCTCGACGAAGTAGGCGGTTTGTGGGCGCAGCATGTCGAGCCGCGAGCGCAGCCGGCGGCCCAGCATGGCTGCGGCGGGTGCCCGCTTTGTGCTGGCGTGCTCAGTGTTTCGGTATTGGAATAAAAACTTGCTTAGTGCACGGTCTACGTTATCTCCTTCAAGTATAGCCTTTTTTATAGCCTTTTTGACCGTCTTCACGGCATTCTCCGCGGCTCCGTTACTGGAAGGATGATAAGGTGCAGCCAAAACGTGTTGAATGGCGTTGCACCGAAGGAACCTTTCGAACTCGACCGAAGTGAACGGCGGCCCGCCGTCTGATACCAATTGCTTTGGAAGACCGAATCTAGCGAAACACTCTCTCAGTACAGCCGCGACCTTCGCCGCCGTTGTGCCCGCGGTCATGACAAACACCTCAATCCACTTCGAGTGAGAATCTATAATTAAAAAATAAGTCTTTCCTGTGAAAGTATGGTTTTTCGTTCTCAATTTCCGGATTATCCGGCCAACCGCTCATTAGATATCCGTAGATTCTTCTTAATATTAAATCGTTCTTGGTTTCCCTAGCCACATCCCTGTGACCGATCGGAAAACTATCTTCCACAAAATGTAGGTATGCGGCGTCATCCTTGTCAGACTCCCCTTTGCAATGCTGCAACGGCAGGCGCGAAAATGCGTCCGCATTGCCGTTTCGTTCCGTCGGCACAAATTTAATGTTGAAATCGTACGCGGCGAGCTTCACAGCGTACCTTTGAAGCCTGCTGGCGGCTGTCTGCGGTATAGTATAGTATATCACCTCAAGCATGTTAGGCCTCGCCTGAGATGTCTTATATAGGTATGCATTATGAAGACCTGAAATAAAAGTTTATTGAAATTAAATATCAGCGGGACATACCTACTTCATTTTAATCATAGTTCATACTAATTATTATAAACGCGAAAGTTTGTAAGTATGTAAGTATGGATGTTTGTTACTCTTTCACGCAAAAACTACTGGCCGATTTGGATGAAACTTTGAATCTACATAAGTTTGAGCCAATTTTTGTTTTACATATGTAGGTAGGTAAATTTAAAGATGCCTACCTATTGAAATTGGTTCCCTCTCATCATGTTGAAATGGGAAAGTCAACAGTCACATTCATAGAATAAATACAAAATTCTTACCTTGGTAGTCTTGTTCGAAGTAGGTACCTATCAATATGTGGTAAGTAGGCACGATTCGAACATACGAGCACACACAAGCAAAATGTATATTGCTGGAGGTGTTTTTTAGCATCAACACAAAACACGAAACTGAGTAAATAGGTAAACGTAGGTAGATATTAATAACAAAGCATTTTCAGAAAAATATACATATTGTTGTTCTGTCAACAAATAACAAATGTCAATAAAACATAGACTAATAGAAACCAAACCACAGAACAATTACAAAAAACATGAAATGCTGACATGGTGCGTTTCAGATACTACGCAACATAATTCATCAATTTTTTGTGTGAAGTACCGGTTTTTTGTCGATTACGAATTTTGGTTTTTTAGATCTCTGTACATTTTATTAGATCAGATTGGTCAAACATTTCTTAATTTTTGCATTTTATAGACGTTTATCTACTTACATTTTTCAGTACTTATGTGTCCAATGAGCTTATTTTAAAGTAGAGTAAAAATAATACGATCAACCACGAGGAGAGTTTTTGAACGCAATGTTTGTTACATAATTAACCCAGCAGCAATTCAAAACCCATCATATCAAATATTGTTACAAATCATCATTATCATCATCTTATAGTATTCCAGAAAAAGCTATTTTGGCCCATCTTCACCTATCGACTTCCCGCAATCTATACAATGTCATCGGTCCATCGGGTTGGTGGCCATCCTACACTTCACTTTCTGGTTCGCTGTCGCCATTTGAGAACTTTATTCCCCAGGGGTAGCCAGTTCTGCGAGCTATGTGGCCAGCCCATTGCAACTTCAACTAGCTAACTCTACCTGTACCGGCATAGGTGCACCATGAGTATTTGACATGATATTCGTTTCACGCATATTCTTAGATATTCCAGTGATTCCGCCAAGATGACTATATCGTCGGCAAATCGATACGTTTACTATTGATGTTGATGCCATACTCATTCATTGCAAGAGTTTGAACACATTGTCCAGTGCAGAGGTGAACAGTTTCGGAGAAATAACATCTCCAAGGCTCACGCCTTTTAGCAGTCGAATTGGATTTGTACTCTGGTATTGCAGTCGAATGGACGTGGACGACGTGGTGGCATTACTATACAGTCTACATAGGTGTACAGTACACAGTAATACAAACACTTCGATATACCGGTAGTTGATTTGGCACCGCTGAAGTAGGTAACTGTCGCACTGCCCAGGTTTTAACTGAATCAAAGGCTTTTTACAAACGATAAACAAAGTGGCCGATTACTCTTTGATCTTCTGTAGGTATAACCTGCCGAAGCGTGTGGATGTGGTCTATGGTGCTAATGATATTTTCGGAACCCGCCCGCATTCAGAAGTTCTGTTGTTATGCCGTTCTCCCCTGGCACCTTGTTGTTCTTAAGCTGCAGCTATGTTAATGCTAATGTTATTTGTATGTTCATATGCGTTGATTTGTAAAAAACATACTGAAACCAATTTTGTTATTATTTACGGGTCATATTGATCTGAATTAACGTCGATATACACAATTTCACAGTTTGACATGACAGGTTAATATTATGACACTGTCGATTGACAATTGAGTAAGTCAACCAACAGTGTTGCCACTTAGATTTTTGAAGCTAGATTTAGCATTTTTTTAGCAAAAGTGACACGTATTAAAACGTTAAAAACTCAACGAATGAGCAAGGGATATTTTAACATTCACTAATGATAACTAAACTAATTTTTATTTCTTGTTCAATCATCATGTTTAATTCAACTATGTACAATAAAAGGTATTTATAATCAAAGTATTCTTACAGTACGAACACACTTCACGTACTAGTACAGGCGTAAAAAAATTTTCAGTGAAAACCTTCTACAAATAGAATAAAACGTAAAACAGTTGAGAAAAAAGGTGCTTTTTGTAACTTTTAATTAGGCAGCTCAGTTTGTGTGGCAAAATAGGGGATTAGCCCAAGTCACCAGCGTGCTAACTGGTCACGTGGTACAATTTTGTACCACGTGATCGTTCTGTTTAGGGAGAACGCAAACCAAAGACAAAACGTCTTGTCGAACAGTTAGTGACGTGAAACTTCTCAGTAAAACTTTTTTAGTTACGATATGCTTCTTTTTATTTGCTGTTTTCGTTACTTGCTTATTTAATGAGAATCATCCTAAGTACTTAATAATATTATTAAGTACACTACATAATTACTCTATATTCTTATTTATTAAAAAACACAGTTCATTCTCTAGGTATGTGCGTATAAAGCAATGTTTAATAGGTAGGTACTAAACAATGCTATAATAGATAGGTAAACATAATTTTATGCATGCTGTGTTCGCTTTTTTCGCTTTTTCGTTATAACGAAAACAGCATATGACGAGTGCTTCCTCGTCATATGCTGTTTTCGTTATAACAGAAAATTTATTTTGACGTCACTAAGTACGCGACAAAACAGTTTTGTCGATAGATGTGCGTTGGCCCTTTGGGAGAACGCAAACCAAAGACAAAACGTCTTGTCGAACAGTTAGTGATGTGAAACTTCTCAGTAAAACTTTTTTAGTTACGATATGCTTCTTTTTATTTACTGTTTTCGTTACTTGCTTATTTAATGAGAATCATGCTAAGTATTAATATTATTATTATAATATTATTAAGTACACTACATAATTACACTATATTCTTATTTATTAAAAAAGCACAGTTCATTTTCTAGGTATGTGCGTATAAAGCAATGTTTAATAGGTAGGTACTAAACAATGCTATAATAGATAGGTAAACATAATTTTATGCATGCGTCGTGTCAATTGATGTGAATTTCGTTACAACGAAAACAGCATATGACGAGGAAGCATGCATCATATGCTGTTTTCGTTATAACAGAAAATTTATTTTCACGTCACTAAGTACGCGACAAAACAGTTTTGTCGATAGATGTGCGTTGGCCCTTAGGGAGAACGCAAACCAAAGACAAAACGTCTTGTCGAACAGTTAGTGATGTGAAACTTCTCAGTAAAACTTTTTTAGTTACGATATGCTTCTTTTTATTTGCTGTTTTCGTTACTTGCTTATTTAATGAGAATCATCCTAAGTACTTAATAATATTATTAAGTACACTACATAATTACTTTATATTCTTATTTATTAAAAAAGCACAGTTCATTCTCTAGGTATATGCGTATAAAGCAATGTTTAATAGGTAGGTACTAAACAATGCTATAATAGATAGGTAAACATAATTTTATGCATGCATGTTTGCTTTTGAAGGCCGCTCGGCCAATTTAATTAATTAATTAAATTGTTTTAACGGCTGGTTTGCGAACCTATTAATAAAAAAACGTAAGAAAAGACTGTCGTGTCAATTGATGTGAGTTTCGTTACAACGAAAACAGCATATGACGAGGAAGCATTCATCATATGCTGTTTTCGTTATAACAGAAAATTTATTTTCACGTCACTAAGTACGCGACAAAACAGTTTTGTCGATAGATGTGCGTTGGGGCCAACGCACATCTATCGACAAAACTGTTTTGTCGCGTACTTAGTGACGTGAAAATAAATGTTCTGTTATAACGAAAACAGCATATGATGAATGCTTCGTCGTCATATGCTGTTTTCGTTGTAACGAAATACACATCAATTGACACGACGCATGCATAAAATTATGTTTACCTATCTATTATAGCATTGTTTAGTACCTACCTATTAAACATTGCTTTATACGCACATACCTAGAGAATGAACTGTGCTTTTTTAATAAATAAGAATATAGTTTAATTATGTAGTGTACTTAATAATATTACTAAGTACTTAGCATGATTCTCATTAAATAAGCAAGTAACGAAAACAGCAAATAAGACGAAGCATATTGTGACGAAAAAAGTTATACTGACATGGTTTGTCACGAAATTATGAAGTTTCACATCACTAACTGTTCGACAAGACTTTTTGTCTTTGGTTTGCGTTCTCCCTTGGCCCTTAGGGAGAACGCAAACCAAAGACAAAACGTCTTGTCGAACAGTTAGTGATGTGAAACTTCTCAGTAAAACTTTTTTAGTTACGATATGCTTCTTTTTATTTGCTGTTTTCGTTACTTGCTTATTTAATGAGAATCATCCTAAGTACTTAATAATAATATTAAGTACACTACATAATTACTTTATATTCTTATTTATTAAAAAAGCACAGTTCATTCTCTAGGTATATGCGTATAAAGCAATGTTTAATAGGTAGGTACTAAACAATGCTATAATAGATAGGTTAACATAATTTTATGCATGCATGTTTGCTTTTGAAGGCCGCTCGGCCAATTTAATTAATTAATTAAATTGTTTTAACGGCTGGTTTGCGAACCTATTAATAAAAAAACGTAAGAAAAGACTGTCGTGTCAATTGATGTGAGTTTCGTTACAACGAAAACAGCATATGACGAGGAAGCATTCATCATATGCTGTTTTCGTTATAACAGAAAATTTATTTTCACGTCACTAAGTACGCGACAAAACAGTTTTGTCGATAGATGTGCGTTGGCCCTTAGACACCTGACAACAAAATAAGCGCGAAAACACATCAAATGACGTCATGATGTCACTATTTAGTCACAGAATAACTATGAGTTAGTATGAACTTATAACTTTGCAGTTCAAATTTGCGGTTCAACTGAGATTGGCATACGGGGGCTGAGATGTAAAGATGTTTTGTCTCATGTACCTGTAATTGTACTAACATAGAAGTATTAAGTAGAGTAAGCGAGGAGAGAGCCCTTATAAAAGTTGTTGAGAACAGGAGAGGAAAGATGATTGGACACCTTATACGACATGACAGCTTAATCGGAAATATCATTGAAGGGAAGGTAGAAGGAAAGAGAGGAAGAGGAAGACCGCGTATTAGCTACATGAGCCAAGTGAAGGCGAAGATAGATGTCATGTCGTATAAGGACGTCAAGGAAGCTGCCCTGAAAAGAAGAACCTGGCGGGAAATGCATACATTACGCCGACAAGAGCATAGCTCTTAAATTAGAAGAAGAGAGAAGACCTGTAATTGCACCGACGGCATCCATACTTTTCAAACCGGAATACATCTTTGCGAGCATCACTGCTTGGCGGCAGAAATAGGTACGGTGGTAGTACTTCCCCGAAGCGCTAGGTATTACTGCTAAAACCACCAATGCTGTCGATTCTGTTGTAGCATTTTTCTAAACTAACCTAATTTGATAGCGCTAGAATTATAGCTGTGTCTGTAGTTTCAGTGTATGAGAAAGGGACGGCAACATTTTTAGTGCTGTTTTAGTTTAGAAAAATGCAACAACAGCCCCCGTATGCCAATCTCTTGCTGTCAAGTTATATTTCACTGCCCAGTGTAATTTCTTCAGGTCACGTGGTACAATTTTGTACCACGTGATCATTCTTTTTAGACACTTGACAGCAAAATATGCGCGAAAACACATCAAAAGACGTCATAATGTCACTATTTAGTCACAGAATAACTATGAGTTAGTATGAACTGACCATGATTTAAAACTTTGCAGTTCAACTTTGATTGGCATACCCCTGCAGAATCGACATCGATGTCAACTTTGTTTATGAAGTGCAGCCAACTGTCCCGTTTTGAGGCCGCAAAACCATCAAGAATCAATAGTATGTGCCATGGAACAGATAACTGTGGATATGGTATTACAAGAGCGCGTAGTCTGAGTTTTATATTGTTGATCTTCGATCGAGAATCGAGAAACTCGCAGTTTTTGTCTATACAAAGCCTATAAAAGGCACTTATATTCATACAAAACCTCTCGCAAGTCGTTTTTCGATATTCGTTTCTATCAACAAAACAAAACTTCTCGGACTAAGTTCACTAGCCACTTACCTAAGGTTATGTTACCACCGCTAGCTCGTAGTGAATATTCAGTATTTGACAGTTGTCGTAAAATAATGAATCAAAATACATACAACGGTATAGATCACAGATGACCGAATAATGAATCGCCTATACTTTTTATAATAATGACCATTTTTACCATCGTCCATGAAAATGTAACAGGTAGTACATAATAAATTAAAAAGTTACTGTTACAATTTTTGGAATTTTTAGGTAAACTAAAAGTTCTTTAGGGTTCAATTTCAATCGCAATAGATAAGTTACGTACTTATTGACATAATGTAACGTCCTATCGAAAATCACTGCCTCGCGTAATGCCTCCTTTGACTTGGCTACTTTTTCACAACTCCATGTGAGCTACAAAGACGTAAAATCAAAGTCACATGCTATCGATTCTGTTGTTGCATTTTTCTAAACTAACCTAATTTGACAGCGCTAAAATTATAGCTATCTTTGTCGTTTCAGCTTATGAGAAAGGGACGGCAACATTTTTAGTGCTGTCAAATTAGGTTCGGTTAGAAATATGCAACAATAGAATCGACATCAGTGCCTCCGTAGTTATAACACGTGCTTCTATTTTTAGCTCCAAATCGAAAGCATTGCTATACATTACACAATCATTCCGTCGATTTGTATTCAAGGAGAGTGTTTCGGTTCGTAGACAAGTCTCAATATTTATCGACGTCAAAAAAGGATACAAGGTTGGGTACTATTTGCCTGGACAATATTATGTAACTACTAGTACTAAATAATTGTTGAGTGAGGATTGTTTGGTACCATGGTAGGTACTAAAAGTTTACAATTAATATACATTGGGGTTTTTGGGTCTGATGGATTGACGACATTATGAAGATTGGAAGATGGAGAAGGGTTATGTTCAACAGTGGCTCTCCAGGCTGAATAATAATAATAATGATTTGTTTTTCATCGTCTGTATTTTGATCAGCGGTCGGTCGCAAAAATAAACTTACCCCAAGTACCCCTTAAAACTTTAGGTATCAAAAGGTGTTTTTGCCCACTTTATTACGGATTCTGAGCTGCAACCACTAAATGGACGATGAGATGGGAGCAATCAAATCTTTATTGTGCTCATTATGATTCTCAAGTTTGGAAAAGATGAGAGCGGCATCACACTAAAACAATTTTATTTCTTTAATTATTAGAAAATAAAATTCATACGCACCTTTACAAAATAATAAATAAACAAGTATAAAGTAAAAAAAATTACGACTAATACAGTATTTACAATATAATATGTACAAAATACACATGAAGCAGTTGAGCTATCTACACACCGTTGCAAACGATTTATAGATAGCTCAACTGATCCAAATCAGTACCAATCGGAAGCGTGCCCAAGACACTGGCTACATTGCCGCGCTGAATAGCAATGCTATTCAGTCAAATAAATTTTACGTAAAGTTTTTTTGAATATACAAACAGTTCAGCTAGCTAAAAAGAGTAACGAAACACAATAAACGTAACTCAATTGAAAAAAATGTTTACCAAAAAGTTGCTTTCACATGACAAGCTATGGCGTTCATTACAATCTATAATACATATATTTTCACTTACGAAAACCAACATAATTATTTCTCGTGGTAGTATTCTGACGAAAATCTGGTGGGAATAGCCAAAGGCATGTCCAAGTGTTGAATACAATTTGTAAAGCGACAATCCCACAATCACTTTGAGATAAAACACGCCTATAAACCGAAACGAGACGACTAAGCGCTCAAAAAAGTTAAGAAAAATAAATTGCGAGCAAGCGCCGGACACCAAACGTAAAAAGGAAATTCATTACCGCGATACGACGGTGTAGAATAAGTTGCATTTTGTATCGGAAAAGCTGTTTCACTAGAAAAAATCACTTGGGAAAAACAGAGCTGGATTTCACACGGAATTCCGTATCATCCATTGTGTTTTCTTTATGTTTTGATAGTGCTGTTATCTCAAAAAAACGCAGTCTTTTACTAGCAATGACTAATAATGTTTACCATCTGCTCGTGTGTTTACAAATGAATATGAATAAGTAATAATGAATAATCATATTACTGAACGCAGAATTTCGACGACTGGCTAAAGAATAGGGAACTAATAAAAACGTACTGAAATTATGCATCAACGTGATCTTTCCTATATTTCTGAAGATATCCTTTTCTCTTTTTTATATTTTATCCTTGGACGAATAGTGTACTTATTCGTTCAAGACTGTATCCCACTGCCATTACATGCTCATTTGTAAAATTTTATGTGGTGTGCAATAGAGAATGTTCTATCTATCTATGGGCTATAAACTCTTTTTGTGACGAAAACCACAGTGAAAACACCCGATACTATTTTATATTCCATGGTAAAACCACAGCGCAAATGGAAGCTACCACACGTTGTATCGCGCCCACACCGCTTGCAAGGTAACTGCTGTCGTTAACGTTTGCGTTGATATCGGAAATCGTTAGCTTCGCCTCGCCTCGCTATGATTGGTGGTGCGCCGGCATTAGCACGAGATAAAACTCGGTCGGGGTTAGTACACCTTTAATTACCTGTGGGGTTTGTTGAATATTTAAAGGTAAAATGCTGTGGTAGAATATCTGAGGTATTTTCATTTTCTATGCTCTGTGGTTTTAGAGTTCAGTGCTATGTAATAATATAAAAGTAGTTTTATAACCGTGACTGCTTTTTCTTTACAGTGTTGGTAGCTAAGTATGATTTAAAGTTCCCGGTGTTGTATCCCCTAAACAGAACTACACAGCTCTCAGACCTGAAAAAATATCGTGCAAAAAGTTCATCACGTCACGGGAATCGAACCCACACCTCCCGTCCAGACATTCGCCCCACTCATCACTGAAGTTACAAGTAGGCAAAGTGCAACAAACTTATCTGGTGATGAGAGCGATGGCGTAGTCACTAGAAGAATAAACTCTAATGCGTTCAAATAGAGTAGACATCAGCACCGTTAGTTTTTTGCCGCTATGCTAGTGTCTAATTTAAAAGTCGAGTTCATGGTCAGCTGTCACATTTGGAAATTATTCCAATTAAAGTTGCCAAGGGTACTATAAAATACCAAGTGAACCTAACCCATAAAGCTGTTTTATGTCCTATCCCATAGCAATGTGCTCTTACCTTATTTAACCAGAGCTGGATTCAGACCAACGCGGAATAACGCTATTCGTTACTAAATATATTCTTTATAAAATACGATCCATCTCTACTTTAGACTTATCAAAAATAAAGACGGAAATATTTTAGGGTATGGACCAATTTTTTTGCATCGTCACACACCGGATTTCACAACTGAAAGTGTCACAACGGAACCAATGTTGTACCTACTATATTTGTTCCGTTGTGACACTTTCAGTTGTAAAATTTGGTGTGCGACGATGCAAAAAATTTGGTCCTTACCCTTTAATTTAAAGAATAGCGTTATTCGGAGTTAATCAAGTCCTAATATAATCTTAAATACGGCAAAATACTTTGTATGATTTTAATAGATCGAAGTAAGATCGTGGAATTGTGTATGGGGCGGGTGATAAACAATCTGTTACAGTTGATGTCAGCCTCCGTATTCCTATCTTTTGCTGTCAAGTTATATTTCACTGCCCAGTGTAATTTCTTCGTGTACCACGTGATCATTCTTTTTAGACACTTGACAGCAAAATATGCGCGAAAACAAATTAAATGACATCATAATGTCACTATTTAGTCACAGAATAACTGAGTTAGTATGAACTGACCATGATTTAAAACTTTGTAGTTCAACTTTGAGATTGGAATCACCCCCAGCTTAATTACCTGAAACAAAAAAAACTTTTGTTAGTTTACACATTCAGGCGTCAGCTGTAACTTTATTATAATTAACATAATCAATATAATATGCCTTAATACACTCCTGTTTAAGAGGTTTAGCGCTTATTGCAATATAGTAAGCTTTAAGTGACACTAAAAGGAACTAAATTCAAGTTTAAACGCGGTTCGAATATTTTCTTGTTGTGGTTAACACACCTAATTACATTTTATGTACATTTCAGAACATGGCTGTTCAAATTGTTATTGTTATAACAATGCTTTTAGCATTTAGCTACATTTATATTTCTCTCGTATTATGCAGTATGGGCCCATTCGGAGAAAACTTCATTTTACAGTCTCTTTGTTACAAAGTGTAATAAAAGTTGTAGTATTTGCGTAGAAACTACAGATAATTTTAATGCGTCTGTTGATTATGAATATTCTAGAATAGTTTTTATCTCTCTGAAGTAAGGTGCAATAACGATTGCGCATGTACTATCAGCAAAAGTTCTACCTTACCACCTTAAGGGTGCATTTTCTGTAAGCCGACTAGCCGTTAATTTTTGAATGCCAATAGAAGCAAATTATTTCGAGTGTAAAAGTTATGAAAACAATGGGCCGTCATAAAAATAAATAGATGTTTAGGTTTCTGGTTGGTCAAAATAAGAAGACAAAAGAAAAAGGCGGGGTCAGGTAGCTAACTGCTTGCAAGCGAAACATTTTCAAAAGTGGTAAGGCGGAAATTTTGCTTTTATGCAGAAAAAATAGCTTATCTGCGCAGATATTTAAGAGGGACAAAGATCGGTTTCGACTACTATACCTATCTGAAATAAATCTATCTATCTACTTAGATATACATACTTTGGAAGAATAAAACCTCTTTACTAAAGCCCGCATCAAAAGAAGGTTTTTTATTTACGCAAGGTAGAGTTTAACTCTACCTACTTAATCTACAAAAATGATCCAAACAAACGGACATACGGGCCATTATTTGCCGACGACACCCGCACCCGGATGTTGCTAATGGTCGAAAATGTGGAAAATTGGATCGTTCATTACGTACCGCAAACGAATCGAGTAAATACATTGCCAGGTGTGACGGTGCAATGTATTTGTTGATGAACAATTAAAACTGCGGATTAGTGGACATTTCAAATTAATAGGATAGTAAATATACGTGATATCCTTAAAATTATTGCGTATTGTTTTTCTAGTTTATGTATTAGAATTGTATCTAAATGGTAATTATGTGTTGCTAGAACAATAATTCAGTTTTAAATCATAGAAAAAACCATAATTAACACTTTTAGATAGCTTAGCTATATGTATTTTGTTAATACTATAAATACTGTAATAGTCGTTTTCTTTGTGAATAAATTATTTTTTAGCAACATATTCAACGTTGAATTTTGAAGACTTTTGTCATAGCTAGTGAAAGCTTTAGAGAGCATACCCACTGAAGCGGTTATCACAGATTACTATTTTGTGCATTATTCATTTACAAATCTCACGCGACGTGGTCATAATTTGAGCTCTACTAAACGTATAATGACTCTATACTTGCAAATTGTGTGAAAGTTGTAAAACTAGCTATAAATTTAAATACCTACCTATATGTAAAATTTGTAACTATTCAGTATCTCTTGTCGTCTACTTGCTGTTTTTCTTTGTCTAAATTCAAAATAATCTGTGGAAACTTTTAATTGGCCATCAGCTCGCTTGAATCTTCTTGATTCCTGTGTTATGTTTGTTGTTCTATCGTGTTACCTAGCTGTAAGTTTTCCTAAAATTACTAAAATAAAATAAAATAAAGTACACATAACTGCAGGGGTACCTATGCCAATCAAAGTTGAACTGCAAAGTTGAACTGCAAAGTTTTAAATCATGGCCAGTTCATACTAACTCATAGTTATTCTGTGACTAAATAGTTACATTATGACGTCATTTGATGTGTTTTCGCGCATATTTTGCTGTCAAGTGTCTAAAAAGAATGATCACGTGGTACAATTTTGTACCACGTGACCTTAAGAAATTACACTGGGCAGTGAAATATAACTTGACAGCAAAAGATTGGCATACGGGGGCTGGAACTCTATGATGGCTATTGTATAAAACTACTTGAGACCAACAACTAACGAAACAAAGTAGCGAAAACAAATTTAAATAAAAAATATACAATTTCCATTATTATTTTGATACGGTTCCCAAGCTGAACTTTCAATATTCGTACATTCTCTCTCGAGGGCAGTAATAACAATTGCAAAAGCAACTTTAAAGTTTCTTTACGATGTTATGTGCAAATCTTCTGGGAATGTCTACCATAAAGTTATTGTAATAGAAAGTTATCGTCAGCTTGAAACTCATTTTTGAAACGATCGCCAAGTAATATCGCTCTAAGCGATGTTTATGCATAAAGTTTTATGGTTTAAAAAAATGCTTAATAGTTCAACTGTTTTAGTTTACAGCTTTTTGCAAACTCAGTATTATCAAAATCTGTCTGTAGAAGCCCATATTTAACATAGGCTTCTAGGCTTTTTTACACTGACAACGACACGATATCGCGAGGAACTAATCTCATACATTTAATACGCTTTTACTTTTACGGTCAACGACAACGATGGTGGTACTTAAAAAAAAATGCGGAAATTTTGGAAGCGCCATTTTAAAAGCGATCCTTACGTAAGCGAATACGCAGATACTTATTAGAAGCAATTTATCAAGAAATCTCGAGACAGCGATATAAAATGTGCCGCAAGCGGAAGCCGTAAATGGCCGATATTATCCGATCGAGTTTCCTCTTCGAAAATAGACATGTCTGAAATAACCGGACCGCAAAAAACAAGAAAAAGCCGGACAAACAATTCCGAAAAGCTTTTTTTTTATAAAAATTGAACTTACTGTAACGTTATGGAGTTTTTTTTTAAACAGAGACCGTATTCTTGATATTCGTAGAGGGTAAAATAATAGTGATTACCTACCGAGTACGAGTTCTTGCTCTTTAACTTTGTTTTATTAGTGTTTTACAAAACTACGGTTGCGTATCGAATAATATATCTTTGTAAGTTACTAATACGCGCAACAGTATTATAAATACAAGAACCAGATCCCATGTAATAATGTTTGACCAAACTGTAGGAAAAGGATACAAAACCCTTTAGAAACAAAACCCAGTTATGCAAGCAATTTAGTTACTTACCTGCCTAATAGGAAGCGGTAAATGTCCGGATGTTTACCGTCCTCATCCCACCCTACTAAGCAAAACAATAACGAAGGTTCATGTCTTTTGCGTTACACTGGGCGGCGATGACGAACTTCGCAAGAGGCCGCGCACAATGTACAAAACCGCCACGCAATGTAAGGCAAATATCACCGAAGTTTCGTGCCTCTGTATCCGTGAAAATATTTGTATTTTACAACGCACCTCATTCTCATTTATGAGTTTTTCTCGATTTGATTCCCCATACTTTACGGCTTTGATTCGCCAGAGGTCGGACCGATGGCATATTTTTAGGGAAAGATACGAGAGAATTAGATTATCCCGTATGGAAAGTGGCTCCATGGTTCATTTTTATAGTGCGAATAAATCTGACAATCGTCACGTTACGTCAATCTAACGTTTTCGTGTCACACTGCGCGTCAACGATAGCTTGACGTGTAACTCGGACTAAGGATTCGAGTTACACTGTGCGGTGACGCTGTTCACACATGAAAGTAGTGTTTTTATTCGGCAGAATACCAGCTTGACTCAACATTACAGAATAAAAAGTTAAGAAAATACAAAGCGCTTATAAAACTAGAAAATATCATGATACGAATAACATACCAAATAACATTTAAGAGACCTAAAAAGAGACTATTTACTTACACCAGTTTTATGTTTAAAACTCAGAAAAATGGGTCAGAAAAGTGCCTGAAAGTGTGATGCAGAAAGATAAACCTCTTAAAAATTTAAGTCACAAGTTATGGTGCCTGCGACGTTATAGCTTTATGGTGCTAACATTTTAATTATACTTAATAACGTTACTAGGTCGCAGAAGCACAGAGAGGATGCTATAGGTCCTAGGGACATTAAATATGTAGGAAATACAGATGATACAAAATCTAGTGCACTCTGTCTCTCGCGTAGCAAAAGCGTACAAAGCGTGTGCATGGGGCCTACTTATAATCGCCTCTCAACTTCTGTCAAAAGCTAATAGTCTCGTTTAATATAAAATATGTCACGGTGCGCGTCCTAGCCCGGCTGGTCGGCCTTATCCATTAGAAAAGACAAGGACAATTAATTACGAGCAGAGTGCAAGGACAATACGTGTTTTTTTTCAGAGCTTGGTGAGATACCTACATTGTGATATAACATTTTAAAGCATAAGCAAAAAAGTATACCATGTAGCTACATGTTGAAGTTCCACTTACGATAAGTGCTGTATCAAAGTACCCCAAAATCGCCTAAAATATAAAAATGAATCGGAAAAACGCATTGTATTAAGTGCTCCCTCCGCGTCGACTATCAAGTAAGATCATAACACAAACCTACTGAGACAAGCGAGGGGAGCACTGATATTTATTACAAAGATTAATGATCACAGCCACTGGCAATAATGTAATTTTTTTTAATAAAAACATGGCAACACTGCTTGCTCAGACCAAAATTTTTCAACATAACCTTGACTGGTTACTCTAAAATCCAAAAACTCGGGAAAACTTGAAATAGTTTTACTGGCAACACCTAAATTGGATTGCATACGACGTGGTAATTAGCTGCATTTGTAATTAAAACATGTAAACTTTAAGAAAAGTAACGAAAATATTGTAACGTAACTTTGAAAACTGTTGACGAGATACTTTTATTTTAGATAAAAGTATCTTGTCCACGGTTTTCAAAGTTCGCAAAGTACTGTTTTTCATTCGATTTATTACAACAAGAAGTGCTGAGATGTCATCCCAGTGTCTCATGTCCCAATGGAATTAAGCTTAGACACAGTTCTAAAAGAACAGCTGGGGCACACCACGGGTTTATCGTTGGGCAGACCAACAGACGTACCTATATAGGCCGATGTGCAACCGCACCTGCAGGGGTATCCCAATCTCAGTTGAACTGCAAAGTTTTAAATCTTGGTCAGTTCATACTAACTCATAGTTATTCTGTGACTAAATAGTGACATTATGATGTCATTTAATTTGTTTTCGCGCATATTTTGCTGTCAAGTGTCTAAAAAGAATGATCACGTGGTACAAAATTGTACCACGTGACCTGAAGAAATTACACTGGGCAGTGAAATATAACTTGACAGCAAAAGATTGGAATACGGGGGCTGTGTTTGGTTGCAACTTTTACTATACAGATAGTCAAACAATTTATCTTTTTGTGTGATGTAAATTACTGTCTAGTTTAAAATGATATTCCATTCCACTAGTTACATAGCTAATTCTATTGACGTTTTTTTGTCCCCGTAGTTACATTAATTTGAGATTATCACAAAATGTAACTAATGGGCAAAATGTATTCCCACTAGTTACATGACTTCATTGATAGAATGTTTTAAGTAAACAGGCTAATTCTGTTTGAGCTACAGCTCAGTCAAAGAACTTTAGAGCACCATCCTAACTTTGTAACGTTTTTAGTAAAGCGTATTAGAGGCTATTTTGTTTACATTGTCGAGAGGAGTTTTAAATTAAGTTGGATGTTAATTACTTACACTTTTATTAGGTTAAGGAAATTATTTGTAGCCTAAATCTAATTAATTCAGTGTCATGAATCGAAAGCTCATCTCTAGTTTGTTGGTAAGATAAGTAGATTTTTCGGCTTGCTTTAGTTATAAAACGTTTTTAAAACTGACAGTCAGTTTTCATTTCTAGAGATAGGTACCTATAGTTTATATTATCTGTGTTAATACCTAGAAACGAGCCGTATTTTTCATTTGTTTTACCACCGTTTGACACTACCAGCAGCTCTATAGGAAATAATCTTTCCTTTGACACTACTGATAGTGTTACGGTTAATGAGTTTCTTCCGTAATTCTACTACATGAACCAGTTGTGCCATAGGTTTAATCACTTTCTGCAGTACCCAGGTATCAAATCTTTTACTGAAAATAACACCAAAAAATATTGAACTATTCGTGTTAAAACCGAAATAATTTAGCAGATTCCAATGAAAATTCAGTTAGGGTCGATTTTGAAAAAGAGATAGGTAGTCTCTGTCGGTTGCGCAACCTAAAACATTCGTCTGTAAATTGATGTGAATGCACTCGGTGGTAGTAAAGCTGTGTTCATTTATTGTTACTGGATGGTTTTAGTTTCAAAACAAAAAGTTTTGGAGTTCTGCAAGCATACAAAAATACTATTTGTTGATACATCTATGTGGTTTTTTATAAAACCTATTTTTTGTCTTACAATAAAAAGGCATAGCTGACAAAATTACTCTAAATATCTTTATTTACTCTACCAATAATATGGTAAAACAAAAAAGTTCTCCGGTTATCTCAACTAATTCATAATATTGTTAAGATAAATTTAACATAACAAACTAAAAAAAACTAAAGCAACAGTAGTACCCACCACTACCTTAGTTAGTTATAAGTAGTTTTGTAAGTTAGTTATTAATGTATTGTTGTGTGTGTGTTTCATAATTTATAAGTTAAAAAACTGGAAAACTGACTTCAATTCGACTACCAGCTTCATCATCAGATGATGATGACGATGATGACAGTTCATTGGGAATGTTCTAGTCACTATAAACACCACATACAAGTCACAGGAAAGCAAAATACGCAATTTCGTGCACGTGGTTGGTGTTGATTCTTTAGAGAAACAACTGGTGGGTTTTTGCTTTTCTCCAATTAAATGCGGTTTGAATGTACAAACTGGGTTTATTGACAAATTTAGAAAAATGTAAAAATTTAGGTGTGCACCACAAAGGGTCCATTGTTGCTAGCAGTAAAATGGTAGGTGCTACGCCGCAACTTGGCATATTGCATCGTTGCTAGCAGTAAAATAGTAGGCGCTGCGCCGCGCCGGGCATATTTTTTTCAGTTATTTCTATTTATAACCCAAACTACTCAACCGATTTTGATGAAAATAAAATGGGACCAATCTGGAAGTATATCCTTTCAGATGAAAAAAGAATTTTTGAAATCGGTTCATAAATGACGGAGTTCTGAGGTAACAAACATTAAAAAAAATAAAAAAAAAATAAAAATAAAAAATAAAAAAAAAACATACAACCGAATTGAGAACCTCCTCCTTTTTTGAAGTCGGTTAAAAATAAATGCATTTTCTTTCTTTCTTTCTTTTAGTAGGTACAGAACACTCAGAAAGCCACGGCACTCGCACTTGTCTATACTTTTTGATTGCGACCTGTCGCTTCTAAATGACACTGGCCGTATTTTTTCGTTGTTTCACCGTGTTAACGTTAAAAGCTTAGTGGTTTCCGACGAGTTCCGAACGGAAACACAATTTCCAAGTGCTTTTTGTGTATGGAAAAGTTTGTTCGGCAATTTTTTAAAACGGTCCAGGAATTCAGGCGACCGCGGTGCTGTGCTGGTATAATTGGACTGAATACGCAGTTTGGCGAGATAATGGCTAGTTTTATTATTTGGCGAAACGTGGCAATACTGATATTTATCTAGATGAAAATTATGTAGATATGCATAATAATGTAATAGTGCTGTCAGGGTTGTTTAAGTGGAATATTGGTGATTCCACTTAAACAATTTGTGATTGGTGATTGGTAGAGACTTTTTTGTAGGTTACATGATAGGATCCCATTCTAAATTTTAAGCATTCTATATGATCCTTTATGATTTTATTGAATAAACGTTTTTTTGACTTGATTTATATTATGAGGCACGCCACAATAAAGTCACATTGTGACTCGTTAAGTCAATTTACCAACCGGTCACAACCAGTCAAACTGTGATTGGTTGCAACTATTATTTTGAAATTATTTGCAAACTTATAGCATATTTATTTTCATTTCTTTAAACAATCGAGAAATGACAGATAAATTCGTCTTTTCGAAGCGCAAAATTATTAGAACATAGAATTGCAACAGAATGCAGAACATCACGCTCCCCTGTCCAACAAAGCCGATTATAATCGCGATAAAAACGCCAGGAACCCCTCGCCCAGCCCCTTATCCGATCTCCTGTCAAAAGTGCTTCCAATTTATGTATAGCAGCCACCCCGGAATAGTGTGGTATTATTTATCGAGACGCACCCAACATGGACTATACTTTTGGAAGATTGTATCCTTGAGGTTCGTTGAACTGAACATTGACCAAGGAGTTTATAATGTTATTTAATTTAAACCTTAAACTCCTTGTCATATCTCATTCAAAGTTCTGAGCTTTACTTTCCTGAATATTATGGTATCCAGACCGAGTAGTTATTTGTCCCCAAAGTCCCAATACAGAGAGCAAACTAGCACTGGCGAGTACCTACCCTCTTTTGCAATTACAAGTTGTTTGAATATGTTTTGCATAATATGATTTTAAAAACTATAGAACTAATTCAATCCTTTAATAGACACCATTATGTTTGTAAGTAAATAAAATATAATATCTGGTTATTCTCTCAAGACTATATCCTGCACATAATACATTTCATGACGGATAATCTAGAAGCGAGTCCTGGAACTCCTGACTAATGGAGCTGGTTTCCAAATTCCTAGAAACGGCTGGCTCTCAAATGAATAAGCAACGCAAGCTTTTGTAAGCGAACAATGCTCTAGCAAATATTAACGGTGCCCAAAGCATAAGTTTCAGGTTGTATTAAACATGGTCGTTCCTGTGCACAAACTAACCTGAATCCCGACACGGTTTAATATTTCTGACCTAGAATGCGCAGATGTCGAATTTTTCATCTTTTGGCTACGCAAACACTTTCAAACACTCCATTCAAGGTCAGAGCTATTAATCCGTGTTGGGACCTTATATCAATTAGTAGTAAAAGCATTGATTTACTTCTGGAATAATGACTTAAAAGTTTTACTTCGTTTTTCGATCATCATCAACCTTCATCAACCACTGCTGTCTTTACCAAAACGCGCCACAGAGCACTTTATTCGATACAAAAACTAAACTCTAGATTCTTAGACTACTTTTTACATCCACATGACGTATTTTGCACGCACTTGATTGGATGTGCGAATTATTCCGTTTATTCTGTAGTTAACTAAAACCGATATACTCGGTGTTAAGTGAAAGGTAGCAACGGCTTCAAGCGTGTTAGAACCCAGTGCTAAGGGTTCTGCAGAATAGAATGAATGACAGCTCCTTTGTAATGTGAAATTCACCACAGACACAGCGAGTACTCATTTCACTAGATCACATTATTCACTGGGTTTACATTTTGTTAATACACTAATAGGTACTATTTGAGAGTATTTTAGGTAAACTTTGATTACAATGTAGGCCCAGATGACGATCAAAAATATTGATTTTTCTTTATGTTATCAATAATTGGGCTATTAATAGAAAGCCTTCGTGAGTTATTTCTAGAAGTGAACCAGTTATATCCGCATAAGCTTTGGACTAGCTTGAACCGTTATTATAGCAAGACTGTCTGTTGCGTCAGCACATTTTTAATAAGGCTTTGGTTGATATCTAATGGTGAACAAAATTTTTAAGGTTACGTCCAGACTAGGCGGTAAAACAACCAAACACCAGAGATCTTTCTATGGAGTAGGTATTTCAGAGAATGAATAATTTGGATTTTTACTGATTTATGTCAGCGTGCTGCAGTTCTTTTAAACCCTTATCTTATAAAAGCTAAGCAGTTCTAAATACATTCCAGCTTATTGATCCTAAATTTGTTTTTATTAGTCTAGGTTAATTACCGTGATCATATGATAGAAGCAAAGTGCGTGAGTTTATTACCTCTAGGTATCCGGTTTACATAATTAAGTTCAATCTTCAAATAAATAAACGTTAGAATAATTAAAAGTTTCAACGACCCCGTAACTTCCATGATACAAAACAAAGTAAAGCACAGTTATAATAAATTGTAAGGTGCATCTGACATCTGAAACGTTGTTTAAGTTATTGAAGAAACCTGTTTTTTTTTGTTGGCTTATTACAAAGCCTAAACGATCAATTTAATTTCCATTTCGTATTAAACTTTCCAAGGCACCGATGGACGAATGTCGATGAATAGTTCAAACTGCATATATACTCGTACATTTCCGAGGAACCTGCATTATGAGGTGTTGTACACTTATTCTTATTAAAATACTTTATTTTAATACCTACGTAAAGAAGAAGACAATTCAATCTAAAATACCTAATCCCTCTATTTTAGTTATTCAAATTAAAATGTTATTAACAAGAAGCGTTTTGATCAAGGACCGTTTTGAGATATCGAGCTGTGGGTTAACGTGAATAAAATACAGTTTTAGACTAAGTAGACGATTTCTACCTTCTACGAAGGTAAAGTGTTTGTAGGTAGATACTTAGAAGACCAACATGTAGCTTCAGGTAGGCAATAATCGTTAAATTCAGCACTCCCAGCACCCACACCCCTAACTGGACAACAACTAACAAACTGTGATTAAATTGGGGCACACGTAATTTGGTCGCATAACTTCACAGGTAAGGGTGCCTGCGGTTGGTGAACTCCTTATAAGTGGCGTTCAAGTTACATTGTTTCAATAGTTGCTCTTTGTGCTAATTCTTGTTGGAAAATAGAAAACACAGAAAATAATAATGCGTTTAGTGCCTCGTTAGAGTTAGCGTGAGATTGTTTACTTAGCAAAGTTTCAATAAAATACATTTAATTAGGAAAATGTCTACTATCCGGCAAAGCGTAGAACATAAAAGTTATTTATATATTTATTTACCCATCATGCCACATCCAAAACGAAAATTTAAAAAAATCCTATCTAGTTACCTCTGAATCTTTTTTTTCGTAAGAATCACGAGTTTAACTCAGTGTAGCCCGTTGGGAAAATTTGCAACCACTCACAGTTTGAATCTTTGGGAAATGTTTATGACTGAGCCAGCTCATCCATTTCAGCTGTAAATCACCATTGACTTTACCACGGGTTTAAGTTGCGAAATATTATTATCTCAGTTATGTCACTATGACACCTGAAAGGGGTAATGACAAAGGGTAATGACGAGTTATATGGTTATGGCATTTGGCGAGCATTTGTTTTGATTACCTGCGAAAATATGGTTATTTTGTTTTATTACTTTAATTACAGTTACTGAACTTTATATTGGAGCTGGTTGTTTTCTAATGTTTTGTTTATATATGCCCCACTGAAGAATATCATTCTGATAAATGTAATTTTTCAAATAGGTAGGTACTAAAATTAAATGCTGGTCTGAGAACAATCAAGCCATGGAGCAGCAAGAGAAAAATGCTAAAAAATTTGTTCAACTGAAACGTGTTTGATTTGTAGAGTCGGAATTCGATCTAACAACTTTATTCTAATCACCTTAGATATTTAGAGTATTTTAGACCACACATAAAGTATGCTCCATTATCCATTGACACAGAAACATCTAAGTAAACAAAGATTAAAGACTTTTCGTTTCAATGAAATACTATCCAGTTAGGTAGAAACAGTCAGTATTAGATATATGTGGATACATTTACAAACATTATAATAACTTTGGCTAGTCATCATTTACTAATGTTGACATTAGTAGGTACATTCTTTAAGAATGTAGGATGTACTTACATTCTTTTTTCAAAAAAAACCATGTAGCTATCTCCAAAGTAAATGAGCCGTTATTTAACACTTCCATACAAAAAACATTATTACCATGGAAATGTCAGTTAGTTCACGCCACAGAATGTCAATAGGCGCGAACAATATCGCCGGATTATTTGCAAATTGATTCAATTTATCGAACATGGCTCTGCTTTTAGTGGGCGCCATTTAATATGTAGTCTTTCAACTCTGTTTACAAAAACATGATCGTAAACGTCAATTTGATCGTTTGCGTAACAAAATAAAGCAGTTTTGTAAAAGCTCGTGAATCTTGACGTCTGTAGGATTCAATAGAAAACCTAAACATCCATATTTTATTGCAGATTTCGTGACTTTTGTTCGTTCGTGATACGGTTCTACCAACTCTTTTTTATAAGCATATACTTACCTACATGTATTTAATGCATTTTTTTCCACCTACAATGTGTCCAAGAAAGATAACTTTCAGGCAAGTTATGCCATGAGTATAAAACATGCATAAGACTTTGACGATAGAGTTTATATTTCACCCAAAAATTTCTACCATCCACCGTGACTTGAATGCATGGAAGCGCTCAAGCAACCCCCTTGAAACTAGTTGTCACCAAATGATACCCTTGCTAAGCGTTTTGAGTGCATTAAGACAATGCAAGTAGGTACTTAATATAAGTAATCAGGTGTCATTGAACTCCTAGTTAATTCCAAGTTAAGCAGACCGAAGGGACGACGAGACAGACAAAGGAATTAACGCTGTTTTAAATATGCAACATCAACTTGGATAGTCCTTTCATTGTTCGAGTTTTTGCTAGTCTTCAGACTACGTTTTATTATGTCCTCTCTGTGAATTTTACTTCTTAGCTATAGATTTTTATTCACTGCATTAAGACGTAGATTAGTTAAGTTTTTATGCTATAATTTATAAGTTAAAAAATTACAACCGAAATGAGAACCTCGTCTTTTTTTGAAATCGGTTAAAATATATTTTGGTATCGGATGGGAATAAACCAATCGCATTTTTTGGGTTCGTTGGGAATTGCCTTATAAGTAGGTCTACTTAACAATGGGTGATGATGACTATTTTTATAAGAAAAGGATTTTAACTGTCTCACAAATTGCGTCAATCAGTCATAATCATCTGTTAGAAAATTTTCATACAAAAATGTGGGCAAAAAATCTTTTTCCTAAAAATACTGACTACATAATCCGCTGTCCACTACACAGGCCGCATGCAGTCGCCGATTGCACACGTTTTTCACGCACCGATGAGGCTGTTTTCGAACCAGTTCGACTTGAACCAATTGGATAAACAAGCAGTTTACTTGTATGCATACGTCTGCCACTCTTGATTGTCTTTTGTTGTAAAAATTAGCTTTAACGCGTTGGGTTAAGATAGTGAATAGCTTGTCTTAGACAAGAAAAGTAGGAAGTGTAGTGAAAACCAAACAGGAAAATTCATGTCTACCAAATTGTATAGCTTGAAACGCCAGTTGGACATACGGGTTGTTTGACAGTTCAGTCATGTATAATGTTGATTTGATACTGTTTTTTTGCATTCAAAATAAATAAAAAGGTGAAACTTTAGTATGCATTATAATTTATTCTGTCATATAACTCGTTACAGTAAAAATTTGCAACCCGTAAAAAGTGTAGGGGCGTCTATGAAGCGTGAACGCGTAAAAATGAAATGCCTGAAAGAAATCCTGAATGGATTTTATGTTTTTGCCTATAATTAATTATTGTAAAGTATATTGAAAACTTAGGCTGAGTTCAAAAAAATTTTAAATAACTACCTAGGTAGGTACCTATTTAGAATTTGAATAATATTGAGGTTTTTTATTCAGTAAGTAATCAATGTATACATTTTCTTCCATTAAGAAGTACTTATCCCTCAAATTTGATAGAGATAATACTTAATACCAAGATAATACTTAGTAGGTCAGTTTACAAATTTTCAATGCAATGCAACAAATAGATACAAATTGAATTTTTATTTTGGATTTTGTTGGGAACGACCCTTCGACAAGTCTGTCTGTCTGTCTACCCTAGGTAAATAAAATCTGATCTGAGCTGGATAGATCAAAGAGCAGAATAATTTTCAATTCGCTTTGCATACTCGGCTCCAAATATTTGCATCTATTAAGTAATAGTTACTCAAAGACATCAATGAAGTATTCGTCATAAAATATTTGCAGATATCAAGTACCTATTACTTAAGATGGGGTTGATATTACAAAAACACGTACTTACTTACAGTGAATAGAACGATTCAATTAGAAAATGCATCAAAATAAACCGCCTTTTGGAACCATGTCCGACCGAAGGGGATCCACCCTAAGGCAAAGGTCGATGACCCTCACGCTCATGTTACGTTCATTAGAAATTCGAATCTCTATCCCTTTTTTGCTCGTTGCAGATGTATAATGTGTTTCGCTCAACCACTAAATAAATAATGCCGAAATTCATACGTTTTCTCGGGTAAGTGCAATGTGATATTACTTTGTTCTGCAAATAATTGAAAGTGTTTGACGTGGGCACAGATAAAATAATACTATGTGTTATTATGTTTCAATTACAATAACAATAGGCAAATATTATGACACAATTTGAACCAGGACTTATATCACACTCTCATATTTTATTGATAGTAAGGGTTGCAAAAATATGGACAGTAAGTAAATTTTATTAGGTAATTTAATTTACTTTCCTCTCTTTACAGTTTTTAACAAAGTTTTTAAGTCTTTTATCTAATTAAATAGGTACATCAATTTTCTTTTCAATATCAAGTAACCGATTGATAAAGATATTGTAAACCTGTTCTGTTTATGTTATTTTCAATCCCAGCCATAACAGTAAATTTCAAGGCTGAAGATATCCCGACTTCACGACATCTAGGCCATCGTAACTCCTTGATACAGCTTTATCTCCGTTTTCTCGTAAAGGTTAACATAGTTAAACCAGTTAGTATTCTCAGAGATAAATAACAGGAGAGTGCACATTTATTATAATCTTAAAAAGTCAACGGGTAACACGCAAAACAGTTGTGACTCGTTGGGAAAAAAATCCCAACCAGTCACAGCTGTTACGCGGGTGTCACTCGTTGGGTGTACTGCTAGATCTTCTACATTCTCCAGGGAGAAAGATTTTAAACCTTTTCCTCACACCAACTTTCTACCATGTCACTCCATCGGAATTTTATGTATTTGTAGACTACTTCATGTACTTAATTACAGTATTACATATTTCTAGTTTGTACCTATCTGTGATAAAGTCAAAGTCAAAATTTCTTTATTCAATAAAATCACAAGGATCTTGTTAGGGTTAAGCTCGCCTTTGTACATGTCATCTATTTCTGTCTTTTGTTTATGTCCTTTGTTGTGTGCAATAAAGAATTAAGAAGGATCATTTAGATAAATAACTACAGTCCTTTTTAAGTAGGTATGTATTTGTTACTGTATTAGATTTCCCAAACGAATGGTGGTAAAAATTCGAAATGAACAATGATCACAGGACTATTCGGACTTTTACCAATATGTATGAGTTGGTAAATCTTAGATTTTACCGGTAAATCTTAGGATTTACCAGAGTTCAGACTTTTGCAGTAAAATATACAAGGAAAATCCTTGTTCATCTTCATATTTTTGTAGCCTATACCTAAACTTACTCTCAGTATCGATAGCTAATTTAATGTACGATTTTACGCTTCGATTTACGATTATGGACAACGGTTAATGTATCGATATAATAGCATCAATATTAATAGGTAATAGTGTATTTACGAGCATAAATCGATTCATTTTAGACTAGATCACAGTGTTCAGGGTAAAAGCTTTGACAAGTGAAATAAAGAAGAGTGTTTCGCAAATCTATATTTTAAATTCTGGGACGCTATAGGTTACAAAACCAACTTTAAAGAAATGTATTTACAGCAAAAGGAGGCTATCGCGATTGTCGTTGTTATTTGAACTCTATTAGGATATATTTTTAAACCCACAATTACTTCAACTGCTTATCTAGATAGTACAAGCTGATGTCTGGCGGCTTGTTGGCGTGTTCAGCTCTGCGGAAAATTAAAGCTATGTCATGTCCGTCAGCCTTGTGGATATTTCTTGAATTGTAATTGAATTTACGACGTTTTCTTCGCTCTGGGAAGCAAATTCTTGTGTAAAAAATAATGCTGTAACAAACCTTTACGAAATCTTATTTTATTTGCCAGTTCTTCACTAATTGCTCAGTTTTTATATTCTGAATGCTTCGAAATTACCTGAAACAAGAAAAAAATTATAGTAAGTATATCATAATGTAAAGAGATTTGTAAAATTTCAACAAATATTCAATGAAAATTCGTATGCTTTGGAGTAAAATTTAAATTTTTTTGGTTCAAAAATCGCTTTTGTGGCCTTAGCTACAGACTCTTTGAACATTCAAGGCTCAAAAACCGTGTTATGTAACAAAAACCTTAAACTATTTCCCCAGACTGACCAAAAACATTGAATAGGTAAGCCGACGGCGGGCGGCGCTTACTCCCGTAGAACGAATGAATAAAAAATAGCCTCTACAAAGGGCGTGCGGGTCAAAAGCTAGAAAAAGATCCTGTAAAGGGCGTGTACTGTGACACTCAAAATTAGAATTCAGTGTAAATTGAGCACTATCGCTTCAATTTTAACGCTGTTTTTGTAAGGTAAATAGAAAAAGTTAACCGCATATTGAAGACATCTCATATTGAAGGCATATTGTATAAAAGTTTTCAACTGGCACTCATCTCAGTTAATAACGATGAGTTATGGGAACAAAGTAGAAAGAAAGAGAAAACAAACACGAGCAAACTAGGACACTGGACATTTGAAAATACAGACTTCACATTTGAAAATGTGAGACTGAAGTTTCGAGAGTATTCTTCAGCTTTTCTTGCTGTTCTGAAGGCAAACAAGCACTCTGCACTTTTTTAAATATAATAGCAGCCAAAATGGGAACTCGGAAACTTTTGAAAGGAAAAACCTTTTCATGCAAAGGTGAAATATTTTACAATTTTTTTGGAAAAACTACGTATTTTTTTATATTAACTTTTATAAATGACAGTTTTCTGTCAACCTTAGAACTACCATAATATGCGAAAGAAAGTTTTACCGTTTTATTTGACAGATTCCCAACAGATAACACCCAGACTAGTTACACTGTGACCCGTTGGGAAATTACTCAACCAGTCACAGTTTGACGTGGTAAACAAAACTTGTAAACAAATGTTTCTTTTTAAGTTTCATCGAACTCATAATTAAATAAAACATTGACTGATTCTTGAATGATAAGCGTTAAAATCCGAAAAATCATACACCAGAGTTCATCGAGGAGACGACAGACTTCCTTTACTTAACTTTTTACACTGTGTATACCTAATTAAAAACAGTTTCAATCTAACCTATTTTTTTGAGGGACCTCTTCTGTAACCCAAAAATAATTGTCCTTAACCGACACAAGCCAAGGACCAAGCAGTTATCGGGCTCAAGTTGTTAGGCAAGTTTCCTTCCTTTGACAGAGGCTTTGCGAATTGAACGACCAACGGAGAGGTAATCCGAACCATATTTCAGCTGGGGACACAGTGAAAATATATTCAGCCGATGTTTTACTGTTTTATAAGTTGTAACTATACGTAAACAACAAAGTAGCTATAGCTAGAAGTAGAGCTTCTTGTGATATAGCTCGTCTGGGGAAGTAAGTACTAGCACCATACCTATTTCTGCCGCCAAGCAGTGATGCTCGCATTGCTGTGTTTTGGTTTGAACACCTTTATGACACAGATTGATGGGTGCAGTGCATCATAGAGCACGTCTTAGCACGTCCTCAAAGGACATCCTCTATGATGAATATGCATTGGCGCTCTGAAAATGGAACAATACAATTGTGCTCAGACGAGCGCGTGAGCACATTTTTTTATTATACATTAACGGCTTGATTAGCGAATACTTAGGAGGGCTTGAGTGCCAATCTGCAATGTACAACAAACATACTACTGACAAGCGCCAAAAAATGACATTTCCAAAGTGCCAAAGTTCTGGCGTTTTTCGTAATGAAATGCTATGTATTTCAATGGATCCGGCATAAAGTTCAGTTTTTATAATACGCAGAGTGAACTATCTGGTTGTTACTCACTGTGAATAGCAAGATCAATATGGGGTTATACCACTTTGTCTTCAGATTTTTATCGGTAACCTATAATTTTCTTTCGTAGGCTTTAGAACTTGTAACGATCAATTTATACAACTTTGATATCTTCTGTTTTTTTTCAGATGAACGGCATTATTTAAAAAAGTTTTTTCAGATCATAATTAAAGAATACACCAGACTTTTTTGTGTATGAAACTTTGCCTTCATTCTCTTGATCACCTAGCGACAATGATCTTTTTATAAAAATCTGGACTGTAACAAAACTTGCGTAGCGACACCGCAACGAGATCAAGTACCGACGAACTTTATCAAAGATCTTCGTAAAGATTCCTCCCTCAGTATTAAGAACGCCTCCTTCAAACAGGAATAATGGGCAGAGATAACGGGCTGAGCTAGCCCATTACGCAATTGGGTAGGATTCTTTTGTGAGGGTTATCGCGACTCTTGAAATATGATCTGTGGTGTCTCTGCTATTCAAGGAAAAATTCTCTTGGCCTCAGTCTAGATTCAACCTGTCGCCTTATCGCCAAGTGTGACAATGTAAATCAAAACCTTGGGTTGCCATTTTTACAATGTGAAATCTACAATTAATATAAAATAAAAGTAAGGTAATGCGTATACTAGTGTTGTATGTCGTGTTTTCAAAAAATAATACCTACTTAACTTGATAAGCTAAAATCAGTCGCTGATAGCTATCACCTATTTCAGTTTTAAAAACATTTATTCACAAAGAAAATTACGTTTAATACAATATTTGTAATATACAAAATACACATGAAACAGTTGAGCTATTTACAAACCTGTCTTTTAAATGATTTGGGTAATGGTGTTGCAAAAATCACGACCAAAGTTTTTGAACTCAATTACCATTACACTTGGCGGTAATGCGACTGAACGGCAGAAGAAGTTCGTTGATCCTTTCAATCGATGTCAATTGATGTGATTGAAGTGGTTGGTCAGTTGCGTAACACGTGTGTTCCATTTTTGAAAATTAAACGCTTAAATTAAATTTCATCATGCATTCTATATTCCCTGATCATAATATTATTGTGAAACCATTAGATTAGGTGCGTCTAAATATGGTTAGATCCTACTAATATTATAAATGCGAAAGTTTAGATGTTTGGATGTTTAGATGTTTGGATGTTTGTGTTTCAATCACGTCAAAACCACTGAACCAACTTGGATGAAACTTGGCATATATATAGTTCGTAACCTGGATTGACATATATGCTACTTTTAATCCCGAATATTTAACAGGATCTACAGGATAAAATGAACGAAAAGGATTAGCAGCGCCAATTGGCAAGAGGATTTCATTGTCATGTCATGTCACGTCAGTTTGACAGGGCGTAGTACTACCTTTTTGGTCTAACAACTAGCGTTTGACATTCCAGTAGGTACGAGTTCGGTGTAATGAGGTGTAATGTCAAGTTTCTCAAAGAAGTATCCGCTCGGTACACGCACAGATAATATAATGTACACGGAAACTGTAGACGCTTACGAAGTCGCGGGTAGCTGCTAGTTGTCAATATATCAAAAATATCAGTAGAAACGTAAAGGTAACGTCTTCGAGAACGCGGGGTGAGCCTTTCAGCCATGTGACGTCACGCACGCAAAACAGCTGGACTCAAAACAGTTTTTAGTTAAAATTATGTTTATAACCATGATAGTTTCAAAAATTTTATAGCGATACAGTTCCTCATCCTTACTAATATTATAAACGCGAAGTTTTTAGGTATATGGATGTTTGTTACTCTTTCACATAAAAACTACCGGTCCGATTTGGATGATACTTGGAATACATATATTTCGTAACCTGGATTAATACATAGGCTACTTTTTTCCCGGAAAATCAACAGGATAAAACGGGACGCGTACGAAGTCGCGGGCAGAAGCTAGTACAAATATATATTTGACAGCGTTGTTCGAGGACATAACATAACATGTCGATGTCGTGTTATAGTGCCAGTGCGCAAACGCCGGATCAAGCCACTACTAGTATGCAAACACTAGTATGTAAGACAGGCATCACAGCTCAGTCGGTATTATCTCTGCCTTCCGTGCTGTGGGTCGTGGGTTCGATCCCCACTGAGAACAAATATTTGTGTGTAGCAAACATAGATGTTTGTTCTATGTCTGGGTGTTATTATGTATTATAAGTATGTATTTACAAAAAAAAAGTATATAAGTATTTTATCAGCATCTAGTTCCCATATTACAAGCTTTGCTTAGTTTGGGACTAGAGGGCGTTGTGTGAAATGTTCATGAATATTTTATTTTTTTATTTATTTTATTTAAACATTCGCTTAAAAGATGTTCATACAGCACATTGTTCATACCATAAATGAACCCATTTGACTACATCTTTATTTACTCTGAGTTCTTTCTATCCAAGATTATAAACAACCCGACTTCGTCCGATGTTCGCGACCATAAAATGTTTAAGTTCTCGAGTATGGAGAAATTATGATGTTTTCGAAACTTGGCATAAAAAATACGTACTTACCTACGTTATTTCTTTATTGCAACAATTTTTATATAAACAGCGTGTTATAGGACACGATGCAAACAAGACACGAACTTCTTTATTAAAATTTATGAGTTCTATCAAACACAGAAAAGTTTTTCAGGCATCTTTGCGTCCCTTAATGATAAACCGGCTTAGGTATAAGATAGCTCTGGTATATTATCTTCCTCTTTGTTCTTTCTCAAGTGAAATACAGGGCTATATACCCATTATTTAGTTAAAAAGTGTTAGTATATACAGTTATTTTATTAATAACGGCTGATATTTTTTAATACTTATTATAAGGTGTAGTAGGTGGGACCTCAATTTTGTTTCTTACTTTCCTTTGCATAAATAAATTGTTAATTCGTCCAAATAAATAATGTAAATAATAAATGCTGGTTTCATTGGATAAATAAGTTTATTTGAATTTTAATAAATATTTATCTTCTTGCTAATGCTATTTGTGGTTCCGTATCAGTCAAAGTTGTAAAAGATTCAAGTAAAAAAATTAATCAAAGGTAAACATTTTCTTTAGGTAACACTAATGTAGTATTGTACTAGTGTTGTGTTGTGTGTATGTGTGTGTTAGTGTGTGGTGTACTTACCTATAATATGTGTAGTGTAGTTTTTCTTCACTATGTGACAGAGTAGTGTAAAAGTTAGTCTGTTGCAGAATTTGCATATTTTCCTCACGACTATTGTAGAACATTCAACCTCATATAAAAAAAATCCAAACATACAAAGTAAAGTGAGATTTCAGCAATTCGAAAACGCACAATTCAATGATATCCATGCCTTACCATTAACCCCCTTTCATTCGCTATATCCTCGATAGTCCATTGAACTACCCAACGTTACACCGCAGTTCGGTGCCGCAAAGGTGTAGGAATTCCAGGACCAGCTCGAAGATATGGTCTCGAATGAAATTCCACAGAGAACTATGCGTAATTCGAGGCCTAATTGCAATTCCTAGGCCTTCCAGCCGATCATATGGCTCGGCCGCTGCAAATATGAGAAGATATTGGTGGTATAGATTGCTCGTTTTGCGCCTAGGATTGATATTCGCTGCGAATGGTTTTCTTTTTCGTTACAACCTTATTGACAAAGATTTTTATAACATCCCAAAAGTCGTCGTCGTCGTCGTCGAGAGTATGAGGATAACTTTTGTTATGTTATAAGTAAAAATCTTTGTTATTTTCCTTAGTACCATAATTGAAACCTATATTGAATATTAATGGTGATTATGTAAATTAGTTTAGAAAAATAAATAATAACCCGAGGGCTGGTGATTATCTGGGCCAGCGAATCAGCATTGCTATTCAGCGCGGCAATGCAGCCAGTGTCTTGGGCACGCTTCCGATTGGTACTGATTTGGATCAGTTGAGCTATCTATAAATCGTTTGCAACGGTTGTGTAGATAGCTCAACTGCTTCATGTGTATTTTGTACATATTATAAATATTGTAAATGCTGTATTAGTCATAATTTTCTTTGTGAATAAAGTCATAGTATTTTAATAATAACTAATAAATAATTATTTATGGACATTTCACAGTAAAACAGAATCGATATCAACGACTACTTAACATGAATAATTTGACTAAGGCTCACGCACTTAATTATAAAAGGTACAAAGCATCCCAAACAACACCCCAAAAACTGTCTTCGTAACATTTCCATTGAATTTCGATACACGAAGGACGTTTGGGTAAGGGCGGCGCCGGAAGGTAAACGTTATAATTTTCAGCATATCCGGCGTTATACGCGATTAATGCCCGAGGAATACGGGCTGGATGAATAAAGCCTTTGTTTCTAAAACGCGATCACCGTAACAATACGTTCGTCATATACCAGTAAGTTTCATTAGTAAAACATCTTTTTTTTAGCACCTTTTAAAGGAGATAGCTACAATACGTATCTTGAGATTAGTTTCTAAACTTTTAAGATTAGATAAGATAAGATAAATTTTTATTTGTCCCCAGTATAAATACAGTAAGTACAGTTATAAACATAAATACTATTAGATTTTTTTTTTTTTTTTTTTTAGTAGCCCGTAGGGATCCCACTGCTGGGCAAGGGCCTCTCCCAAACATTTGGGAGGAATTGCCATAATCGCCACGCTTGGCAGGCGGGTTGGCGATCGCAGTAAGATGTCAAACGGTTCAGAGACGCTGCTGCCCGTCTTCTGTGTTCCTTTATATTAATTAATTAATTAGATATTAATTAATTAATTAATTTTAGATATTTACTTGCAACGTGCTGTAATTCGGAGATTTCAATGTGCTTTTCGTAATAATAATCTGTCATCGACTTTGGTCACGTAAAACTAATCCACCTAAAACTTAGCTTATAAAACGTTGCAAAATGATCTTTGTTTTTGTTTGTCACTAGAGGGCGTTGTGTGTAAAATTAATGAATTTTATTTGTGATTTTTTTCTAAATCATGGACATTTCACACAACGCCCTCTAGTCCCAAACCAAGGAAAGCTTGTAGGTAGGTACTATGAAAACTAGCTGATAGAATACATAATATACACATTTTTAACATACTCTATAAATACACAGCTTACTTCGATAACGTCCACCGCTTTATAGAAAACAAAAGCTATACAATATTATAACAATGGGCTCGTTCACCCTACGATATATTTCACGTATAACTATTACCTAAGGTCGCAATGGCAGAATATATACGGATATAGATAACAATGTCTATTGTAAAAGTGAAATGGAATTTTGAATTTACGATTTGGCTTTACATATACTTGAGTAAGATTTAGATTTATCGGGAACTAATTTCGGTATTATTTCTATAAATAAAAACGAAGGCGTTGGAAGCATTTTTACAAACTTATAGACCCGTACTTATAAACGCCTTTCAACTAAAACACTGTATAATCTACTTTGAGATTGTATACCTACCTATTTGACACTACGGTCAACTTGCCCCACAATCGCTAAACGTGTTTAATTTGTATTTAGCGAGTTGTCAAGTCATATAAATACGTCAGATTTAAATATAATTAGCCTTTAAATACGTTTAGCAATTATTGTGCAAGCCGCAAGTATCTAAACAAAACGAGATAGTAGGTACTATTTTCAACTGTAATTAACTTTTGAGAAAGCAAGGGGTAGAATTAAAATCAATAGAATTTCTAACTAAAAGGAAACTATCGTAAATTGAAAATTCACAAAACGTTCATTAATTTTCAACAGACCGGCCCTTCAGTCAAATTGTCTGACATGAATCAATAATGAACAGGTAAGGAATATAGGAAATTAGAGGAACTCTACCTGCAGGCATTGAGTTTCTGTTCTGTGCATTGATCAGATGCTTTTTAAACCTATCGACATGACACAGAAATGCTTATAGGATATAGTACAGACGTGCTCATAGAGTATTTCTTCAAGAACACATTGGTCAAGCATATCTGGTAGAAAAGCAGTCTAATTCGTAGAACCAACGCCAAGCCCTAATAAATTTTATACAAGCTCTAGAAGGCCACTTCCTGAAAACAAAGATAGTACACGAACACACTAAAACAAACAATCATAGAGCACAAAATCGTTGGTCCTGAAAATCGCTGTCGTATCGTTTACACAAAAACTCCTGTAGATACCTACATATTCACTGGATTTATGTATGTGTAGTATCGCGTGCAAGCGTAATGAAAACAGTTCGCAAAGGCAGTGACGGGTGCCTATACCTACCTTACTACAAACATAATTTAAGGAAAATGTGAAAATTTAATGTACCAATATTGGGGCTGGCTTTGTTGTGACTAGCAGCTTGCAATTTGATGTTACGAGGTTATTATAATCAAGATTATGAGTTTTAGGGCGGCTTGCACCAGAATCGCTAAACGCGTTTAACTATCAAATAGTATTTAGCGAGTTGTCAAGTCATATAAATACGTCAGATTTAAATCTATTTAGCTGTTAAACACCTTTAGCGATTCTGGTGCAAGCCACCCTAAGGGCGGCTTGCACCAGAATCGCTAAACGCGTCTAACTCTTAAATAGTATTTAGCGAGTTGTCAAGTCATACAAATACGTCAGATTTAAATCGATTTAGCTGTTAAACACGTTTAATGATTCTGGTGCAAGCCGCACTAAGAATTCATAAAAAAATTATACTTATTCTTTTAATAATTTTAAAGTCATTTTAGTGTGGCTTTAAAAAATGATCTGTCATTGTCACTTGCATGATAACGAAAAGAGATGACAATAAATTAAGCAACCGTGTTAGCTAGAGGAGGTTTAAGAGACCAATATGAATAATACCATAAAAGTTTTATATACCTACCTACTACTCTGTCAAAAAGCGTAAGTTCGAGCGTAAAATATAAAAACTAATTCAATAAACTTGCAAGAAAACACCCATTTAAAACACAATACAAACTAAACTAACCTGAACACAATAGCCCAATCAACTTTATATCGTCCATTCTTCTTTCAACACCTTTTATCTGTTAAAACATAAACTCAAGAAGAACATAACAAACGTGAACGACCACTAACCAGATACAGAGTGCCATAAAACAGGGTTCTGTGAAAAAACATTGTGAATAATAAAATCGTATTCGTTTGTCCTAGTTCCGAGAATAGCCTTCCGTGACCAAGGTGCATCGCGATTTAATGAAAATCCACCTTCTTGATTGGGGCAGTTGAGCTGAACGAATAATTGAACGAACCAGCTGATAATGTTTATAGAGTTTCCACGTTCAGGAAATTAAACGGTTTTCATCGCACAAAGGCTTTAACAGAAACATTAGTAAATACAGTAGCTACTAGCTACATCCTTTGATATTTTAGTTCCCTTTAAAATTTATTCTACTGCAACCACCATCATAAATAGCAAAGATATCATTAGGATAAGTAGGAAAGGAGCAGATAAAAATCATTGCCTGAATATGCTGACGTGGGTTTTTCCAAGATCCCTTTTTTTAAGCCATAAAGTTCATAACGATAAGATTCTCCAATAACTTCGCAACGAAGTCCTCCGAGGAACATTCCAAAGGATAAAGGCCTGTCAAAGTTTTAAGGGTTTTATTAGAGCAGTAAAATCATTTTGATTATACAATACTGCTATTTATCTTTTACCTTTAGGGCAGAACGGAAGAGTAGGGCTGCATGGCTAACGAGGCACAGCGAATTAAATTTAATTTTTGATTCTGTTTGCTGGCTCACGACTGGTAGGACTTGAATTATTCAGGCATTGCAGCGCAAGGTATGCACCATAATGTATATTACCAAATTTCCTTCGGCTACGTCTGGAGACTGCGACCTCACGTTGGCCCAATATTTGGGCTAATGTTTGAACAGCTTGAGAATTTTTAGGTGCTTTGCATAGTTTATTTTGATAGAAATCTTGCACTACTTTTTGGGTGCATACCACACTTATAAACAACCCACTTTCAGATAGAGTGTACCTAACTATTAAAATTAAGCTTGGTTCTTGTATATTTATGTGCTCACTTACAAACGCTTATGCGAAATTTCTCCTCCTTGTGGAATCACCAGAGCGACTAAGTATGAGCAAAGTCTTGTACAGTTTGCGGCATACATTTAGGTATTTCTTTGTTTGAATATTACTTATGTTCGAACTATTTATTTAAATCAATGGTAGCTTTTAGCATGTTACAATTACCTAATGTATCAAACAAATAAATATAATTCGCAAAATGAGTAGGTAGTTATGTTTTTTAGATTTTTATTTATTTCACCCCATACAAAAATTACTAGAAGCACCTCGTCCCCTTATTAATTAATGTTTTTTTATTTAACATAAGTAGTGTAACTTTTTCCGTGTTGAAAACTGACCGCGCACGTTGTTATATCTACTTACTTGACATTATGTAATCAGAGTCGGTATCTATATTTGATAATTTCTTAAGATATATTGACAGTGTGCCTCAGCAACAGCCGAAAACTGTAGGTTTGTTCAAATTACGAAACTCGGAAATGTGCGTTCTTTGCCCAAGAAATGTGATGATACGATTAACTGTTTCCACAAAGTTAAATAGATTATGCCTTTCGACTGTCAACGAACTGTAGAAAAAAGAGGATTTAGGGCGGCTTGCACTACAATCGCTAAACGCGTTTATCTATTAAATAGTATTTAGCGAGTTGTCAAGTCATATAAATACGTCAGACTTAAATCTATTTAGCTGTTAAACACGTTTAGTGATTCTGGTGCAAGCCGCCCTAAATCTAGAGTTTAAACTAAACATTAAAACGGTTAAATACCACTTGAAATCTTAGAAGAAATCTTGGTTTTTAAATCAATTTTCATGTAAATTCATTCTTTATGTAGTCATAATATGTATAGAGTATTTGACAGTCATAAGAGCTTAAATTCCGTATTTTAGCGAAGTATGAGTCAGTTAGCAACCATAAGATATTATTTAATTGCTCATTTTTACATACATTTTGTTTTCATTTAATAGGTATTTTATAATAGAACCAAAACACGACGCGTTTGTTTAGACCTTTAAAAATACATTTTGGGCAGAATCGTTTCAAATGTGTGAACCCTCATAAACCTATCTAAGTCAAAACTTACTCAATTAAACATAAACATCCACTAAAATTATTCAAATTCTAGCAATTAAAGGAGTAATAATTACTTTTTGACCCATTGACTCCTTTTCACTGCCACCAACACGATACCTACACGATATAGGCGGAAATCTAATTCATACACTTATAGGTCAGCTTGCATAAAAATCGCTAAAAGTATTTAACAGCTAATTATTATAAAGGTCGGTTTACACGACAATTGATAAGGCTGTCTAACAGCTAATTGTATTTATCTCTTATATTCAAACTTGAGAACTCGCGAAATACAAATTAACTTTTAAATAACTTTTAAACAAGTTTAGCGATTGTGGTGCAAGCCGACCTTAAATCCAACGTATTTATACGACTTGATACCTCGCTAAGTACGAAATAGGTGATCAACACGTTACATATTTTATCAGTTGTTATGAAAGCAGTGCTAGGCGTTTTCACATTTTGGTTTGAGCCATTGTACCTAATATCGGTATCATGAAAGGGGGGGAAGTGTCGGCTAGTGTACAAACCCCGTATTGGTAGAACAGATTACAAAGTTGTAGCTCTTGTCTTGCGGTAAATTATCTTTAAATCCAGTCGGGGATGCTAATTACACTATTTTCGTAGTGGTGGCGCTAGGGAGATGATACTTCATGTCTAATTTGAAGTTGAAATTAATAGACCCCGTCTCTAAAAGCCATAAATACTTTACTAATAATTTTGAATAAAACATGTTCGTAAGTGAATTGAAAACTCTGATAACGTAGCCTTAGCTAATGTTTTTGCATTTTACTGTTTGATTTTCAGCTGGTTTGCTGTATAAGTAGTTTTTTTTTCAAGTAGGTATTTCATGTTTGATGTGGTGTCACTTCTTATTTAGAGGGTAGAATATAAAAAAAATAGAAGGTCAGTGTAAATCTTGCGCAGTATTTCCCCTCGGCATTCCCAATGAAGACTTTTTACGTGTCTATACTACAAGGCTCACATAAACTGTTGGCATACGGTTTTATTAGTAGGTACCTACTACTTAGACTTTTCGCTAGGGACGATGATCAAATCTCGAATTTTGTATTATGCAGAAAAACTCTACACTAGATTCCATGTCTTGGTTAATAAGATCAAAAAACCAACTAATTCTAAGAAAACTCTAAAGTGCTGTTTAGAAATTCAACTTCTACAAGCACATCCCTACGGAGTACCATCGCTGAAATATTAGGTTGACGTGTCATAACTTGTGATATATAGGGGGCCCAGATTACTTCGTGTTGAAATTCGGTAAGCCAAATGTAGCCGTTGCATGGTTGTTAGCATGTGGTATGAAAGTTTTCGTGATATTTTGCTACGTAAATGTACATTTTGGTGTTTATTTTTGTGTTTGAGTAGCGGGACTTGCAACGTTTATTTTCTTACTTAAATATACGATGCACTACCGAAGGCACCGTGTCCAAATTTTGAGGCAGTAACTTGAAAACGTACATAAATTATAAGTTTAAAAAACTAGAAAAAGCTACTTAAATTCGACTACCGGCTTCATTATCAGATGATGATGATGATGGCAGTTCATTGGAAATGTTCTAGTTCCCATAAACACCACTAAAAAGTCATAGGAAAGCAAAATACGCAATTACGTGCATGTGGATGGCATATTTTTTCCAGTTATTTCTATTTATAAGCCAAACTACTGAACCGATTTCGATGCAAATTGAATCGGACCAACCTAAAAGTACATCCTTTCAGATAAAAAAAGAATTTTTGAAATCGGTTCATAAATGACGGATTTCTTAGGTAACACACATGTAAAAAAACATACAACCGAATTTAGAACCTCCTCCTTGTTTTGAAGTCGGTTAATATTAATTACCAATTTTTTCGATTGCAAGGAGTTTCGTTTTGTAATCCTATTCTTTTTTATCTAGCTTACTTGTTTCTAATCCAAAGAAAGAGTTCTACGATAGGACAACTTTTTATATAGCTAATACAAGTAAGTGTTTAGTTTAGCTACGATTTTATCGATCAATGGAATTCTAGGCCAGTTTGCACAAAAGCGAGCGCCGACCACCGGCATGCATTGAATTGACAAACGTTTGTGATTGCGAACAAAGGGACCGGTTGAGTTTAAAGCAGGGATGCACAGACTTATTAAGACTAGGGGCCACTCGGGCAAATTATGAACTGATGGCGGGCCGCCAGAAGTATAGGTAATTAAAGACAATAAAGAATTGATAATAATGTATTAAAATTGAAAAAGAATTTATTAATTTGAAGCGTGGCACTGCATAGTGCTTACAATCTTTTTTATATTTGGCTCAAATTTTTTGCTGTCGGCGGGCCACCAGTATTCGACCGGCGGGCCGCCTGCGGCCCGCGGGCCGTGGTCTGTGCATCCCTGGTTTAGAGGGTTCGGCTTTCCACGCGTGGCCACGAAGTAAAAACGCTATGGATTTTTTTTTACAAGTGAAACTTTTAAACGCTATTGAATGTAATAACGATGATGAAGCTTACGAAGACGACGCTTATGCAAATCTCAAGGTTTTTGAAGTGAAAACTTTTTCAGGCGCGTTTTGCGTAAACAGTAAACGAAAAGTGAACCGTCACGTGAGTCGGTGACGCTGAATCGGGTTTACTCGGCTACAATCGACATCAAACCATATCTCAAAAACTACTCTTTCTTCTCGTTCCAAAACTAAATGAAAGGTATTCTAAATTCAAAATCTAAATTTTTGATGACAGTTATTTCCACTTTACGTCATGTGATCATAAGCACACATCATTTCTTTATAACAACAAAGACAAATCCTTCTTTAAAATATTTACAGCAATTCCTATCCAACATAATACATTTCCGCTTAGTTTTGCAAGTCTTGAGTTCTACAGCTCTATCCCCAATTTACATACAAATGTTTACAAACAGGCGACAGATGAGATTAGTGGGGCAACAATAATCGCTGTCTCCGGCAAAGACAGGCCGCTGAAGCGATCCTAATTAATTACTACACTTGCCATCCGCATACAATTCCATGGTCCATTACTTTGATACAGAATTGACGCATGTTTAGGTCGGTTTGAAAATTTGCGATTGTGTTCGTAAATTATGTTTGTTCATTGTCTTTTATAGTAGTTTATCTATGTAGGTCATGGATTTAATTTTTACAAAACTTGATAATTTTTCATGTCAATTCGAGTGTTACTTATGTACGAGTAAATATAAGCAGGCACCTATTAAAATATTAGTTCTCATAGGCGCTGAGTGCCTATATAGCTAATAAAGTGCTTTGTGCATATATTTATTATACTTTGTGGTGGAAAATGAATGCCTAGATTTCGGGTAAATCGACAGATAATAAAATTTTGATTTGATAAACCATTGGCTCGTCTAAAATTTTATCGATAAACTATATGACCTCGAACAATAATGTCGAGTTTCACCACAAACCACAGAAACTAATCATCGATTTCATATTTTTTTTACTAAAATCTTTGAGCATTTCCTTGAAAAGGCTGGAAAAGTCCCAATTACAGAGCCATGACAGTGACGTAAATAGAGTTCCCAATACACAGTTAAGTGACCACATGTCTCCTGATACTTCTGAAATTGTAATGTGCTGATCCAGTTTACCAGAAATTGGTCACTAGGTTGATGGAGAGTTAAACAGTATCGACATTAGGCGTTTGCACGCTGGTCGATACCGATACTAAAGGATGGATATAGTATTTCATACGGATAGTAACACAATGCCAATAGAAAATAAGGTGTTGGCACCGACACGATAAAAGCGCATAATGTGAGATTAACTTTTCCGCCCATATCGTGTAGGAATCGTGTAGGTGATAGTCTAAAACAGCCATTCGGTAGCTTTGGCAACCCAATTCATCTATTTCCAAGGTGGTTTTAGAACGGGTTTTTCCTGAGATCTTGACATGACACAAACAGGGCGTATATTTTTATTTGTGACTTACCTACTCAAAATCAAGAAAGAGTCGGTGTTTTTATGTGAATTTAGAGTATGCTTTTAATCTGTTTTCTGTATTGATAAAAAATTGTCTTTATGTAAACCCTTTTAAAGCAAGTAAGTAGGTAGTAAGTAAGTAGGTGCCCTTTTCAGAAATAGAATTGAATTATTATAGAAAATGGAAATGAGAGATCGGTCATCCCGATCGTAAAGTTGTAAAATTGAATGGTCGTGTGCCTATTCAATTTATATTACCTTCGTACGGTATGACAGCTATTGAATTATATCCTATTCATGCGTATACTTACGCAGAAGGATCGCACGAATAGGTAGTGAAGGGAAGGTGTAATACAAACCTGAAACAAGAAAAAATGTGTTATGCTAGATGTACAGTACAAATCGATAAAGTTTAAACCAAACTATGCCATTTAAATAGAATTACAAAAAAAGCAGTTTTAGGTACCATAAAAAGAGATCAAAAGTGATCTCGACCATGCTTAGGATTAAACTCGTGAATTTGTTGCAGAAGCAACGCTCGAGACCTTCGAAACTCACAATTACTGTAACAGTACTCAAAACGAGAGGACGAGCCATCAATTACCAGAATTATATCCATTTTTAAATTTTCTCAAGGTAAAGTAGACGAGCAGATGTTTTTCGACGTTAATACAAAATTAATTGCGTCAGGAAGCTGAATTAAGGATTTGAAGATGAGTGGCGTTTTATAGACGCTTTTGGAATCGTAGTTCAAAAAGGAAAATGGCTCTTGAGTGCTTGGGAACTTTTGATTATTCTACGGTACTTTTGTGTCAGAATAACAGATAATAAATACTCGTATATATTCATAGACATCTCTGACAGCGCCATCTAGTCCTCAACTAAGCAAAGTTGGCGGTAGGTATATGAATCAGATGCAACGTGTTTACGAACCTAACCCACAAATCTCAGTTTCGTAAAAAAGACAAGGCAGATCCTTGAATACTTGGCTTGGAACCGAAAAAATACCTCAAGACAATGGACTTGGATCCAGATATAATGCTAAAACGTACAGTATGACGCATGAGAATAAAGGAAGCAGAGTCAAAAGAAATGGGATAATTATGTAGAAGAGTAGGTACCTACACAAAGTTCTGGCAGCGATAAAAAATATAGACACAATATTATTAGGTAATCAAAACACAACATGGGCTGACAAATAAGTTGATATCACTGTTTGTTGTTTACGTATCGTTTTCGCTAGAAATAGATTTTCTGAAGATTGATGATACATATCTATTAGATACATAAATCAAGCAACAATGTTATTGATTGCTAGATAGTTGTGAAAACATCCGGGAAATTATTCGTTTCGAACTCTGAATTCTTACAACTCTGAGCAACCGATTACCAGAAGACAAATATCAATAATTATTTGACGTGAAACCAGAATTCCATTATTGACAATAAGCATAAGTAATTAGAAAACTATAAAACTCCTCAGACGAAGATAAGTAGTTTAGCAAGTCTCCATATGATCTAGAAATTCCGTGAGTTACAGTTTTTATTATCAGTAACCAGTATATTTATGATATTTTATATGCAAACAAAAATCTCTAAATGTAATCTTTACACGCGTTTGACGTGGCGACGAGTCACATCTCACGTAAAGCTCTTCTTAGCATTCGTTCACTGAAAAGAGACTCGCATCCACAGTACAAGAAGTTATAGACCAAAGGATCTCAAAGGATTTGAGAGATTAGGCACGCTGAATGCTTCTATGCCCGACTTACTCCGCTCCATCCACTTCGAAGGTTTGCTCAAGGCAAAAAGCGGATTTGTAAGATGGAGCCGAACCACCTTGTTTTAGGGCTTTCCCAACTCGATATAAGCAGTTACTCAAACAAGGTTCACAATGGATCCATTAAGTCTTTTTCATAAAAAAGTTTCATTTAATTTTCCGTTTATAAATTTCCTCCACGCAACGTAAATAACTCAACCCAAAGTGCGCAATTTCAGGCGGACAAACTGCAACGCAAAACATAATTCATTCTGGCGCAATTTCTGAACAAGAATGGTTAAAATTCAAAGTCAAAACGCCACGAACAATACCGCCAAAAGCGTAACCGCGACTTTTGAAAGGAACCAGCGAACCATGCGAATTTACGGGAAACTTTAGGACAAAACCAGCTATGTCCTAGAGACAAATTCCTGCTTACACGCCGAATAATAACTGCCGACGACAATTCACGAAATTGCAGCTTTTACTCGAATTGAAGGTCAGTGTTTGGAAATGCTACATCATAATTTAGAAATTGGTTCAGGAAGGTTCTAACCGAAAGATCGTTTGTATTTGGAAACACGTATTCAATTAAGGCGATAACAAAATCGTCCATAACATTGTTCAAATGCCTTGGGACATCAGAAACGCTAACCGTGAACAAACATGGTGTAAGCGAGTTCTAATCTGTGCGCCGGCAGCCAGCCGCAGTGTTTTGTTAGGCGACGTCGCTCAGATAGTGGCCAGTCCCATATTAAAATTAAATTTTGTGCAGCTGCGAAGGCAGGTCGGCGCCCGTTCATTATTGAAGAGAAAATGAAAGGCTAACGGGTCGACCTCCATCGAGATTCCCGGTTTAACTAGTAGGTATTATTGCTCATAAAGTTTTGTACATTAATTTTAGTTTCCACTTTCGTATCCATTTCGCTCCGAGCGAATTTTGCTGAAAATCTAATTCAAATTACAAACATGATCGATAGTGGTATCGTTAGTTGTTAATTTTCGCTGTATAGTTACTGCTGCCCTGTTCCGACATTGTTCTAACAAAGGATGATAAATTATATTTCACGCGGTGAAAAGATTGCTTTGTTTCAACATACATGTAAAGCAGACTTATTCTTATCGTTTTTAATTTGAAACGATGCCAAAAAATAAGAAAGTTCCTCGCAAGCGTTGGCGTCGGCGACGGTGTGTGATTACTTAACTTTAGTGCGGCCGCGGACCGAATTACATGAAATGGCGCCCAACGTGGGGCTCGGTATAAGCAAATTGTGAGAACGAAACGCCTCCAAATTGCAAATTCAAGCGGCTCCGGCACGTTTTGTTCCAGTCGGCTCCGCAATTCGCGCACCTCCACACTTTCCTACATTATTTAACGAAGTAGCCACAGTAGAAGATTTCATGACGTGAGTTTTTCCTCCTCCAGAAAATTCATTTGTGATTCACACAAAATCCCTTTCGCAGATAGCTCCTTCCCTCGGAATATTTACTCTTGCAAACGCTTATCATTCACTTGTTACGAGCGCACATTTCGTGTCTGTACGGCGTTCGTAATCTGATCCAATTAAATATAACAAACAAAGAACAATCTCTGCGCTAATTTCCCTTACCGAACAAAATAGCTCTTTCAATTATTTTTACGCTTGCGTATCTCGACGAAAAAAGATTGCATAAACAAATGTACAAATTAAACGCAAACGAGGCGCCATTTGCCGTGTAATTTCACCGGACTTTTGGGAGTGGTGGCCGTTTCGATATTTCGACTTGAAAAAATAAATGCTCGCCTATAACTTTTACAAATTCCCTGCCCTATTCCGCATTATGTTTCGCGACAGAGCAATCTGGGTCGTGATTACGCAACGAAAAAACGCTAAGAGGCTCCCTTCTGCGACGTTACATCTTAATGTAGCCACAATATACATAATGGCAAGATATTTAGAACACGAGTGGTCTTGACTGCTATACATCAAACGGAGACATTACCACAAAACGCCTGTTAGATACCGACAGCATAAAATATTCGGAACACTATGATATATCTGAAGGATATGGAAATAACTGACGGGGAGACCGAATAAGTATGCAGAGTCCGTTCACGACACCGAAAATATATGGCTGAATGTGATATCAGGGTACTTAGTTTGTGAAACTAAATATATGAAGTAAACAAAGGATATGGGGTGTGGGGTGGATGAGAGAGGTAAGTGACGCTGTCCGACCTGATCGATAGTTCCAGCAAAATAACAATATGGTTGGCACCGTCCATCACAATGCTTCTCTTTTTGCTGACGCTACCGGTGTTGGCTTCCAGGTTCCGCTATTGTTTTTGTTTTAGATTTGCTTTATAAAGACCGCCAGAGGTACCACTATTCAAACGGTGTTTCATGATCTTTCTATGGGTTTTCATTGTATTTTCTAAAAACTTAAATACTGGGCATTTCAATTTATTTCAGATTTCTTTCTTTTACATTGTTATAAACATGAACGCATTAGTTTAACTGAATAATTTAGTAAGGGTACCCTCGCAGTTTTTTTTACACAACTTATACGTATGTGTGCTTTGGGAGCAGTATGACCCAGATCAAAACTAAGTAGGTATGTGACCTACTTCAGTTCACTTTCACTGAAATATTAAACTCTCGTTTGAGTATATTACACTATACCTATGTGTGTATGTGTTAATGCATATGTAGTTCCCATATTACAATCTTTGTAGTTTGGGACTAGAGGGCGTTGTGTGAAGGTGTCCATGAATATTTACTTATTTATTTTTTGTAAATCATAAAACATATTAAATATTATTATTATCTTAACAAACCTGTAGTTAATAAGAGGTTTTGTATAAAAAGCTTTAGCTAACTATATTGTAAAGATTTCTTATTACAATAGTTAGGCGTAAATTTTGTTTGTATCCTATACCTATGATTATTTCTTGGTTATGCAACATCCCCGCAAATACCTTCAAGCGGTAAATTATGCCATTATTCATGTTATCTATCACATTAATCTACAAATAGCTATGTTACAATATTACATTACACATTAAGAACCCTGTTTATACCCTTAGTAGCATGCAATAAAGTTTAAATTGCAGTAAACGTGTCGCCATAATCATTTTGCCAACGCTTATTAGTACTTTTACATCTATATAATTTAGGTAGCTCGTTTATACTTACAGCATTCAATTTCCGTTCAATACGTGCAGTTCATTTCCGATTAAATATTAAAAACCAATAGCTACATCGTCTACATAGATAAGCGTTGGTCTAGTGGGAGCGATCACGTCTTCCAAACTTAGGTTAAGAGTTTTTAAACCTATCTCCAGCATGAAACGTAGGTTAATCTTTAGATATATGCGACATATTTTACTTATCGTTAATTCTTCCCCAAGTGGTCGCCACGAGGATACAAATACTAACATAATAAAAAGTATAAACGGAGCTACCATATATTATATTAAATGAATACCTAGAAACGCTACCACAGTAACATAATAAAGAGAATATAACAGCAAATCCAAGATATGCTAAAGCTCCGACGTCTGGCATACAGCCATGCGAGGTGACGCGAACTAAGTCTTTGTACATTCCAACTAATTAGTATAGTGGTAAGAAAATCATACCTACAGTTAAAAAAATTAACGCTCAGCTGGCTCAAGATCTTGAAGACATTTCTAGGATGAACATAAATAAAAAAAAAATCACAAAGGGAGAGTAAAAAAGTCAAAGTCGCAATTTCTATATTCAATAAAATCACAAGGATCACTTATTAGAAAAATGTCAAGTAAGTACGATTTAAACTAATTAGTGCATCAAAAGGTTATCTAAACCAAAAACAATCTTTGATCTATGCAGAAACAGTTGTTGAAAAAACCTCAAACGTTTTTGGTTCCGTCAATCTGTCCAGTTTCTAGTTCATCAGTTACGCCTCTATCGCTAGATTACATCCATTGAAACTTATCTTCGCAGTGGATCAACCTAGGTATTGTTGCAGTGCATCGATGAATAAGCCAGTCAGCGCATGTCACGCGATGTCAGATGTGTGCCAGATCTTCACATAGGTTTAGCATCGGACCCCATTGTATTGACTGTAAGCTTGTCAGATCGATATGTTGTGAATAGATGAAAATAGGGATTTGATGGAACGTCGGTCAGTATGCAAATGTTGTTACCAAAACGTTATGTAAAACTTATGAAATCATTGCTTGTCTGTTTCTCTGAACTATAAGCTCTATAAGCATTTTTTCTATTGTAATTAGCATCGAGTTCCATTTCATCATAATCTTGGAAATTATTAACAAAATCTATTTTTTTCTTTAGCAAGTTTAAGAAAAAATAGTTTACTATTAACTGCCTCAAAAAATGAGTAGGTATCTCCCAAAACAGTTATTGAAACTACTTATATAGGCTAGGCAATAGAATATAGAACGATACATAACGTATGTACCGGCAGGTCTCAAGGCGTTGTATCAAATATTCAGTTCGTGCACGTATAATGTCCATAAATATCGAGTATGTATATCACCATGTGCCTACGTTTGCTCCATTTGCGTATTCCTCCACAGTTGAGTTATGTGTACGCTAACATATTTATTTGCTTACTTTATGTTATTGAATAGGTAATGGTGTTCAAATGTGTTTGATGTTTTATTGCTTATTTTTACTCTAACCTTGGTTTTATAGCAAAAGTATTTAGTGGGACCGTACCATTTGCTTAATTAGTTGGATTTTCAAATCAGCATCGTCATTATCAGCTTCAAGACGTCCCTTTTTGGACAAAGGTCTCCCTAGACCGGAACTAACCAATTTTAAACCTTCTCTGTCTACCGGCTTCCCATGACCTTCCTATATGTCATCATACTACCAAGAGACTAGATTGCTTTGAAAATTCGAAGAACTTTTCAAAGTTTTGGAAGCTATATTACATCTGTATTTTAAGCCCACATATTTTATGCCAAGCTTAAAAAAACTGAAACAAAACAATCGCAGACTAGAAGCCGTTTTCATTGTTCCGCGTAAGTTTTCTGGCGCTGGATCGCAGGATCGTAGGCTGGCTTTATTTCGAATTGTTGGATCCGCCCGAATAGTTTTACGAGCAAATCTTTATTGCACTCGCTTAATTTCTCACAACTATGCACCGTACTCGACGGAATGAATTTATTACGTGCTGGATTGTGATAAACTCAGGTCGAAGTGCACTGGCTGAGCCCAAACGTTTTGAATGTCTATTTTCTTCATTTGTGTTAGCGTTTGAACACAAGCTTTACAAACATGTTTTTATTCACCATTTTTTGTTGTAAGTAAAATTGCGCATACATACTAGCTCTTATTCACAGTTTTGTTCGTATGCAAAGGACCCATATAAAAAGTATACTGAGTGTATGAGACCACTTCCGCAAACTTTGGGAGGTGAAAGTACCAGTCAATATGAATATGTCTCAAATAACTATTCGTGTTAGCGTGAAAAAAATTTTCAGTCCCTGAAGTTATCGGCAGTGGTATTATTACGCCCTGTACCTCATGCTAGTCTCTATGTATACCTATTGCAAGTTTTGGGGTTTTGTTTCGTCAAAATAAAAGGCTCGTTTCCTATTCATATTCAATATCTAATGATTCTTGGAAATCTAGACGATAAGCAATGAAATAGTAGTTATTTCATTCAATCTTTTAGACTTTTTAAGGCTTTACAAAATTGCTTAATTAAAAGCTTTGATATCCTAAGGTTTTTAACTGGAAAGTTTTTAATCTGATTACGATTCTTTCCAGCCTTGAGTGCTATGTTTCATACTGCAATATGAAAACTAGTAACTACTTAATCTTTCCTAATCCGCCCGAAGGCAAGGCATGGCGTTACACCCACATGGCATAGTGCCAACTGCGGTTCAAGTATGCTATATACAAGCCTACATAACTTCCTCCCATATGTTAAAGTGGACATTTTGTTATAAATCGTTAGTGCTCACGATATTGTTTAGACGTGGCTATCGTGGTTTAACACAAATAAAGTTTTGAATGTTAAAGAAGATACCCTAAGGACACACTTTGGGAGTCTACTTTAGACAAGATCCCATCCTCCCAGCGCCCTTGAGACCAGCCCCCGTATGCCAATCTTTTGCTGTCAAGCTATATTTCACTGCCCAGTGTAATTTCTTCATCATTCTTTTTAGACACGTGACAGCAAAATATGCGCGAGAACCAATCAAATGACATCATAATGTCACTATTTAGTCACAGAATAACTATGAGTTAGTATGAACTGACCATGATTTAAAACTTTGCAGTTCAACTTTGCAGTTCAACTTTGATTGGCATACCCCTGCAGACTAGACAAAGAACCTTAAGTTTTAGGATCTTGTAGGGCTACATCATAAGATACGCAGATTGAAACGAAGTAAAACTATACCAAAACGTATTACTTTGGTTTCAATTGAAATGGCACACGAGAAATAATTGAATATTCGCAGTAAATCGACAGGATATCGTCATGTGGAGCGTAATCCAGTGGAATTATTCGAGAATGGCTCCCGTCGTGAGGAATAGTATAGGTTTTAGCATTAGTTTTGACGTTTTCAAATTCACAGCGAGTCTGTCCCTTTTTTTTTTTTTTTTTTTTTAGTAGCCCGTAGGGATCCCACTGCTGGGCAAGGGCCTCTCCCAAACATTTGGGAGGAATTGCCATAATCGCCACGCTTGGCAGGCGGGTTGGCGATCGCAGTAAGATGTCAAACGGTTCAGAGACGCTGCTGCCCGTCTTCTGTGTTCCTTTATTCCCTTAGTCGCCTTTTACGACACCCACGGGATGAAATGGGTTGGTACTATTCGCCGCCGGCACCACACAGCTTCTGTGTGGTGCCTTCTGTCCCTTTAGTAATGGTAAAACCGAACAACTGTAGACATGGCCGAAAGTAATATCCCCCTCCTCTTGATTCGCTTGAGCACGTCCACTGAAGACGTGCCCAGTGATACATTGCATTGCGCCCATCACTGAGGTATAAAGGTTATCATTCGCAATTATTTTGAAAGCGATTGAACTAGTCATCATTTCCCTGCCCTTATCCCGCGCTAGGCGGGGTCGGCACAACATGTCTTTTTCTTCCACTCGCTCCTATCATTCGTCAACTCAGAACGATTGCGCGATTGAACTAGTGTTAAACCCTTTTGGTGCCAACTCCCCTGATCTCAGTATGGGGCTACATTGATATATTACATATTTACTTATCTACATGAAAATGCAATCCAAAGATTGTGGATTGGAATATTTTGCGTGATATTTTTATCGTTCACTGTTTTGCTGGAAATCTTTTCTCTAGGTGGTTTTATTATGACAGGAGTTTCAAACTGCTCGATAGGCAAAATACGAAGAGCATGCCTCTTTTTAGATGGAACGGTGAAACGAACCCGATTTTTCTTCAGACAAAAACTGCGAATGTTTCGATTCTCACTTTTCGAAAATAAACACAATAAAACGAATACTACAGGCTGTAGTATGTAGTGTTTCCGCTTATCCGTGTCGGACCCGTATTTCGTCGCTTTTATTTAAAACGATGTCAAAACGGCATCGTATGTGTGAACAGTTTCACGCACATTTCAGTTACAGTATAAGCACCGTATTATTTGCACTTCGTGGACAAAAATATCCTCATACAAGTAACAGGTACTTCTTACCTATAGGTATAAAAAGTCTTCAGTAAAGCATATAGCTTTGTGTCTACAAATTGTTTGTGCTTTCCTATTCTTACGGATCATTGATTTTATTTATAGCTGGACAATTCAATAATTCATAAGACATATGGGACATTAATCGCAAAACCGAAGATAAATTACCTTTATCTTGCCAGACATGTCTGGTCTGGCCAATATATTACATTCCAGTACTTATTACTTCGTAAAAGCGTAATGGCTAACCTTGACGGCAGCCGTAAGACACTAAGTAGGTAGAGATAGATGTTCTAATTCCTGAACAGGGGGGTGATTCTAGACCGATAGACTTTTTATCACGATAGATATATCTCCCAAAAACTGTCAAAATGTATGAAGTTTTGACAGTTTGAGGGATATATATCTATTGTGATAAAAAGTCTATCGGTCTAGAATTACCCCCCAGGATCTTCTTTCTTGTGTGTGATGGTCTTTTACTTCCGCAGAGTTAGACAGTCCAATTAATGAGGGTCAGTTCACACTGACACGTGACACGATGCGACGACGCGGCGGGAAATGTAACTTTATTTACTACACAAAAAGATACATAATTCGAAAATGCCCCGCGGCGGCGGCGGCGGCGGCGCGGCGGCGCGTCTCGCCTATACTATGACTAAAGTGGTCTGCAGGGGTATGCCAATCAAAGTTGAACTGCAAAGTTGCATCATCGTCAGTTCAGACTAACTCATAGTTATTCTGTGACTAAATAGTGACATTATGACGTCATTTGATGTGTTTTACACTGGGCAGTGAAATATAACTTGACAGCAAAAAATTGGCATACGGGGGCAGCTTCGTGTTTCTATGATATTATTTAATGATTTCCTTAGAATCTTTGATGTTAGACAGAATTCTTTATTCACATTTTATCCTAAAACAAGTCTGGCGTACGCCAAAATAGAACGCTTTTTTTTTTGTGAGTACATTACACACGCTGTGGGGTAAGGCCACACAATTTCAGTTTAGTCTTAGAAGGAAAATGTACTGTAGAACGCTTTTTTATGCCTATAACTTGTTTTTCTCCAAATTCACTAAAGTTATCGAATTTCTACAAATTCCTATGTTTGAGATATTTCCGTATGGGAGTTTCTGTTAGATCAGAAACTCCCGAATCATCCAAGACTCATAGAAATATGTAATAGCTACATACCTCTATTATGTGTATAAAATGGTAAAGATATTTTTTTTTTTTCAAAAAACTTGCTATAATTACTCAACAGCTCCCATTAGCTCCCATAAATGTTTTTACATAGTTTAAAAAACCTCGCTTAGAATTTCATGAAGAACCTAAAACACGCCCATCAAAGGTATTGGCTTCTGAAACGACCTTACAATCTATAAGGTCGTCTAAAAGCGGTAAAAGGGCTCTGATATACCTATACTACCTACCTATTACCGATAGCACTAGACGTATCGACGTCCATCCTACTGTCACGAAACGTGACATAGGTTGAACACTGAGACGTTATTTTCGCGTTGCTCTTTGAAAATAAATTGTAATGTACCTACCTATCTCATCCGATAGTCTCGTACCTACTTCTTTGACTGTGATTTTTCTTCTTGAATTGCTTTTGGATTTCATTTGTTCATTTTTTGCTCTAGGTTTTTAGACTCGTAAGCTTCGTAAGCCCAAATTGCAAAAAAGGCAAAAAAGTTGCCTTCGTTACTACTCGTACCTACATCAAATTTTCTCTACAGAGCATTTATGTAGTTATTTATTCAAAGTAGTATCTACCTACCGTCAATGACACCATTTTTTGTACTTGTATTTTGTTAAATAATTCGCAACGAACCCTCTACCTCTTTATTAGTAGCTAAGTATATGTACGTACAAAATAATGCTACCTGTATAATTTAGCTAGCTATATTTATACAAAAATCGTAAATCACATGGAAAAATCTCTTTAGAATTCACTTATATGCGGCGAATACCTACAATAAAATTAAATTCATTACAAAAGGGCCAAGCTTATGGACTCCCGGCTTAAAATTATCTGTGTAATGAGTTCGCAGCTAATCTCCTAAATAAAGTTACGTAAAATACCATCTATTTGGCTTTTGTATAGAACAGTAGCTTGGGAGGTTTCTCGTTGTTTTTATCGCTGTTTATTGCAAATTAAAAGTAAGTATTGGAAACGGGAAATTCACAAACTCTTCCTAAAACAGTGGATGAAGTACATAAGCATCGATTGAGAGAAAATTGGCATTTAGGAACAGAATAACTGGCCGTGAACTTCGCACATTTTTTTTTTTTTAATTTTTTTTAATCGGAGGCTTTTATGTCACTCTGACTAAACATTACCAGTATTTTACTAAGATTTGCCTAATGCAAATTCTCTTAGAATAATAAGTAAAAAACATATACCACCCCACGTAGACTTTTATTCGTATACTCGTATTCGTAGGTATGTATAGGGGTAAGAACCACCCGAGGGCAGCTTTTAAAGTGCACTTTTCTTAAATGGGGTCTCTGACTATGGGTATTTGAAGTGCACACTGTATTGGTATGCTGATTGAATTCAATAGTTTTTTAATGAACCCTTTTTTAACCACCGCCGCAAAAACGACGGGGTGTTATAAGTTTGACGTGTCTTTGTGTGTGTTTGTGTGTTTGATTTTTTTTTGTTTAAAAGGTGAATAAGTCGGGTGTGTTCTTAGCTATGTTTGATGAAAATCAGTCTAAGATTCGGAAGTTTTTTAAATTTTAATTTAATTAAGTACTTGTTAAATAAAATTATAAACAAAATGGCGAATCATTTTAAATCGCAGAATAGAAATGTTTAGACACGACTATTTTATCATTGGAAGTCTCTAAAAGACGTGAGCTAATAATGGGTTAGTCTCAAAATCCCCTTTGAGTTTTTCCCTTTAAGGGGATTTTGAGACTTGGGTAATCAGTCTTATCGGCAATGATAGTTTCAAAAGGGGAAGATTTGTGACTTACTGCAGCGCATGGTCTTACTAAACCGAGTCCAGCCTCCGTATGCCAATCTTTTGCTGTCAAGTTATATTTCACTGCCTAGTGTAATTTCTTCAGGTCACGTGGTACAATTTTGTACCACGTGATCATTCTTTTTAGACACTTGACAGCAAAATATGCGCGAAAACACATCAAATGACGTCATAATGTCACTAGTTAGTCACAAAATAACTATGAGTTAGTATGAACTGACCATGATTTAAAACTTGGCAGTTCAACTTTGCAGTTCAACTTTGATTGCCATACCCCTGCAATGGTCTCACTCACTCTTAGCTTATCGGATTTATTTTTTAAAAGATTCGAAAACATCAGCTCTATGCAGAACTTTCACAACATTCGTAAAGGATACATCACTCTTTAGTCAAAAGGCGCTTTTTCATACAACTAAATGATGGAACAAGCCGATGGCCGACCTAATGTGAACCACTGCCTATAACAATGCATTGTCTCACTGAGGGCGTCCAGTGAAAACGTGCATAACCGACATCGACATTTACACCGACGGCTTGAATAAAAATATCGGTGTCATGTCGGCCCGATACGGTGTAAACGCGTCTTAAGACTTGCTCTCCGTCTTGCTCTCCGTAGATGTCGTGTCGGCTATGCGAAAACAGGCAAAAGTCGTAGGTCGAGCTTGAATATTTAATGGCTATCTTTGAATCCGTATTCTAAATAATTCACAACGCCCAGGCGATGGTAGTACAGAAGAAATAGTATTAGCATTGCATATTACAGAAGTTTCACTCATTAAGAAAAATTAATTAACTTCTTCTTCTCAGGGTGCCTCTCCACTGCTGAAGGTCGGCAGTCATCCTCTATTTTTCTTTATCTAGGGCAAGCCCAAAATAGGTCTTCCACCTTCCTGACGTTCTCCAAAATAATTAATATATTAGGTACATTTATTTACATAATCCTGAGCTAGTACAAAAAATTCTTTTAGAAAAACCAATATATGGTTTATAATTTGCGCCTACTAGATCAATAAAACTTTGGCTAATTTCGTCATAGTCGTGGACAAGAGATAGTGCGCAAAAAATGCGTAATTTCACTTTGGTTATTTTTTAAACTCTTCATCAGTAGGTACATCCTGATCGCACTAAGTATACCTACCAACTTTATCATTACACCGTCCCGTATTCGGCTGTAAATTGGCATTTTCCGACATGCATTTCACCGATCACACAGGTTCTTGCATTTACATAAATAGGTTACATTCCACTCAAGTCCAACGCGATAGAGTTCATTTCCCATTGAACCTGACTAGGAGTAAACCAGGCCTGTAGAAATGATTCTCAAAGAGAAATACCGACTGGGAGTTAAGTGAAAATGCGCAATAAAAGCGAGTAATGTTGGCAGCTTATTAGAATACGCGTCTGCTTCGGGATTAAATGACTAGCTAAAGAACTTGGCATGTTTTTTAAAAGTTTGACGTAACAACAATGGCGTCTACTTTGTTAATTTTCCTAGAAACTAACCTAATTTTGGCAGCACTAAAAATGTTGCCGTCCTTTTCTCATAAATTGAAATGACAAGGTGAGCCTTAGTGCTATCACAGATAATATAAACTATAGTAGTGCTATCAAATTATGTTAGGTTAGAAAAATGCCACAACAAAATCGAAATTAATTACTTGCTTTTGATCAACTGGTACACCAAGGTTTTTGTAGTTTTATCCCGGATTTTCTAAATGTGACCTTTTTTTCGACTAATCAATGATATTCCGCTATGCAACGTTGTGGCTCTGGATTTGCGCGAAAACACAGATCAGCAGTGAACCGAGAAATAGCTAAAGTTTTGTATTTTTAAGTGTGGATTTCTATCTTCCGTGGAATCCTCAACTTGGAAACTTATGAAACTATTTTACTATCTAATTATTAGAAGTTTATGCAAAATTCGTGGTATTTTCATTATGCAAGGATGAAAATTCAAAAATACAACATTCTTTGAAGACTTTTGATATTCTAAGGGACAGAACTAAACAAACTTTCTAGATATTTCTAAGAAGAGGTGCCTCAAGTCAGTGGTTAGCAGTTGATAGCATAACGAAATCTCAAACTGGGGTAATTCTCTTGATAAAATTACAAAATGACAGCCAATTTTATGACATCCTTACAAAATCAATGATATGTTTTATTTATTTATTCTAAAATTTCACACAAATATGTAGTGCTAGGAGGACTTAATGCCAAAAGCATTATCTGCCAGTCTTCCTGCGCGTTTTACTGTAGGTGCTAGAGTTTATGATGAGGATCTTCGAAAACAGAAAGGTAATCTATAGTTGAGCGGATCGCATTCAATGTCTGAGACGTAACGCTTATATCCATCCATAAAATATTTGAACAAAATCTTCATGGAGATGAGTACAAAATCAATATTACTTACTACACCGTAGATTATCACTATATCTAGTTACTTCATCGTAAATGACCTGTTCACAATCTGTATTGATTCCTAGAATGTTGCTTTGAGTAGGTAGTTCCTGTGTCAGTATTATCTGGTCTTAGAGCACTCAGTGTTGCATACAGCCATTCACTTAGTAAGGACATCCTACCATCAATTATATAGATAAAGCTACTTAGCTATATAGCCTACCTATCTAATGTATTATGTTGTGATCTTAAAATGTAATAGACTATTATTATGGTCTTGTTAATAAAAAAAAACGTTGAGCTTGAACAAAACTTTCAACGCCACTATGATTTTTATGATTTCAATCCAACCATAATACTTAGTAATTATAGCTCAAACGTTTATTGAGTTGAAAATAGTGTACTTACTTGCAACGGTGTGTAGAAAGCTCAACTGCTTCATGTGTATTTTGTACATATTATAAATATTGTAAATACTGTATTAGTCATAATTTTCTTTGTGAATAAATTTTACAATAGTTAAAAAAAAACTTACAATTTAAACTCTCCTTGTGATTTTACTACAAGCTTTTATGAAGATCTCACTGAAGATTTATTTTTACTAGCTTCTCCTATCACAACGGTATTTACGGTATGCAACACTATTCAAAGTTACGTAACTTCAAGAGAGTAATTAGCTTATAAGCGTTTGCACACTGGTCGACACGACGAAATACTAAAAGTACCTATTACCACCGTACCTATTTTTACCACCGAGCAGGCGCCAATGCCAGGTCTCAGTGGACTTGCTCAGTGAGGCATACATCGTTATAGGCAGTGGTTACCACTTAACATCAGGTGGGCAATCGGTTTGTTTCATCATTAAGGGCGTCTTGCACCAGAATCACGTATTTAACAGCTAAATCGATTTAAATCTGACGTATTTGTATGACTTGACAACTCGCTAAATACTATTTAAGAGTTAAACGCGTTTAGTGATTCTGGTGCAAGCCGCCCATAGTTGTGTAAAAATGTATGTGATTCATCAAGGATATCGTGTAGGTCCCGTGTCGGTGGCGTAGTGGAAAACGCATATTCCGTTATGAATTAGGTACCGGTAGCGCGTCACGACGCTCAATTAGCAAGTTCAAAGCATAATTTGGTAGCTCTAAGGTAAGTTCATGCTGAAACTAGCAAATGATGTCAATCTCCCAAATTAACTTGCAAAGCTACTAGGTAAGCTTTAGAGAGCTTTTTCCTTTAAACTTAAGATTTTTCAGCTCATTGAAACAAGCGAGAGAAAAAATACTTATGTGGGTATAGTAGATAAGTAGTCACAACGGATCTTTGTCCCTCTGAAGTATCTGCGCAGAACCCATTTTTTGTCGAATTGGATGTAAGTGAATTTTTCCGCTCAACAATTCATACGCAATCATTTGTTGCACCTAACTTCATAGGTATAAAGATTTGTTTTGCGTACTGTAACTCTTTTAACAGCTGTAAATAAAAATGAAGTGTTTTGTTTTGAATGAAGTTAACAAGATTGACCTATCTAACCTTTAGGGCGGCTTTCACCAGAATCACTAAACGTGTTTAACAGCTAAATAGATTTAAATCTGACGTATTTATATGACTTGACAACTCGCTAAATACCATTTAACTAGTTAAACGCGTTTAGCGATTCTGTACTGCAAGTACCGTTCTTGTCGATCGCTTAATTTGACATTTAGAATCGTCAAAATTCGATAAAAATGGTTTTATCCATAGTTGCAAGTACGAAGTATCGAATTTTGACGATTCTAAATGTCAAATTAAGCGATCGACAAGAACGGTACTTGCACACCTGGTGCAAGCCGCCCTTAGTCTAGTGAAACAGCGGTAAACATTGCTGACGCAAGTTGGGGTAAATTATGGGTTCGAATCCCACTCGGTTCGCAACTTTTGCGATATTATAAAAATTTTGATGATTAGATGTTGCGCTATTAAAATGTATTACAAAAATATGTGTGAAATCACAGATATGTCGATCATTTCTGCTTTATGGGTCAAAATCATTTTTAGTATAAACTAAGTAGTTTTCACTAAAAAATATTTTTGGGTTTATTTCGGTACAGCAGGGGTATGCCAATCAAAGTTGAACTGCAAAGTTGAACTGCAAAGTTTTAAATCATGGTCAGTTCATACTAACTCATAGTTATTCTGTGACTAAATAGTGACATTATGACGTCATTTGATGTGTTTTCGCGCATATTTTGCTGTCAAGTGTCTAAAAAGAATGATCACGTGGTACAAAATTTTGCAACAAATATTATTAAAATTTAAGAAAGAAAATAACGACTAATACAATGTTCACACAATACACATTGAAACAGTTGTGCTGTCTGAAAACTACTTATAGATAGCTCAACTAATCTAGATCAGGGGGGCGATTCCAATCTCAAAGTTGAACTGCAAAGTTTTAAATCATGGTCAGTTTATACTAACTCATAGTTATTCTGTGACTAAATAGTGACATTATGATGTCATTTAATTTGTTTTCGCGCATAAGTGTCAAGTGTCTAAAAAGAACGATACAATTTTGTGGTACAATTTTGTACCACGTGACCTGAAGAAATTACACTGGGCAGTGAAATATAACTTGACAGTAAAAGATTGGAATACGGGGGCAGTACCAATCGGAAGCCATGCTGTCGGTCGATTGAATGGAATTTGCGTAAATCACTTGATGTTTTTGTAAAAATTCACCTTTGAAAGTAATCTTGCAAAAGAGTATTACCTGAAACGATAATATATTTTTGTTAGTTTTTAAGTTTGAAACATAAAAGATTAATAAATAAATACTCATGGACATTTCACACAACGCCTTATAGTCCCAAACTAAGCAAATCTTGTTATGTGAGAACTAAATTGATGATAGTATAGTTATATTTATATACTTTTTTTGTAAATACATATAATTATAATACATAGTAACGCCCAGACCGAACAAACATCAATGTTTGTTCGTGGCGGGGATAGCACCCATGACCCACAGCACGGAAGGCAGAGTTATAACCGACTGAGCTGTGCCGCCTGTCGATAAAGGATGCTTCGAAATAAAGCCTTTTTCTGGTATATCAATGACTATGAAAACACAAGCTTTGCTTAGTTTGGGACTAGAGGGCGTTGTGTGTAAAGTCTATGAATATTTATTTACTTATTTATTTTATTTATGAAACTGAAGCTCTACGCAGTTTTCAAGAGCATTTTACACCCTGCTTGAATAATGTGTTTGCGCTAGTTAAAATGATACCCCACAGCCTGTATACAATTTATAGTCCAATTACTGGCACATACAAGCCATTAGGCCATTAGCTTTTACATGCTAATCTGTTATTGATAGAGGTCAGCTTGCGTTAATTACTTACCGCCCTCTGGGTACATTACACATGTGCTGGGGGTTCATAAACAGTCTAATCTAATAAGTTTTTATCTAAAAATCTTATTTTAAAAAACAAGCTTTGATTTTTGCGTCATCTAAGAATCATTGTCACAAATCAAACGAGCTCAAACTAGATGGAGTTGTGTCGTTTTATCACAGAGTTCCCCATCCTCAGAACGACTCCATCATCAGAACAGTCACTGAGTGAGAAAGAGAGAAAGCAATACAATTCCAGCAGACGTCAATATCGGTTTTGTAAAATAGCTAAATAGGTAAATCTCGGCAAAACGTTCGACTAAAGTCAAGGTCCTCCAACAAAATGAACGATCGGCAAACTCTATAATACGGTATTACGACTTGAGCACAATATAAAACACTTTAAACGACTTATATTGACATAATCCCTATTTATGAACGTAACCTTCGTTTGTTCGAGAGGATTATTTATTATTAGACCATAGACCTCTCAAGTGCTAGAGCGAAATGCCTGACAAAGAAATTATGTTTTGTTGAAAATTGCACATTGTGTAGACTAATAGTGTTGAAATAAAAGAAAGAAGAAAAAAAAAGTTTATTTTGTGACACTTACAAAACTATTACAATATAAGATGTCTTATTGGTAAATTAATATCGTGAATCGACGCAGATGTGCTATAGTAGCTAAAGTAGTGAAAGGTTTTTCTTAAACAAATTTAAAAAAAATTCACCATCACCAATCATCACAGCCTGTAGAAGTCTACTGCTTGACATAAGACCTCTTAGATTTCGAAAAAGAACGCCTGTGAGCCTTCTCTCCACCGGTTTTCCGCGATTTAAAGGAAAGAAAGGAAGCGCTCATGGCAGAACTTGCTTAGTCAATCTTCACCGATTATTTATCTAAATTAAGCGACGTTCTGCACGGGCACTATTTGGATGGCTGAACGCTGGTGGCATTTATGTTTAAACTATCGGTCCCGACTCGAACGAACGAGCAAAATAAGACAGAAAACTTATCATATACTAATATTTTAAACGCGAATGTTTTTAATAAAGTAAGATGTATGTTTGTTCCTCTTTCACGCAAAAACTACTGGTCTGATTTCGATGAAACTTGGAATACATATAGTAGCCTGGATTACCACATAGGCTACTCTTTATCCCGGAAAATCAACAGGATCAAACGGGCCAAGGACGAAGTCGCGGGCGGAAGCTATAGTAGGCAATAAATACAGCGAATTTAATCACGGAACCGAAACACATGCAAGTTTTAATCTGTGTCATTATTATGCAGTCAAGATTGATCTAACTTGGTGCTTTTAAAACTTATCTAGTTTGCTAGTTCCCGCCACTTTCTTGGCTGAGGTGAATAATAGACGAGGCACACTGTTTCGCGCTCATTTTTATACCAACCTATGTTATAGTACGAGTAGTTTCAAGTTTAGTAGGTGTGTTTCGAACTTTACCTTGGTCTATAGGAACATACCTACCTAGTTCAAGCCGCAGTGGTTTATATTACCGTTCTTCCAGGCTCAGGGTGCGAGGAACTGGAACTTAGAATCACCTAATTTAGAAGACGACTATATGATTCTCGTTTTTTTTTTCGATCTACTTACATTCACACTGCTCTTTCACATCGGTGTGAAGATCAGGAATGAAATTTCCTATCCTTTACACTACTGTTAAGGAAATTAATGGGTATTCAGTGAATTTGTTATCCCTAAAACTAATATACTTTACTGAATAAATAAAACATTGACTTATGACAAAATAATTGAAATAATATTATACTACATCGCAACTTACTAATAGAATTCAGAGAGTACCTGTCTACAGTTCTCTGAACTATTAAATGAGTGGGTAGCTAGTTTTCGTTAAGAAAGATATTTAGCTCCAGTTAAAAAAAATAAACAAGCAAAATCTAGACTAAAGCTGAGTAATGACTATTTTAATGGTTCAAGTTTAACTTTAATCACATTCCGAAAATAGCTAAGTTTTCGTGTACCTACACAATTAAGTTTTGAATTACTTATCTTCTTCTTATTTAAGAGCTAGGCTATTGTCAGCATAATCGATGCCACTCTGGTCATATATGTTTCTTTTTAGAGAAGACTCCTTGACCTTCTTGTACGATATATCATCATGACCTTCGCTTAAGGCTCATTAATTTATTTATTCTGTTCTCGACAATTTTTGTGAGGGATTTTTCTTTGTCGACTTTACATAATAGTAAACTGTTTGCTATTAGTTAAACTGATTTTACTAGAGCTAGTTTCAACTTATTAAACTAAAATGATAACTAAATAGAACGTGAGCAATGAGCAACCAACAACATAATTACGGCAATTATTCTAGCTGACCACTCACAATGTCCTTCAGGTTAGATTTCTAAAGATATTAACAAGTGCCCTTCACGGCCGAATAAATAATTTAAACTGGACTCGGCCCAAAGATTTACTTTAAACAAAGGTGGTTTAGTTAATAGGGTAATACATTTTGGTCGATTCTACTGTCCGGTTCTGGTTGGGTCAGTAAACAAGCGGAGCCATGAGCCAACCGAGCCAACCATGTAGACTGCCACAATATACGTAATCTACCCCTTTAGTCACGTTTTCATGCAACAATCTCTAGAGAATAGAAAACTACAAAAATAAACGATGTAGTCACGTAACTTATAATTGCTGATGAACATAGACATACAGAATATAAAAAGACCGCTTCCAAAAATTTAGGATGCTTAAAATTCCCATCAATATGAACAAATTTTTCTATGGAACCAACATTCTGCTATCGGTCGTCATTTGTTTTTAATTATACTTACGAGTACATCAATCAAACTGACTGATTTTCAACTAGGTACTACCAAACTTATTGTTTGAAAAAAAAACTGGGTCTTGGAATCTTTTTGAATCGGTCGGATATTGATAACACTGGACTTAAATAACGTTCTCAACCCAACCGTTGGTCTCTCAAGGGTAAAATCGCTGGTTTGTATGATGATTAACAATCACCTTTATGCTATCAGTGAATAAAGGTCATTTTAATTCGACAGCTTGGTAGGGTAGCGTAGCGTTTTACTCTGTATCATTCCCGCTCTCAGTCTGCCCTATCAGGAAGACTGACCACAGCACTTAGCGAATTAAGCATGTCACAAGTTAATGGTTAATGCAGACAAGGGTAAAGGGGCATTAGAGGAAATTAGCCATGTCTGTTCTGACCAAGACAGGCTACTTGGAAGTATCACAAATAATTGTTGGATTAACTTTAGGACTTAGATACTGCGGAAATAAATGCTATTAATAAATCCAATTGCAAGTTTCTTCAACAATGAAAGGTAAGACAGAATTAGCCAGTATGGATCTAAAACCTAAAATAAATATTAATGACGGAGTTAACAAAGAGGTAACAAGAATTTATAAGAAAGCATACCTACAACCGAATTAAGATAGATAGATAGATAAAAACTTTATTGCACACACAAAATAAATAAATTACATGAAAGAGAGAAACATAAAAATAGAGAGTACAATGGGCTTAAGAACTTACTTTTTTTTTAAGTCGGTTAAATTTTTCCCCTCTTTATATTACACATTGATTTTACGTGTTACTGCAACATACAATTACATTGCTCACGTTGGTAGGTGCAATCATTTTCCCTAATTTCTAGCCTGTCAAGTGTGACGCGCTAAGCCGCATCGGAACGGACACTGCATTATAGGATTTACAACAACATCTGTGTATTCCATCATCATATTACAATGTTGTGTTAAACTGAAGCAAAGCAATGGTAAAAACACGCAACCAAGTTTACGATCTTCTCAATCCAAGTTACCAATCGCTAAACAATAGAACATCAAAAATGTATGGTAATAGTTTTTATCCTGTAGCGATTGTAGCAACTTGGCAGGCAGGGCTGAAAACCTGAAATATTTTGGCCATTGTCATCTGATTGGATTTTTTTTATATTAAAACCGTACTTTTTTGCTTTTTATAAAATAGGCCAAAAAGTTTTATTTCAAAGAATTTGCAGCTTTCAGAACGCGATGACTCGGTTACACAATTAAGGTAATTACCTACCGGCAAGTCAATTAGTCGCGTAACTCTCTTACAGTAGTTATTCTGGTCGTGTGTGTAGCGGATGTATTTATTTATTGATCAAGGTTGTAATGTGTATTTTCCGATAAAAATACAACCTAGTAAGTATAAAACCAGTGCGTTTGAATTTGCTTACAAAACTCTTACGACATGTTGTGAGCCCAGCTTGTTTGCCATCACCAACAATAGACATCCAAAGGATCGTTACACATATTAACCCAACCCGAAAACCCAAAAAGTATATTCGTCTAGCCTCGACGGCGTCACAGGATCATAAATCATACAAAAATATTATCCGAAAAGTGGCAGATTAAGTGATTCGAGAAGTTCGCCGGCAAACAGGGAAATCCATTAAAGTAAGCCCATCAAACGGGAACTTAAGTCGTAATCTGCTTATCCGTTTGCATAAAGTACTCGCATGTTTATGATTGGGAAAAAATAATATCACTTATTTCATATAAAATCTACCTGTCAATAGATTTGGCAATTACTTGGTGCAGTCCAATACATTTTAGTTTTTTGCCAACTAGTCGAGTCTACAGTCTGCACATCCTCTGCTCTGATATCTAACCAAATACACATATCAAAGACAAAACGTTTTGTAAAGTCTTATGCTCTATGATCAAAAATCTGATACCGAAAGCAAAGTAGTAGACAAAACATATCTACTTATGAAAAAATATCAACTGACAAAAGTAAGATCAATTTTATTGTTTAGAAGTCAAATGCTAAAAACACTCGTAAAACCGACACAAACAATAAAAATAATACAATAGCTGTACTTTGAACAGAAAATTGAGTTTATATGGAATTTCCGGTTCATATATTTCCGTATGAAACTCGTTACAACTCTGTACTCTAAGCGAGTTATGAGTTTTATCGAAATATTGGGTTAGGTATTGTAACATTGGATTTTTTCTGTATCAAGATTATGTTTTTCTGGTAGAAATACATCAAATCTTTTTATTACACATTGAAAAAGGAGTATGGGAACGAAAGCATGAGAAATACGAGTATATAGGTAATGAATTTATGAGAGTAACTTATTTTTGCCAATAAAATATCCTGTATCTTAAAGTTAAACATTTTACAATCATTAAGAAATAGAAAACGAATGACATCAAATCAGTGTGAAGGTTAGGAAAATATTGCCATATTCATAACACTAGTGTGAAGGATAGGAAGTTTTATTCCAAACCTTCACACCAGTGTGACAGAGCAGTGTGAAGTTTAGTCGGCCGCAAGGAAAAGCAATAAGTCAAATGAGAAAATTATTTGACATTTTCTGTTTTCTAGAGACTAGCGAAATCAGAAGAATGAAAACCATTGCTGTATTACAAAAGCAAACAAAACCAGAAAATCAATAACACACCGCAGTGGTTACCCACGTTGAATATAACTTGTACCCCGAGGGTAATCACAATATGGTAAACTAGTTGGAGTTGGACCCTTGCAAACATAGTTTACAGGTCAATTTTCTTGTTAAAACAACCTATAGTAATATCTGAAGGGTTGTTCTCTTACAATACAATTGGTTTACAATACGCAGGTAACATTTACCTACTGTGTGATATATTTTCAGTGCAAAATAGGCCACGAATAAATTTTCATTTTTGTATTAATGTGGTCGCGTGGAACTGACACCTAGAATCACCTAGTTATATGAGACGATTCTAAATGATTCTTGTGATTTTATTGAATAAATAAATTTTGACTTTGACTTTTGACATTAGGTTTGTACATATTTTACCACACTTCTGGTATTCTCATGAACTTTGACCGTCTAGTTACGTGCATTGCTGTGTTCCGGTTTGAAGGGTACGGGTGTCGGGGCAATTACAGACACACTTAACATCTTTACGTGTCATAGTTATGGGCGCAGTACAATGCATCACAGGGCACGTCTTAAGTGGACGTGTTCAGTGAAGCAAAGCATCGTTATAGGCAGTGGTTACCACTTAACATCAGGTTGGCCATCGGCTTGTTCTACCATTTAGTTGTACAAAAAACTCATTATTTTTTTCATATTGCATATTTTGTTTGTGCATACAAGACTTTTACCACTTCTTGCTATGTACCCTATTAAGGCTACATAGCACGACCCCACTTTTAGTTATTTAGGTTAATTTTCTGCCTTTTGAAGACTTACGTGATCTCGTTATTGAAGTCTGGCGCACTTTATTGAATTTCCTCACACTTAGTACGAAACTTTCACGGTATAATATAAATTTTCCTGGTAGGTAGGTTCTTTTTAATTATTAAGGTAAATTGGTGTAAAAACGAACGAATGCAAAGGAAAAGGTACAGTACAACGAGACGAGCATTACACTAGATGAGCGTTTGTTATAGCTTGTTTGATAACAGCAGGGGTATGCCAATCAAAGTTGAACTGCAAAGTTTTAAATCATGGTCAGTTCATACTAACTCATAGTTATTCTGTGACTAAATAGTGACATTATGACGTCATTTAATTTGTTTTCGCGCATATTTTGCTGTCAAGTGTCTAAAAAGAATGATCACGTGGTACAAAATTGTACCACGTGACCTGAAGAAATTACACTGGGCAGTGAAATATAACTTAACAGCAAAAGATTGGCATACGGGGGCAGTGACAAACTTAAGAATACCAGTTGTAACTCTTACAATTCCTAAATTTCTCATCTCAGAATATTATAACCTACAGAAAATATGTAGGTATTTTGTACAGTATACGTCTGGCGACAGATTTTGAGCAACGTTGTTAGATTACACTTTATGACAAAAATAATGAGAGGTACTTAAGAGCCCTATAAATATTAACACGAGAATCCCGAAAGTACTCGAGTTTAAATTTGCAAGAAGCTGTAATCACCTCGACAACACGCTAATGATCATATTCATTGTCTTAAGCGCAATTATCTGGGACGTGTGCAAATTCGAAGCAAATTGCTTCAAATTCTACTCGTAAAGAGGGAGTCGAACGTCAAGTCCGCTATCACCGTTTAAGATAAAGGTTATAAAGTTTATTGGCTTTATTACGCTTACGAGCGGCAAAACCTCGCTTACCCCTTCAGAAGCTTCGCAATCTCCGTAAAAAGAGACTTAAACACCCCCACATGTCACACAAAACTGTATCGTGCGTGCATCGCTTTATGAGTTCAATTTGCGTGGAAATTGGCGTTCTTTAACGTTGACGGTTCTTTGAAGAGTTCATAGCATCAACGCGAATACAACCCTCTCGCCTTAGGCACGAGAGGCTCTCATAAAGTGCATTTCGATATTAGAAGTTTCAAACATAGTTTTAAAGGAAAATTTATGGTATGAAATTGTTTTCGCCTTCAAGGACGTCTCATTGTGACGCATGAAAATGGGTTGAAAACGGTAAAATATGTGTTTCCCTATGAGTGAGTGAAACAAAGATTGTTTTTGCGTATCTATTTTATTTATTTGAGAGATTTTATGGGTTGTTATAACTTGTTTGTGTCCTTGCTTTTTATTGGTCTTTTGAAAGCGAAAGTGAAAAACACTGAACGACAGTTTTGATTCAGAATCCATGGTCAACGCATTCGTGGGACCAAGCCTGAGATAATACCTACTCGTATTTGCAGTATAAAAAGTTTGAATTAAAACCGGCGAGTTTTGCATCTTGTATTAGGTACAGGATTTATATTTGATCGTCCACTTGAGTTTTTCTCCGTCCATTTTATTTGGTACGTGAGTCTCGGAGTTAATTGCTGCAATTACGATTCCTGAGATTTTTTGTTCCGACTAAAGTTAGAATTCTTGAAGTTCCGGTAACCGCTATATCACAGACTTGTGTCAGCGAGACGTACTTATGAACCAATCAAAATCGTGCGGCGCGTAATAAAATGTTGAAAATCATAAGATCATTAAATCATTTTCCGATCTCCATGATAGAGAAACAATATACAATAGGTACCTACTGTGTTTTTATTATTTGCAGTTCGCTTAAATCTCGCTCAAATTATGATAAGGAAAATATAGTTCAAAGGTATACAATTCAATTTCACGGAGCAGTTTTTTGTATGTACTATCAAAACATCAGAGATCTAAACATCTATTTATTTTTATGACGGCCCATTGTTTTCATAACTTTTACACCCGAAATAATTTGCTTCTATTGGTATTCAAAAATTAACGGCTACTTAGTCGGTTCACAGAAAATGTACTCTTAAGGTGGTAAGGCAGAATTTTTGCTGATGGTACCTGTCTACAAATTAGTTATTCAGCCAGCCAAAGCTCGCTGTAACTGCAAACCGTCGTGCAAATGACGGCATCATTTTCCTAGAAAACCTAGACTGTCTGGTTCAGGTTCCCATTGTCGGGAATTAATTTGCTCGGAAATTATTTAATGTCTTCCCAAAAAGACTTTGTGAATTACATTTGTTACTTCCGAGTTCGAGCATTAGATTGCGAGATAATCGGGAATGCTGAAATTAGGTTTTTAGATAGATGAGACAAAAAAATTTAACACAGAAGTGGCTTCCGCTTTTTAACACTTCATACATTTTGTCGTACTCGAAACTGTATAGGTGGACGTGTCTTTTTTTTATATTCTATTTTTTAAGGGACTTTAGTCGGTTGCCGACTATGCCAGTTCCATCGTGCGTTCTTTAAGTAATAACTACTCTTTAAGTAGCCCATATATGGACCGACAGATCATGTTAGCCGCATCCGAGGTGGGTGCCGATAACATGCTCTGCAGAATGCCCACATCGAGCCAATTAATTTTAACATTACGTTCCAACTCTTCTCTCATTGATGCGCTCCGGGCACATTCTATTAGAAGGTGGTAAACATCGTCTTTTACGCCACAAATTTCACAGTTTGGGCTGTCAACTAATTTCATCAGAAACTTAAAAAATCTTAATGGAATATTAATATATGGAATAGAATATGGACGTGTCTTCGACTGCACCATTATAAGCTTGGCAAGTACCATTATAAGCTTGGCAAAGAAGCAGCCCTGACACCTCGCGTGACAATGCCGCGCTGCAGTCACGTCAGCTGTCAACCGCGCGTTTAATATCGAATTACCTGACGCCGCGCCGCACCGTCTATTAGCCGTATTAGGAGAGAATTAGAACTACGGCGAGCAACTCGATAGTGTTCAAATATTCATTCCGTGTTCCTTCACTTTGGTACTTACTAAGTACCCTGTGAACGGGAACTATACCTAGGTACAGTTACTAATATAAGTTAATTAACAATCTTAATTTTTTTATAAAGTAGTTGATTGTACAATAAAGAAAAAATATTATTTCGTTCTTTAGATAACGGCAATCGATTGACCGCAATCACAACAATAAAGTGCAATGAATTCGATTGCGATTGAGACCTTACAACCCACAGATTACAAAAAATACTCTACCACAGATAATATACAGGCGTCACAGCTCAGTCGGTAATAGCTCTTCCTTCCGTGCTGTGGGTCGTGGGTTCGATCCCCACCAAGAACAAACATTTGTGCGTGGAAAACATAGATGTTTGTTCTATGTCTGGGTGTTAGTATGTATTATAAGTATATATTTACAAAAAAAAAGTATATAAGTATTCTATCAGCCATCTGGTTCCCATATTACAAGCATTGCTTAGTTTGGGACTAGAGGGTGTTGTGTGAAATGTCCCTTGAATATTATATTATTATTATATTACCCTATACTAGACTTACTGATTGAATTCCATGCCGTACCTTGGTTTACATACAACTATTGCTGCAAGTTTTTATGTAGAATTCCAACCAATGTTTCTTCGAATCGACGTAACACCATCCTCGTGCATATAAATAACGTTTAGTAAGTAAATTGCGCGACTCAAAACTGTGTGAGTGGGTGTGAGCTGTAAATTATTCGTAACAATTGTAACAATGAACTGTTACGTCAATCGAGAATAGCCGGTCCACGTGCTTTAAATGGTAAAATGGTATTCATGAATGAGTCTTGAATTGAACTCGACTGTACCGATTTTTGTGGCAGATGGCATGTATTTAGCTTCTGTTTATGACTGTACCGATCATGTTCTACTAGTTTTTAAAGACACATAATAGATGTTGCAATAATTATGATGGTGGTTGGGTGGTAAAAACTTCGCTTGTCGTGGGTATTATTGCGAGTATTTTTACCTAACGAGACAAACGAGACAAAAGTTGAACTGCAAAGTTTTAAATCATGGTCAGTTCATACTAACTCATAGTTATTCTGTGACTAAATAGTGACATTATGACGTCATTTGATGTGTTTTCGCGCATATTTTGCTGTCAAGTGTCTAAAAAGAATGAAGAAATTACACTGGGCAGTGAAATATAACTTGACAGCAAAAGATTGGCATACGGGGGCAGTAAGGAGTCTCACTTGTGAGGTATTTTGTATGAAAACCCACCACCCAAAACTGAAAAAAACTGCAAGTTTCTGTTTTTGTCCGCGAGTATACCTACTTAAAAACGCTGAATATGTTGAAAACTTTATTAAAATTAGCTCCGTCACTAGCTAACATTACCTGTTACATTAACGATTATTTAATCAGCTGATTAAAGTAATGAAACGATTGTAAGTAAGGCGGTAAATCTCCGGTAAAATCCGTCTGAACATAAGCTCCACTGCAGTACGGTGATTTATTAAGAGCTGGTGACATAAAGTTGTTCAGCTTCAATTACGGTAGTGAACGCGCAATGCACCACGTCACTTGTCAGAAGCGTGTTGTACATCAAATTACGTAGCATACAGCGCAGCCAAATTATAATATGATAATGTCTAACCTGCTACTGAAATTGCGCTAAAACGGCCTGTATTTAGGTGCATTTTTGATAAAACGACTCAAAAAAAGATTACTGCACTACCTACCCAAATCCTATACATTTGGGTAGTGCAATAACCTTTTTGAGTCATTTTGTCAAAAATCCTATACATTTGGGTAGTGCAATAACCTTTTTGAGTCATTTTGTCAAAAATCCTATGCATTTGGGTAGTGCAGTAACCTTTTTGAGTCGTTTTTATGATACAAACGAAAGGTAATTCACATTGTGACAAAGACATATTTTATCGTATCCATAACTTACTTCAATATCTCACCGAGACGTACGAATATCTCAAATGGCGAAGGGATATTCCGTATTTGCCATCGCATTATCCTCACTATCTATGACAACTTGGTATTGCTTATTGAGTCGAGTTCTGAAGTTTGAGTTTCGCTTTGCCTTCGAATCTATAGACTTCGCTTTGGGAGATAAGTCTGACCACGAAAAGTCTGCAGCACATAGAACATATATGTATTTAAAAACCTAAATAGACGCGCCGTCAACGCAAACGATTTGACCACCATAAAAGTTGTTGACGTAAGTGATACCATGTAAGTAATAAATCTTATTGTGGTTGCCCATTTATTCCATTGTAGAGTTAGCGTAGTCATACTCTACCAAGATATTAATCGCGACGTCTCTAGTCTCTAGCTTTACCTTCGAATAGTCTATTTATGGAATCGGCGCACTATGATAATGACAATCTATTGCCTTTTCAGATGAACACGGCTTACTTGTGTACCTACACGAGTTTACTACCAATGGTATCAGGGTACAAGTAGGTACAAACTTCCTTTGAAATGTTCAATCAAATTTTTTATGAATTGAACGTCAAAAAGTAGAGTTTTTACACTACGCGGCTACGTAGCAGCGCTTAGCAGTCGAATTGCCTTTGATCACAGATTATAGAAAGTACAGATGAAGTGTATAGCCATTTTCATGTCATGGATAAAAGTGTACCATAGTGGAGGTCTTTGTGTCATTCAGTCTCTGGCCATTGACACCTCCAATGCCAAACATATTTTTATACAATTATGCCGACGTGTGTGGTTCCCACTTGCAAAAATTGGCCTGGGTCTAAAAACAAAGTAGATGGGATTACATATCATCGGTAAGTATCACATTTGAGTCTCTATTTGATAAGGAATCATCAATTTAAAGAAAAATGACCATCAATTCAATAATGTTGCAAACAACACCAACACTTTTTTCCCAACAATATTTATATTAATCTCTATGTGACTACACATCAGTGTAGTGTTACTATGTGACTAGACATAGGTATTTCAATAGATATTTTTAATCATAGAGCGCTACATTTGTTATTTTGAAAAAATATTTGTGAAATTTTAGCTTTCCTGCTGACATACTCAGACGAGAACAATGGACAAAACTCGTTCAAAAAACACGTCCTGAGTATTGGATACCGTCAGATAAGAGTATTATTTGTTCGGCGCATTTTGAGGAAAAATATTTTTATTTTACGAAATTATCATTAAGACGATTAACGAAAGAAGCTTTTCCAAGTAAGGTAAGTCTTATTAATTTTGCAGTCTTTTGTATACTTATAAATTTTACAAATACGAACAGTTTCTTATCTTATCCTGTTTCCGCCGTTGAAAACCGATTTCGGCTGGGAAAAGTGATCAGTTCATAAATAATCAAATACCTTAAAGCCAATGCTGATTGGTGGACTGATTTACCTATGATTCTTATGCCAATATAAAGCTTTTGGTTCGTTGTTTGCTTTCTAATGTGCCCTTGTGCTTTTTTAAATGCATATTAGTCATTTATTAGTACTTATTATTAATGTTACTATGTGCTTATTTTAGAATATGATCATACCCGCAGAGGACCTGGATGCGTGCATGGAAACATCTAGACCGCAAACTTCGAAAGAGGTGTGGTGGTGTTGATATTTTATTTTTTAATAAATTAAGTTGAGTGCACTCGTTATTCATGCTACAATAAAGATTTTTGGTTTCAGGTCACAAAAACTAGGCCACTGAAAAAACTGAAAAGCAAAAATAATAAACCTTTTTTATTTAACCTTAATAACTAAGTTCTTAAACTAATGTAAGTATAAGTAAGTACCTAAGAGTCGGTGCCGCGCATAGCGCTTTTCGTACTTAATTATGTAATAAGTATCAAAGTTCTAAGTACCTATCAAATAAATATATAAATAGTATAGAAAGAATATAGAAGTAAATAAATATTGTAGAAATATAAACTAAAAAATTGTGTTTTATTTATAGGTACATCATCTAAAAAGTTTTTCTTTAATTCTTATAAAATTTATAAATCTCTATTAAAGTTTGTACTTATTTCTAATAAAATTTATAAATCTCTATTTCGTTACCTCCTACTTAGGTAAGCAGCATTATACAAAAAAAAATTACCCCAAAAAATTGGGAAATAGTTTTGTAGGTGCAACATTGGGCTGCGCGAACATGATGCGCACGGGAACATTTTTATAGCATTTTGGTGACAAAAACCTTCATACAAATTATGTCAAATGCTCCTTCTTGTGTTTTCTTTTTTCTATGCCTTTGATAAGCAGCATAATTCTTTATAGGCCGAAAAAAAAACAACTAAGTATGTATGAACAAAAAGGTTTCATCTAACCTATTCGGTCATTTTCCACCAATCCGAACCGCTGATTCGAATTCTCGCACAATTTAAAATTCGAAACTTGTCACAACAATATGGCGGCTGCAACGAACTGTCAAAAAGCGCGCGAGAGATGAATGTCCGGCGATATGGGCGTGATCGAAATGATTTGTGGCACCACTCGAAAGCCCTGCAGAGCTAAAAATAGAATAACTGCAATTTATAGCAGAGCATAAACACAAGAGCTTTGTTTTTTAAGCGCCTTTTTTTTGCAAAGGCTGTTTTATGACCACGTAGTTTAAGCAATAAACTGAAAAGTATTTGTGTTAGTCTGAATATAAAGTGTTCACTGTCCATTCTATGTAGTTTTGAATTATTTTTACTCTTTGATTTATTTAGTACAAACTGAGCTACACTTCAAAACTATCGTAAAACTGAACTCTGAAAACCTAAATAAAATAAAAGCTATGCAACTTTGTGATCAAAACTTTGCGTAAAGTAGCATGTTCCAACCCTCTCCTGTACCCCAGTTCCCACAAAACAAAAACATACGACAAAAACAAATCCGGGAACACAGGTGACGTCACGTGACTGACCCGGACCGGATTATGGATGTAATCCTCTTCAGGATAGCTTCAAAACGAGACGACTTACGGACCTCTTGTGGGAGATTTTATGTCCTCTATGCAGAGCGTAATTAGTAAAGATTGAGCATTTTGTGACAGGTTTTGAGTCAAAATAGAGGTGAAAAGTTATTAACTGATTTATTTCAAAATGCACTAGCGAAAATAATAAAGGTTTTTATCTTTAGAACACGTCTCCGCGTAACACTTTGGCGGGTTAAAATCTTGCTCGACTCACAATACTCCTGGGTGTTATAAAATCTTTGTACTGTTTTCAGTTTATACCTACGTGTAAAATTAACAAGACTTTGTGAACGCTTGAAATATTATTTTGTTAAATGAATACTGTGCTCGTATTTAATTTTCATTGAGTTTATTCTAAAGCCAAAAGTACCAAAACCCAGTCATTTAAAAAAGATTGAGTGTGCCAAACTAAAATACTGAACTTTCCAACGCTTTTTACAGCGTCAGCTATACCTTTTTGCGGTGGAGTGTACTTTAGGTGTACTATCGCTTAAATAAATTATACGCCGCCTGTCAAACTACAGCCAACGAAAAGAAAAATCAAAATGCACTGGCCAGAATGGGAAATGTAGAGTGCAATCAGGTGAATTTCCCTTGGCACCGTCGGAGGCACTCTGGTATTGACGCTGACGTTTTGTTTTCAAAATTGATTCAATTTTCTCGAACAATGTTATAAATGACGAGTTTTAGTTGCTTTTAGAGAACAATAGGTATTACAATGCTCGAAATGTGTGACTGACTAGACCTTAACTCAGATTGTCATCTAACTACAACCGCGTTTTAATCGACTACGCAAAGAAAAAAGTTAGGTTATGAGTTTAACAGTCTACGTTAATAGTCCTTGACATCCTGACTGTATAATTGAAATACCAGTGGAGTGAAACTCATTAATAGTGCGTATAAATATAAGGTAACAGTATCACTCAAGCGTGAATTATGTAGATTAGTACCACAAGGGACTTTCGTAATGTACTAAGTACTATGATACATTGTTTACTATCCACGGCTCTGTGTGTGATCTACATAACTAATTATTTATCTATCTATGCAGAGTTTCATCCAAATCCATTCAGTTGCAATAAATACGCAATATTTAATCCACATAAACGCACAACGGATCTTTATCCCTCTGAAGTTAGGTGCAAAAAACGATTGCACGTGTAGTTGTGCGGAAAAATTTACTTACCTCCAATTCGACTCAAAAATGGGTTTTGCGCAGATATTTCAGAGGGACACAGATCCATTGTGACTACTGTAATCGAAATACTTGTCATATTTATAATAGCAAGTAGCTAGGTCTGAAAATTCAATCCAATTTGCAAGATTCTCGATATTCGTAAAGTCAGGATCAGAATTTGATCAGTTTTGTAAAACATTAATAATTTTGTATCATACATAATCTTCTACAGTCTACTCATCAATCCATAATACTTCTTTGAAAAAGAGAATGTTAAATGCTGTACTTATCATTATTTTTTGCCGTAATAAACGAATCTATTTAGTCACTACTTATAGTAACTTTAAAATCACATAAGAAGCCTAATAGTCGTAATACATACTCGTAGTTTCTAAGTTTGCGGCGTATTGGAACACTGAGCCAACATTACTTATTCATGTCCTAATTGATTCAAATTACTTGGGGAAATCACTGGTTGACATGTTTACACAATGTTACCATCGAGTCTGACTTGCATCTTATCAACGTATGTCGCTTGTTTTCTCAAGAAAATAAAAAACATTACATTTACATACATTTCTCAAAAAAAAAATAAGAAAAATTTTGGTTCGAGTCTCGACCAAACCCGGGCCAGATATTCTTCGATTCCACAAATATTAAGATGGCCTAGCGTTCACACATTAATGAATACCTATAGTTCTTTGATGCAGCTACATAAGGCGACTTATGAAGCACTACCAAAAAAAAGCAACCGAAATAGCACTCAAATCCAATACCACTTTTGCAGATCATACAAATCTCATCCCGGTTTGGCAGTTTAGTTCTCGCGTCAAAATATTATTCGAATTTCTTTTAATATGGGATAATTTTAAAAAATTTTAGGATTGTTTTTAAATGTTTCGTTCCACTGAGATGTAATAAAGTCGCAAAACTCAATGCCGTTTTGCAACTTCACACTTCGTAACCGATCGTCCGCGGAAACTATAGCACCGAAATGGAAAAATCCTCGATTTTCTTCACGTAAACACAGAACACGTGCAGTTACGTATCAGTGTGACCACAGAAGTGGTAGTACAGCGTAGTAGTGACAGTGGCACCTTGCACAACCCCACTGCATATTAACGCAGTCCAACGCTCATCCTCCACAGTGACACGCCAGAACTCAACATGCTCAGAAACACTGCTGTGAGTATAACAAACCTTTTTTAACCAACTTCAAAATAGGTCAGTTGTATTTTTTTTAATGTTTGTTACCTCTGAACTCCGTCATTTATGAACCGATTTTTTTATCTGAAAGGATATACTTCCAGGTTGGTCCCATTTTATTTTTATCAAAATCATTTCAGTAGTTTGGGTTATAAATAAAAATAACTGAAAAAAAATGTGCCAACCACGTGCACGAAATTGCGTATTTTGCTTTCCTGTGACTTTTAAGTGGTGTTTATAGTGACTAGAACATTCCAAATGAACTGCCATCATCATCATCATCATCATCTGATGATGATGAAGCTGGTAGTCGAATTGAAGTCGGTATTTCTAGTTTTCAAACTTAAAAATTATTTTGTGTAAAAATGTAAAGCTCGATGTGTACTTACTGTACTTAGGGTACTACTACTGGGTGTACTGGTACAATTTTGTACCACGTGATCATTCTTTTTAGACACTTGACAGCAAAATATGCGCGAAAACACATCAAATGACGTCATAATGTCACTATTTAGTCACAGAATAACTATGAGTTAGTATGAACTGACCATGATTTAAAACTTTGCAGTTCAACTTTGATTGGCATACCCCTGCAGAAAAGTAGGTTTCCTAATAAAGTGGCTAATATGCTAGTGAGGCATATAAGATGCTGTGTATAATAACTGTCCCTTTTTTCCAGTTGATCCTGACCGTCGTGGTTTGCAGCCTGGCATCGCCAGTTCCAGACCCAGACCCCGGCTACCACAAAACACAGTGAGCCATTTATTTACATAGATATTCGAAAATGTGGCACAAGTGTTTATAATTCCTCTTGCATGCCCGGATAGATATTTCTTGCAGAAATTCAAGCGCTAAAAGATATTCGGTATAATGTAAATATCTCTGTAGGAACTAGAATTCTTGTGTATTTTACCAGTGATTTAGCTAAATTTCTAGGTTCTTATCAACATAATTGAAAATTAATGTCTAAAAACGCAATGCAAAACAATAAAAATGTACGCATACTTGCACCAACCGCATCTATCACTCAGTTATAATTATGTTGCCCTAGTTTAAACCGTGTAGCAACTGACCGTTTAAAGCCTATAATAAAACATAGTACAACAACTTCTATTGCAAAATAAATCGATCACTGACCACTAAGTATTTTCTTGCATGGACGCAATTCCAGTAAGTGATTGGAATTTTTAAACATATCTGAATTATTTATTACCCATTTCGATTTCTAGTGCAGTTGCTACTGCAATGTTCTTTTGTTTGTTACAAGCAATGTAACAGATTAAGGGCGGCTTGCACCAGAATCACTAAACGTATTTAACAGCTAAATCGATTTAAATCTGACGTATTTATATAACTTGACAACTCGCTAAATACTATTTAATAGATAAACGCGTTTAGCGATTTTGGTGCAAGCCGCCCTTAGGTTTGTGTCACTGTTATTATGTATGGACTATTACTAACGTTACTTTTCACACAAATATCTATATCAAATCTCAACATAATTTATTTCTTTGTGATGCGGTACATTTTGTTTCTAAACAGGCTGGCTAAGTGCCATTATTTTGTACCTACACAAAATTTATTTAAAAAGACTTAGAAGGAGGCTTTATTTTTTTAACGTTTTTATTACTAATTTTTGATGCAATTATTTTCATTGCAACACGGTATGTTGTTTCCTTAGCATTTATACAACCCCTTTAGCAATCACTGAATGATATGAAAGACGTCAGAGTATCAAAATATTGTTTTAATAATATTTACGATTTATCGCAAGAAACTGGCACTTGACCTTTGAAGCGATTCTAAATGATTCTTGTGATTTTACTGAATAAATTGAAACTTCAATCTCTATTTCAGCATTAAAGTCCACATTCCCCACGACGTCCACACAATCCACCACCACCACGTTGAAAAGGTGCCAATCTACAAGGAGATCCCGATTATCAAGGAGGTTCCTATCATCAAAGAGTACCCAGTCATCAAACACGTACCTGTGTTACAGACAGTACATGTGCCGATTGTGAAGCACTCGATTATTGAAAAACCTGTGTTCTTACCTGTACATGAGCATTATTCTTCGTGGCATTAATAAATAAAAACTAGTAAAAAGCTATGCAATATTTTAACAACGGGCGTGGGGTATGCACACGTATAAAGACAAACGTCGATACTAATATGTGTGTGGCATGATGAGTGACAAAAACGAATGCTGTCAAAATCAAGTTAAATCAATTTCAAAATCGTTTTCGCTACTTCGAGCAATTTTTGCGAGAAGTCTACCTACGCTGAAATCATGTAGCAAAGAACTTGAACTAACATCGAGAAGGTTACTTATCTAATTGCCACGAACCAATCGAGATCCCATTTCGATGATAAATCTCCCAAGTCCATACCCCGAGTGATAGTGATTTATAGAAAGAAATTGGAGAAAGACGATCTCTCACTGGACGTTTTGCTAATTAGACGGAAGTATTGCTATTTAGACAATTCGCGTAATTGGACGTTTTAATACTAAGCTGGTGTATCGTGTGCCTTTGTGTATGTTTGTAAAACAACCGCTTTTCCTCGATCAAAAAATGTCGTCGAACAGAAATGTGTCGTGAGCAGGCGTGTCACTGTTTCAGTTACAGTTTTTTTTAAACGTGGCACAAGTTTGTAGAAAGCGATAATATTTGCAGGAGCTTAAAAAACTGTGTCAGAGTTTAATAGAGATTTGTCTAATGCTACTGTAATAATTACTCTAGTCATAAGTTTTTTATAGCAGATTTACTTCGAAGCTTTCAACGAAAATCAGAAATCTATCTTTTGTTTTTCTACGAATTATTTTGTTGATAGCTCTTATATTTTTTACTTTTATCTTTTGACTGTTTTTAATAAAATGAACTTTATTACATGTAACGAGATTTTAACCAATTAAATAGAAGTTGTCTGTAAGGACTTTATAATTTAACTTTTCGTCAAATTTTGAGGGTATGTTTACATCCCCAAAAATATTGATCTCATAGTTATACAGGGGGTGAGGATTAAGAGAATCTTATCAAACTTTTTTATTCAAATTAGGCACTCAAACAACATTAAGGTCTAGACACATTCATCACAAGTTATCATATTCATTGTATAATTTCGTTCTCGGCGTGAAATATTTTGTACGTGATGTTTTTATGTAATTCCCAGTGATAAACTCTTAAGATTTATGATTTTGATATTTTATATAATAGTTTACCAAAAATAAACTTATTTTAATAATCCTTAACTTATGGCAAATTAATGGTTTGTCCAATTTATTATGGGCTGTAAAACAAAAAAAGACACAATGAGGAACGTACTGAATATAAAAATAGAGTTATCTGTGACGTAATTATATAAAGTAGTTGTAGAGTCATTTATGAAGGAGTTCGTCCAGTGAAGACCTCTGCACCTATTTCTGCTGTCAAGCAGTGACGCTCGCATTGCTGTGTTCCGATTTAAAGGGTTATAAATCCCAGTTTAGATGGTTGACCAAAGGATAAAAATGAACGAACGAGGTTAGCAGCCCCAATAAAACATACTTTGACACGAGGACGACGTCACTTCAGTTGCTTCAGAGTGTCTAAGAAAAGTTTGGGTGTAAGCCGGTGTAAAATGTCTGAAAAAAAAACAGTACACGCATATGAATTCACGGGTAGCAGTTTGTTTAATTACAAGCACCTTTTTTTTAAGTCTTAGAGTGGGCGCAGTGCAAAGCCATAAACTACTTTTAGACTTGTAATTTTTTACACTGAAACATTGCCTTTCAGAGGCTATTATTTTGAATAATGAACTTTTATCGTCAATTAAATGCATTTGATAAGTTTTGAAGCCCGGACCCAGCTCCATTGTTGGTGTTATCACGACATTGCGCAACAATCGGCATGTCGGCCCATTGTTACGATTACGACTCTCTAGCAGCTTTTTGTTTGGACATTAAAATTTAATTAAAATAATTAAACTACCTACTAAAGTGTTTATTTTAAAACAGAAACAGTAGCTATTTACAAAATACACATGAAACAGTTAAGCTACCTGCAGGCCGTTGGAAACGATCTATAAGTTCAACGGATCCAAATCAGTACCCATCAGAAGTGTGCCCAAGATATTGGCTGCATTTAACGCTGTTACAGACCAAGATGCACATCGAATTCAGTGCAGCTCAATGAATCACAGGGCACGTTCTTAGAGGATGTGCTCAATAAGGCAATGTATTGTAATAAGCCGTGGTTACCAGTTAATGCAGGTGGGTCATCGGCTTTTCCCATCATAATATATTTGTATAAAAAAATATTTTCTTTTACACATTAAAAATAATGTTTTTCTGTTTTAGGAAGAATTCCAATTAATCTATTGCCTTGAAAGTAAAATGATCTAAAGCTTACCTTTGAAAAACATCTTCTAATTAAGCCGATCAAGGTTGAAGCTGTAAAGGTTTCATTTCTGAAAATATAGTGATCGTAGAACACCTATAAATTTGGCTAAGGGTTGCTAGGGAACGGTCTACAAAAATGAACAAAGAGTATAAATTAAATGTCAGAGTAGGTAAACGTTTGAAAGCACTGGCATGTAAAATTGAACACTGCAATTTGAAAAAATAAAAACATTCTGAACAAAAAACAAAAATACAGTTCTATCCAGTCGACCAGTATAATGCGGCTTAAAACTGTTCTAATTAGGTAGGTATTAGTATTTCATACTAGCACGTAGATCAAACAAAGCATGCATAATATATTTTTATGGTAATTTTAAACAAATCCCATCACGATTCATGCGATTCTAATTCGGATCATTCATTATTAGCACAACCAAATTTATTAATGACTGCGGTCGACGCAGCGCTGAACAAAAAGCGAAAACTTTCATTATAAATGAACTGGCATCATGCGATCCAATAGGGATGTTTCCGTATCCGTAACAACCATTCAGGGGCTCAATTCTACTAATTTACAATGTTCCTTCTATGGTTCTATCGATCTTTAGCTTAGGTGAAACGTTACTGTGCAGCTGGAGCGTTGTTCACTAGTAGAAGATGAAATAACCTAAAACAGATGAAGAGCTACGGTTCAGCTGCGTTCCAGCTGATAAGGCTTTAGTCGAATTGAGTCCCTAGTAGTTTTTATACTGGAAACAAAGTTTGCACCAACAGTCAACCCTAGCGATGAATTTCGTCGAGCACCCAACCTGTGGCGTTGAGGTAAAAACCGACTTCAAATAATCTGCTACACTTCAATTTTTCCGGTCAAAGATTCAAAATTTATTAAACAAAACAGGAAAACAAAATCGAAAGGTGTATGCATCGCAGAAGCTCAAAACTTCCGTATCCGTAAAACATAAGCTTACTTCAATAAAGCACACCCCTAGCGGTGACTACCCGCTGAATTACGGTGTAGGTAGAGAATGAGTTTAAAAATTATCCAACACGATAACCAATTATGCGGGTCACTTGTTTCTCTACGGTACGGAAAATTAAAACTCATACGTGTGCAATTAACCAGGTTTATCTTTTTATACATTAAAATCAGTTTTGTACCATATTTTCGAATAAATAACTCTCAATAAAAAAGCCAAAAAAAAAACAAGTCTGTGGAGACCACTAACCTTGAGGTCTAAAACGTGAAATTCGGTTTTTTGTTTCCATGTGAGAACAATTCGGTTATTTGTTTTCTTGTGAGAACAATGTAACCCCTTGGAGACGCTGTGGGGTTAAAGCTGGTAAAAAATAGGGGTTCTTGACCCCTTCTTCTTTTTCTCGGAAATTCCTTTTGGTCAATTCAAAATATGCGTGATTTATGATGGATCTCGCTATAACCTACATTCAGTAGTTTTATAAAGTCGTTTACAAGCACTCTGCAACAAGATAAAACTTTTCATACGACATTCTGAAAACTGCTTATGCTAACAACAAAAGGCAATGATACGATATCTTCTTTCTTTAAAGGAAGTACAGCATAAAATAAAATTTCATAACCTCACAGCTGTAACAAAAATAAATATGACCCTATTCCCCTAACATTATACCGCGAGCTGACTACTACATTTGATCAAAGATATGCTTATTTCATGCATAGGTTCTCCGGCGTCGCCGCTTATAAAATCTAAAATGAATCTATTCAGAAGCTTCACTTTACGTACCTACTAACTATACAGTACTTTAGAGTTACTTACAAGTTGGAGTAGCCGGTTGTCAGTTGGCCGAAGTTTCAAACTTTGAAGTTCCATGGCTTTTGAAGGCTTCTCTGCCCAGCAGTGGGTCTGTATTTGCTGTCTTTGTTGGAAACCAAATCTTAGTTCTCAATATATCTGGTTACCGGAATCTTGTAGGATTAGGCTTGAGTGGTTTGGAGAAAGTATGCGGGCACGCTTTGATTATCATTAAAAATGCGAAAAACTTCCTAAATCTTAAACTCAAACCTTGGTGTTCCAAATAATTTAAATCTTAAAATAAAATTTAGGGGACAAACTCTAGAACCTAAATCATTGATGGTATGACGAGGTTGCCTATTATCGCTTAGTCGACCTACTTCTCATTTGTTTAACTCATCAAGGAAAAGATCAATTAAGATTAGTTATCGTCTTAAAAGATTACGTCATTGCGAGCAAACGACAGGGGGGGAGGGTGGTTTGGGGTGGGGAGAGGATTAAGTGACGAAAACGCACAATATCTTCATTCTCAGTTTTCGCCTCAGGCTGATTGGGGCGGCCTTGTCAAGTTTGTAGACAATTTGTGTTAGCGTATGTTTATTTTGATATGGTACAGTCGTTCTGTTAATTTGTAGGAATGTTTTTTCTAGCTTTACTTCCCGTATGCCAGGTGAGCTGTGGGCAAGGATTGCCATTGAGTGGCATCCTGACCCAGCAAGAAGACGACGCGGCAGACCAAAAAGAAGATGGCGCGACGAGCTTCACCGTTTTTTGCCAGATTGGCAGAGTATAGCCCAGGATCGGAGTGTGTGGAGAGAATGTGAAGTGAACACGCCGATCTATGATAACTTTTTTAAGTTTTTAAGTATTAAATTTAGTATTATATTTAGTATAAGTTTTTTGTTTTTGTAATTTCGTGTCGTAATAAATGCTTTTTATTCTTTATTCTTATTCTTTTTCAAGTGTTTCTAAGCTTTCAACAGAATACTAATAATGTAACGCGTAACAAATGAAAACTAATGTAACACATCCAAAGAAATCAATAGTAAATTAATAAATAACAAACAAACAATAATATAATTAAATCAACATTTGTGTGTGGCATACATAGATGTTTGTTCTGTCTGGGTGTTACTATATATTATAAGTATGTATTTACAAAAAAAAAGTATAGAAGTATTCTATCAGCGTCTAGTTCCCATATTACAAGCTTTGCTTAGTTTGGGACAAGAGAGCGTCGTGTGAAAATGTCCATGAATATTTATTATTATTAATTATTAGTAAATAGTAAAATAATTAGTAAATAAATATTCTTGGACTTTACACACAACACCCTCTAGTCCCAAACTAAGCATAGCTTGTGATATGGGAACTAGATGGCTGATAGAATACTTATATACTTTTTTTTTGTAAATACATACTTAGGTATAATACATAGTAACACCCAGACATAGAACAAACATCTATGTTTTCCACGCACAAATGTTTGTTCTTGGTGGGGATCGAACCCACGACCCACAGCACGGAAGGCAGAGCTATTACCGACTGAGCTGTGACGCCTGTCAAAAAAATCATTTTCTAGTGTCATTTCTGAGGGTATTTGTTGAACGAGTTAGCAGCTGGTTTGATCTAATCTCTAGCCAATAACGTGTATTGCAACCGCAACGCTATAATATCACCACAACGTACGTATTCAGCGGTTACCGTTCACCACACCGACCGCGATCTAGAGTCCCTTTTATTAGAACAACTAGCTTTCACCTCGGTTTCACTCACGCCATGTTGAGATACAGCATCCAGATTTTATTAGCTAAGTACATAACTTATTATAAGCAACATACATTTGTAGGTGTAACGGCTTCGAGCCGTCATTGTACTGTAAAATGTGTGTTGATGATAACCTAGTGTGTTGCTAATAGAATAGGTAATCACCCCGCTTAAGTTCTGTCAATTTTTTCTTACAAAAAAGACTTGATTCCAATTGGAAAGCAATATACAATTTTGACTGGGTGGTTTGCGCTACGCTGAGTTTCAAAGTTTATAAAACCCTACGGCGTAGCGCTACGTCAAGTTTTTACAAAAGTTCGCCTAAAATTGCTACGGCGTAGAAGCGCTACACAACTCTCTGGTTAAGTTGACGAAGTTGGTGAAGTCACTTAGTTTGCCTTCACTGGCAAACCTATGAAAGAAATATTTGTACCTACTTAATCAATATCTCGCTATCTAGTAAAAAAAAAAGTAAAAAATGTTTATTTCGGAGAAAAAAAGAATATCACTCCAAAAGTTTAACTAAGATTATTGGTTGGACACAAAACAATCACTAGGACACAAAGCTATCTATGTATGAACTCTGACCTGAGTTCAAATAGACTATTTTTTTTTTGTAATTATAGGAATTTATTCACAAAGAAAATTATGACTAATAAAGTATTTACAATATTTATAATATGTACAAAATACACATGAAGCAGTTGAGCTATCTACACACCGTTGCAAACGATTTATAGATAGCTCAACTGATCCAAATCAGTACTATTTATTTATTTTACCTACATTTTTTATATTCTCCAGAGATTGTAAAATGTGATTTATGCTAGAGACTTTACGAAACTTTACGACTGTTTCTGAAAAGCAAAGTCCATGAAAACTGATAATCTATCGATGCCACCAAGAACATGAACATTAGACCGCAGAGATATAAGGCGCCATAAAAGCAGGCTTTGTCGAAAGGACGGACCAATTTGGCTTATTTAACTGCCATCTAGTGGCGAGATAGCGTCTCTCAAGAGTTATTAGTCTGACAAAATTGCACGCGATATTTCTTTTCAAATAATTTATCGTAAACTTTCAGCAGACGTGGCTGTTTTTGTTAAAAGGCTTGGGTAGACAGGGAAGAACAAGGAAGTCCCGAACTTGGAGTAAAGAAACGGGTGGTATGTGTTTGAATAATAAATGGCAAAGAAGGTCTTTTTAACTGACTTGAAAAAAGGAAGAGGTTCTCAATTCGGTTGTGAATTTTTCTTAGTTTTTTTTAATGCGTGTTACCTCAGAACTCCGTCATTAAAGAACCAATTTCAAATTTTTTTTATCTGAAAGGATGTACTTCCTGATTGATCTCATTCAATTTTCATAAAAATCGGTTCAGTACTTTGGCTTATAAATAGAAATAACTGGAAAAAAATATACCATCCACGTGCACGAAATTGTGTATTTTGCTTTCCTGTGACTTTTCAGTGGTGTTTATGGCCACTAGAACATTCCTAATGAGCTGTCATAATCATCATCATCATCTGGTGATGAAGCCGGTAGTCGAATTGAAGTCGGTTTTTAGTTTTTTAAACTTTTAAATTATGTTTCTAAAATATTCTAAAATCACAGCATACCGACTTCATAGTAAATCATTTTTTATTAGTGCTGTGAAATTATGTCTGTCGTTATGTTTATACATCTGCTATAAACGTAGGGAGTATTGAGAATTTTGCAGGAAAAATCTTAGTCTCACGAGAAAAAAGTCGCGGTCGAAGTCGAAGACAAAGGCTAGTCATAAATAAATCGAAAAGTGCATAAGTTTGCGTTGATAACTAAAGTAGCCTCTTTTCATGTCATCTTGTCTACTTATAACAAAGTGCTGAAAGTTTTATGAAAGAAAAAATAAATCAGTGGTGCGCTACTGCATTGTTATCTTTAGTCCATTATTCTGTTTTTGGTTTACAAAACAACAAAACGTTGCTGTTTAGTACATGTATTTACTAGATTATAAAAACAGAGACACGTTAGACATTAGATTCTAAAATTATGATTACGAAAATTACTGAGCCCCTAACCTAGTTGAAATTTTACAATCGAGAATATATAAACTAGCTAATGCGCAAGTGTTATTTGCGCATGGTAGTGTTCCGAGCTCTCAACTTTTAAACAAAACCATTGTAACAAGAGCTCCCACTTGTAGGATTTTTAATGATTATACGGTTCAGGTTAGGATGGACATGTAATAATTTTTATTGAATTTTTCGAACTGTTAACTTTCGCCGTGTTTCCAAAACTGGACCGAAACACTAAAAATGTAGTGGAATGACCACAGAACAGAGAAATAAGCTGTTCTGTGGGAATGACAATGTTGACGGTCACGTGACTGCAGGGGTATTCCAATCTCAGTTGAACTGCAAAGTTTTAAATCATGGTCAGTTCATACTAACTCATAGTTATTCTGTGACTAAATAGTGACATTATGACGTCATTTGATGTGTTTTCGCACATATTTTGCTGTCAAGTGTCTAAAAAGAATGATCACGTGGTACAAAATTGTACCACGTGACCTGAAGAAATTACACTGGGCAGCAAAAGATTGGAATACGGGGGCACATTTTTAACGTTTGTCAACTTGGCTTCATCCTTATGCGTATTATACGTTTAGGTATAAATAAATAAATAAATATTCATGGACTTTACACACAACGCCCTCTAGTCCCAAACTAAGCAAAGCTTGTAATTTGGGAACTAGATGGCTGATAGAATACTTAAATACTTTTTTTTTTTGTAAATACATACTTATAATACATAGTAACATCCAGACATAGAACAAACATCTATGTTTTCCACGCACATATGTTTGTTCTCAGTGGGGCTCGAACCCACGACCCACAGCACGGAAGGCAGAGCCGTTACCGACTGAGCTGTGACGCCTGTCAGGTATGGAAGGACAAAAACATGTTATTCTATAATTTTTAAACGTACAACACAAGCCTTGCGTTCCGTTTTAATTTTTTTGTCAAGCCATTAAGTACCTATATCGTGCACTTGTAAATAAAATAAAAAATTATTGCCCTTGCAACATGCGCCCGGTCTTTGCCCTGTCAGGACATGTTTGAGGCACTCCCGTCTGTCAATACCGCGCCCCGGTATTCATTTCACAACCATTGTTGCTTTTGTGCACACATTATGGTGTTGTGACCATGGCTTTATGTGTTTTAGACTGTAATAAGCAATTTTAGTATCGTTGCGTTTATAAATAACTATAGACAGACTAATCTTTTCAAATGTGCTTGAAAGGCATAGGTACATTTTAGAGAATTCTTTCTGAAATACCTAGGATATATAGGATATCTAAATAGAAATATATCTTTCCTACAGAATTGATGACAAGAAATATTTTGATGCCCGATTTTGGTAAATAAAAATAATTAGTAAATTAAAATTTATTAGTAAATTAATTAAATAATAAATAGGGAATTGAATTCTAGAGAATTATTTTCGACTGGTCAAAATATTGTTACTGGTAAAAACATCTAAATTGTAAGCGTTGTGAAACACAGACGCCGGCAACGACGCAGTCAATTGTTTTAGGAAGTAGGATGTCCAAAAATATAGTAAGTTGTGATTTTTCACAGTTAAATTGTAGTTTTAACAGAAGCGAGTTTATAAGCAGAGAATACCAAAAAGTAACTGTGAAGAAAATAAAATAAATAACTCAGATAAAAAATTTCTTCTTCGTGTCCATTATTTTTGCTTCGCTCTGAAAATAGCACGAACTTTAGCACGCTTACCTTCGTGACTACGATAAAACTAAGTGTTAGTACTTTAATAATATTAATTAGCTTTAGGTAACCCGTTCTAGGATATAGATGAGATCTAGACTTGGAAAATAAGTGGGACAAACTTATTATTGCGAGTATTTGTGAAGATTGTTTTATTGAAACGAGTTTTTTTTTTGTTTTAGCTTCCGTTTTCAGAATTAATCAAATAATAACTTAAGTAAAGTTTTTTTTTCTATTTCTGTTCTTTTCTGTTAATATTTACTATTTAAAAACATGCTTCTAGGAGCTTTATACTAGTTAAAGTTATTTTTTAAGAAAAGCTAGTCACTCGATTACACGCGACACTATTTAGCTAAATTGAAATGCAGACGAATGATCTCACTCAATTGAGTTAATTCACAGACGAACAAATGACTTTCACAAACAGTTTAACCTGTAAATTCTGAATACCTTAACCCTTTACCTGTGCAAAGCGAACACATAAATAATTCTAGGTATAGTCGCTACAAGACGTCAAATTAAACGGTATGACGTAAACCTCAAGACTCTAGAGAACGTAAGTTTATGGTTCTCGACGTTGTCGTTCTGAATAAATAAATAAACTAAACAGACACATAAATAGTCCTAGACCTCTACTCCGAATAATGATTAACAAGGATTCGGTTTTGAGTTGTCACAAACTGCGCATTTTCGCTGTCACTTCGCAAGAGCCCGTGTCATCGCACTAGGCGGTCGCGGGCTACGAGGGCACAGTCTAACAAACAGACAGACAGACCCACAACGCCGTCGTTTAACACTCCCTCCGTTTTTCGGTCGGGTGTAAAAAATACCCTGTTCAGTTAAACCGCATGGTACGTGGGAAGTAAAATCACATTTCTTTTATGGTGAAAGAAATGATACCTACGTACTTACCATAACCCTACATTATGAGATCATTATTATCAATCAAGGGTAAGTAATAGACTGGGTTGGTATGCGATGGGGAATTGTCGTTGGGTCATTATGCCCTTTGATATTAAACAATTTTTTTATTTCAAATCAATACCGGTTGTTACTTACTTATTGAGACTGAAAGAAATTCTTAACTTGAAAAGTGAAAAATTATTGCCTATAGATACTTAAGTACTTCAATTCTATATTTTTCAACAGTGGCGAATCCAAAATTTCGATCCACCTTTTGGTAGACAACAGTAGACAATATAGACCCATGCGAGTAACTGGTGAGTCGTCCCGCAGGCCTACGGCCCATTTGGGACGAGACACCACAATCACTTATTTATTTTATTTCATTGGTTAACTCGTCCCACTTTACGCGGGTTGGCGGTCTTGAGGTCCCTAGCCCCCTTGACTTTCCAAGATGTTTAATGCTACTTACTATAGTAGTATTGTATTGAGGCAAAATAGACGGAATACTTCAAAACCCCTGTGTGCATATAGCGCCATCTCTATTTGATTTACTCAACTGTTTTGTAGACTTTGAAGACAAGTGCTGGTAGGTGGAGCTATCATCAATGATTAGAGTAAAAAAACTAAATAAACTAAATTTGTTCCGTTTTTTTTTTACTTTTTATTGAATGACAAATGACACTGCAGACACTGGATGAGAAGAGCCAAAGACCTAGCTCAATTGCACGTCTTGGGAGAGACCATCGTCCAGTAGTGGACCAATATAGGTTGATGATGATGATGAAAGACAAATAGTAGTTTAGGTTAGGTACTATCAGCAAAATTTCCGCCTTACCACTTTTGAAACTGTTTCGCTTGCAAGCAGTTAGCTACCTGACCTCGCCTTTTTCTTTTGTCCTCTTATTTTGACCAACCAGAGACCTAAACATCTATTTATTTTTATGACGGCCCATTGTTTTCATAACTTTTACACCCGAAATAACTTGCTTCTATTGGTGTTCAAAACTTAACGGCTAGTCGGTTTACAGGAAATGCACCCTTAAGGTGGTAAGGTAGAACTTTTGCTGATGGTACTTAAGTGTTACAGTGCATTTATTAAGCCTTTAGAGAAGGAAAGGTGGATGCGGATGCATAAAGGGGAACTAGGAAGTTCAAACCACAAAAAGCTCCTGGTCCGCCTAAGAGTGAGCCAGGATTTGTCAAGGCATACCCTCAGAGGACGTGCTCAGTGAGGAAATGTATTGTTATAGGTAGTGGTTACCACTCAACATCCGGTGGACCATCGGCTTGTCCCATATAGTTGTATTAAAAATCCAATCCTCTTCTTGTCTATGCCCCTTCCAAACCGAAATTCTGGATCTCCAGCTATACCTACTACCTAATCTGTAAATCCCCCGATTGTACTTACGTAAAATACGATTTGAATAAGCCCTAACGCTTATATCTACGCATGCCGAATATTGACAACACATTTATAAATGTAAGTAGGCACCGAAATAGTGCCAAGGATTTTTTCAAAGCCACTCAAGGACATTGATAATAAATTCGTCTAGCTTTACCTACTATGTAGGTTTATACATATAGATACTTAAATAGGACAGGTAAGTGTCTTACTTTATCAAATAAGATAAATAATTACGTTTGTGATTGTGCTAATGAGAAACAGGTTGCTTGAGGTCTAAGATTGTAATATACTTTTTTAAGACGCCTAATTACTGGCAGGGTAGATAAGTAGGTTAAATGTAACTTCATATTGTCTATAGTCAAATATAATTCATGGAGCTATAAAAAACAGTATTGACTGTTCATAAGACTATAGTAAATATATGACAGACAGATGCTAAAAAAAAAGAAGAAGAATACTCTTATTTTTGTAAGTTTACAGCGCCATCTAGTAACAAGGGATGAATCAGTTCCGTTTTTATATGTACCAACTTGAATATTCAGTCGCTGGAAAAATTCATCATCATCGTGAAAACCAAGCTTCCATTTTGCTTCAAAAACCGGATGATGATGCTTCGTCTCGAATCCTTTTCTTCTGGTTTTTCAATTTAATATATTTTTTACCTGAAACAATGAAAATAGCATGTTAAACACAGTCAAAGTTATAATACTCACATTCTAGTAGTTCAACGGAACCTTTTGTGTAGAGAAAATAAATGAGTTATTTATTTATTTATTTAATACTGTGTAGGTACGCAGTACTATTACCTACTAAGGATTGTCTATCGTAAAGCAACTTTGTGACTAACTGTACCTAAGTACTCAAACAGTCGTAAGTACACTCACCAACAATCAAGTAAACGGACCAAGTACCCGATGGAATCCTATCGCGTGCGGTATAGACCATTGTTACCGAGTGTACCAAGCTAGCTCTACCATCTATACCTACCTATAAATAAATAGAAGTTCCTCAGAAGTAGTAGGACTTAGGAGGCAAGTAGTTCGGAGATTTTTAAACTACCTTCAAACAGGGTTCAGTAAAAATACATAAACGTTGACATATTGCGTGTGTTTATTAGTTAAAGGCATATTGCACAAAAGAGATAAAAAAAATAAGACATATTCTGTGAGGTACTGCAATGTTATAGATAGCCGCTTAACATCATGTGGGTCATAAACATATTTCTTCACCTTTTCTCATAAAAAATAAAACAATATAAAAGTCATTGTTTATCTACTCGTAAAACCACTGAGTAGAACATAATTAAAAATGATATTTTCTTAAATGACACTCGTAAAAGGATAGAAACAGGAAACTGTCATGACAAGTCCGGAAACGCCTGCTTTACGCATAGAATACTGATTAAGATAACCCCCATTCAAGATAAAACTTAGTCACATGTTTAAAAAAACAACGCCGTTATAAAAAGGCTTGAAAAAGAGCGAATAGTACAGTCGGCTACACATCAATCTATCAACGGTTTGATCTTTGAACTATTATAATTTGAATGTTGCGAATCGTGCGAGAGGGACGATAATTGTGTTTATATGTGAGACTCGCTGCTTGCGCGCCACGCGCCTACACCTATTGCGAGCCCTGATTCGCAACATTCAAATTATAATAGTTCAAAGTTCAAATAGTGGATAGACTGATGTGTCGCCGACTGTACATACCCCCAAAAAGTTGGTAAACAATATTTTTTTAATAACATTACTTCACTTTACCTCATAAATAATCATAACATAACGTAAGTGATACTTTTAACATAATAATTAGAAAGTTTATCTCATTTAGTTGGGTGAGATTCGAATCATATTTTCGATTACTAGCTAATTAATAACGTTATTTCTTCGCTCATCTAATATGCCTATCACAGCATCTCGATGGCTTTTATTATGGTTCTATTAGAGAATCGTCATAAAAACCTGCATGCATCTCAAAGTATTTATATACCACACAATAAAGTGTACTAATCCACTTGGAGCTTTAGAGTTGTGTAAAATAAATGCATTTATGAATCCAATTTGGATCTTAGTTGAACCAGTTGAACTTTGTAAATTACGTAGGGTTTATCTTTAAAAATTAAAAATTTAAATAATTCCCGAATCTTGTAACGATTTTTATTGAACACTCCCGACTAATTCACCTTTAAATTAAAAAAAACAAAATCAAAATCGGTTCATCCATTCAGGAGCTATGTTGCCTCAGACAGACACACACACATACACACGTCAAACTTATAACACCCCGTCGTTTTCACGTCGGGGGTTAAAAAGTAGTTTTTTATAAAGTCCGCATCCTTTGCAGTGGCAAGCACTCTTTATGATTATAATGTGCTGCGTTTTTATGTCTGCCTGGTACTCTTAGATTTGGATCTCTATATTATTTTGTTGCGCTTTTTTACCAACAACAGAACTGTTTTACTTCAAAGTCAAGTTTTTTATCGTTCTCAAAAATGTTGCTGTTTGTAGGAAATGCAAACTTTTTTTAAAACATTATATTAAGTGGCATGTAATGGCAGTAAATCAATCAGAAGCATCATTGTTATCTTATAACAACACAAAACATTTTTCTATATAAGTAATATTATGATAGCGAATCTCAATCTGCTATATTTTTTACAAAAGACACTTTGTAATATCACTGCGACAAATTGAAAAGCTGCAATCTGAGTCCCCTTTACAAAAAATCCGATTGTTCGATTCCATAGGTTGTCGTCAACATCGTTTTTAATTTTTTTCGCATCGTCCGCGAGTTATCTCGATCACGGGTCAGCGGCCGGCAACGGAGACGAGTATTACGTGACTCTTTGTTACGGAATGCCTTATAAATCTCGCTCGGTAGCATTCGGAGCAATTGAAAAAGGGATAAATCCTTTTTCTGAGCATCCCAATAGCATCTATTCAGAATTTCAGCGTGCAATGACTTCGCACGCAACCTTCAATAGAATCGCTGAAGTTGCAATATTTCTTTCGTTTCTTGCAGCTCTCTTTAAATATTTAGGGTTGGCCCCGAAACTTTTTCACATCATCCGATTTAAATGATACGATCGTTTTATAATGACGATGCGATCGTTTTTACGCGTAAAAAATAACCGCAAAGTCATAAAAAACTCGGTGTTGTTGGTGTAACAAAAGCTATTGTTATCAAAAAATTTAGTAGGTAGTTCGTCAATTTTCCCGTCTGCGAGCCTATCAAAGGAGGGAAAAGTTTCGATTAAAAATACGAATTGATATCGTTATCGATAAAATTCTGCTCGATGCTGAGACGTCGTGCGCTATCGGCAACTTGACAGTGACTGATCGGCTGCCCTGGATGGAACCACCTCATCCCTCCCTGCTCCCCCTCCCTCCTTACTGGCGCCACTTTGATATTCACTTTGTTAAAAGAGCACACGAATTCCAGAGAATATTTTGTATTCTAGATTATCGTGGCACGACGGAATGTGATTTTTTGATAGAAACTCGAAAGCCAATTTGCCTGTTGGTTCGTTGATCTTTCGATAAATTTTAGTACGGGTTTTGATTTAGCTCTTTACGTAAATGCTAGTTTTCGTTTGAAAGTAGTATTTTTTCAAGAAGAAAACGATATTCCATTAACGACAACGATCAACTGACGACGGTGTGTTATTTTATGCCTAATTCACATTCAGCCCCAGGTAGGTAAACGTGACTTGCATAATAAGGGTAGCTAGTTATCCTATCCTACTAATATTATAAATGTGAAAGTTTAGATGTTTGGATGTTTAGATGTTTGTGTTTCAATCACGTCAAAACTACTGAACCCACTTGGATGAAACTTGGCATATTGTAGTTCGTAACCTGGATTGACACATAGACTACTTTTACTACAGGATAAAATGAACAAACGGGATTAGCAGCGCCAATTGGCAAAAGGATGGTGTAATTTCATGTCACGTCAGTTTGACAGGGCGTAGTACTACCTCTTTGATCCAACGACTAACATTTGAGACATTCGAGTACGGGTTCGGTGTAATGTCAAGTTTCTCAAAGTATCCGCTCGGTACACGCACAGATAATATAATGTACACGGAAACGGTAGTCGCGTACGAAGTCACGGGTAACTGCTAGTAAAAAATATATCAACTTATTTATTTGAATATATCTCCTAGCTCATAGCATCAAAAGCTTTGATTTTCTGCTACGCTAATAATTTTTGTAGGCCTTCGATTTGAGGTGTGATGTGATGTGAATTAATTTGATGTGAACGGAATAGAATATTTTATCCACGTTGTTTCACACACGGTTTTCAATTTGAAAAGTGTTTTAATTTATTTAGTCGTTGCTATTGATTTTTTTAATACGGTGAACTACCATTTGAGAGAAATAGGTATACCTGATCTACATTGCTGTATGTTGCGCATCAAAATAATGTCCGAGATTTGAAAAACAGAAATGGGATGTCATAACATAAGGGCGGCTTGCACCAGAATCGCTAAACGCGTTTATCGTTGTCTAGTCATATAAATACGTCAGATTTAAATCTATTTAGCTGTCACGTTAAGTGATTATGGTGCAAGCCGCCCTTAGTGTAGTACGAATTCAATAATTTGTGTGTTAAACCGTTTTTCTAAAATGTAACTACTTAAGTACTCCGTGTTTGGAAATGCAAACAAGATTACCATTTGAATATTCTTATAGGAAAGAGGAAGGCTGCTAACGTCAGCGTCGGAGGCATCGAGGCATGAAGGCAGTCCGCCGGACGGACGTGACCCGACTTCCCCCGCCTCCCCGTATTGACACTTTGTCTGAGGAAATCTTTTCTCTATGCTTAGTGGTATAGTACCACTTAGCATTGCGGAGTGCCTTCAAACAATGTGCCAAAGTATGAGATTAAAATGCCTACAAAACTTGAATTTTTTTACTTTATTTAAGTAGGAATACCATAGATCTTTATCGTATCACTAATAGCAAATGTCACTTACATGAAGGTTTTATAACATCCTTAGAGTTTTATATTTAAAAATTTCGTGGAATACCAACGTTATACCGGAGATACCTTAGCTTGGCGTTAGTAAAGAGAAGCTTAACCAATTTCAATGGGTAAAGAAACGCTTTAATAGGGACCACATACTTAGTGGGGATTTCTGGGAAAAAAAAACAGAAATCCCCACTGCTACACCGTAGCATGCTACGACGTAGCTGTTGGGGATTTCTGAAAAAATAAACGGAAATCCCCACTGGTAGGAATTTCTTGGCGGGGATTTCTGGAATATACCGTTTAAAGATTAGTTAGGTATATCAAATCACCGGTCTGGCACACAACATCCAAGGAGTAACCGATAATAAAAGCAAGATACCGCAGAAATATTTGAAGCCGATAAGACTTCATTTCTTGACTCAATTAAAAAGTTCCGTTTGAAAATATAATTTCCCCGAAATACCGCCTCCAGCTGAGCGGAAATTAAACTTTGCCTAAACTCTTTTTATTTCTTTGCTTTTCCCAACTGTAGCAGTGATCGGTACCATTTGTTACAGAGCTGCGAATGTGAACAATAAATGGAGAAGCCGTCAAAATTTTGAGCAGCAGTTTTTCGCGCTATCGAACTGAAGGACGCCCTCCGGCAAGGTGAAGCGTTGATCTGCATGTAGCTGGCAAACACTGGATGAGAAGAGTTAAACACTAAGTTCAATAGCGTGTCTTGAGAGACACCTACGTCTGGCAATCGACCGAGATATTTTGATGATGAATGATATAGCGCAGTAAAAGCTTAGCAGTATTTGTACCAAATTCACTAGCATGAGCAACTCACTAACAAATATTACACACCAATGCTTATGGCTCGAAGGCATTGTTGTCAGACTTGACAGCAGGCGGGAAAAAGCTCCCACAAAACTTCTTTGTGTCTTCGATCAATTTGCCAATGGGTATGCGTCTACCGCGACGACAAGCGATACGCGATCGCATCTTTTTATACCAAGCTTTATTTACTTAGACAAAATCTAGACGGAATTTTTTTTTAAAAGTTAGTCAAATAAATATTTGTCTGGATAATACGGATTTATTATTATTGAATTGTTTGGATATAAACGTTTCAATTTATTTGGTAATTGAAAATCTATGTCTGCTAGTTGCAGACATCATAGACAGTAGATAATAAGAAGAGCAAAGTCAGTAGATAATATTACAATCTGGAACAAATACGTTTGAATTGGTTTGATAGAAAGGTTTTCAGAAGGAATTTTAGATTAAGTGACTGTAAGCTAGTCTATAGACACTATTATAGAAACGAATAAGATTATAGCGTGAAACTTGTATAGAAATAGTTACAGTAAACAAAATAAACTCGCATTTAGAAGAGATTAAGATTCTTATTTTTGCAAGCTGATCAAACCTTCATTTCCTTACACACAATCCCATGATCCGATTATATGTATATCTGCAAGTATAGCGCAATTTTTAAACGCAAAACCGCCAGACACTGGAGGGTATTTGCCAAAGCGGCGTTTATGCCAAACAACGAATTGGAATATACGAATGCGTATTGTGTTGCTGTAACGCTTGTTACAGCAGGCAAAACGCCAGTGAAACGTCCCTAAATAAGCTTGCAAGTCAGACAGGAAAAAGCCTTGTGCTGGTCTTATATAAGCCAAGGTGCCATACACACTCACATAAACTAAGATATCGCACAAGCAGTTTAATTTTATCGCAATTGTCTTTGTTTTCGCATCTTAGGGCGGCTTGCACCAGAATCGGTAAACACGTTTAACTATTATATAGTATTTAGCAAGTTGTCAAGTCATATAAATACGCCAGATTTAAATCTATTTAGCTGTTAAACACGTTTAGCGATTCTGGTGCAAGCCGCCCTTAGTATTTGAAAATAACCCCTTTATTTATCTACACAGCAAACTCAAATAAATGCATGTTGTCTACATCAGGCTACCGATCAAAGCATAAAATCCAATAATAATTATGCTAACATTATTTTTGATAGAAATTCACTCAGCTTTTCTGATAGAATACTTTTTACTATTATCATTCTTTCAGATTCTATGTTCTTCCACAGCTTTAGGGCGGCTTGCACCAGAATCACTAAACGTGTTTAACAGCTAAATAGATTTAAATCTGACGTATTTATATGACTTGACAACTCTCTAAATACTTTTTAATAGATAAAGGCGTTTAGCGATTCTGGTGCAAGCCGCCCTTAGAGGCAATAAATATTTACGCAGTCGAAGTTCCACTTTCATGGTTTTGACCACATAAAGTTGTACAGAAAACACTCCTGTGTGTTACTAAAGGGGGGCATCATCCAAGCGTAGCGGGCCCCGTCTGCCGTCCCTCTGTTTACCAGATCCACAATAACTCCATTGTATGACTAACTTTTCACATTGTAAGGGTTATTGCTAGGAAACTGAGAAACTCTTAGCTGCGACTACTTGGCGGTATTTGCTTTGAGACGGAACCGCGTTTCAGCTTAACAGAATTCGAAAAATATCTTGTTTATTTTCGTTTGTGTGAAAATATTTTTTGATTACAATTATTTAGTTTAAAGTACTAATATAGTATTATGTTTAAGGTATGGTGTTTCGAAATAAAAGTTATGATTTGTAGACATGACGTGCTTTGAAACCTATATGTGCAAGTTAGTATCAAAAATGACAATTATATATAAGTAACCAAAATGTTAATTCGTATGTCTTTGTTTCGAGACGCTATAGAGATTTTGATATCCATCATTTGCAAAAAAAATAAGTCATAATTTTAATAAGAGCCATGGCACGTATTCTTATTAAATATTTCGTCATCGTCATGGCACACCACGCGTATTAAATTAGAAGTACACTATCAGTGAATCAAACCCAGTTTCTCTTATTTAGATTATCAAGGGCAAGACCCACGGGCAGTTCCTTTTACGGTACAATACCCGTCACGTTTGGATGTAGCATAATAATGTATAGTCACTCACTGTGTTCTGTGAGTCCGATCATAATGCCTCCATGCATTAAACTATGCTTTGACTTCCTAAAAACGGTAATTGCCTATCTATTGTGGCTTAGTAGCGCTGTATTCTTCTTCTTATGTCGATGCAGAAGTACTTCAATTTGAATGATCTTAGATAGATCCAGCACTATAGCACTAATTATGGGTGCTTTCAGGTCTTCCGTCGCGCTCTCTCGTGGTAGCGCTCTAAAAGTCGACAAAGTCCATCCTAAAAAAAAGTTAAGTAGGTATCTTTAGATATTTTATTAAAGGTTTTACAAATTAATATTCAGGGTCACGGCTGAGTATTTCCATCACGCATGACGACTTCATAAAAAAGGATATTTCCCGTACGTTTGTCACACAATCGGTTATTGACCCTAGAGATGCAATCTCAACCATGAGCCTAACGGACAATGGCGAGACTATTTAAAAAACACTCGAACGTATCAAACTATTGTTTAATCTCATTCAATAGAATTAGAACAATGCCACCTTTAGAGGTATAAATAGAAAGATTAAACGGTTACTTTGACTCGATCGAAGTTAGAAGGATTAGCGTCAACCATCCTGCGATTTACCAGCTTTCCATCCATTTATTCTGCCTCTCTAATTCAATCTGTACCTACACATAGACATAGCACTAATTTATATCAAACCAATAGGATTCAAACCAACTAGCATGGTCAAAGTTATCGTGTTCCAAACGGAGTGCGTAAAATATATGAGAAACTAAAATGACATCACATCTAAAGAATCGGATGGCATACACCGCAAAAGAAGATATCTGATGAAATACATCTCATGGATCTGCCACGGTTTTAGAAGTAATGAGAATGAAATAAGCGGAAAAAGATTACTGCTTCTATTGGGGCTTTTTTGAACACCAATTTTAAAGCTAAATTATGACAGACGCCTAAGAGGCATTGAGTAATACCATTGAATTAGTATGCCTACTAGAGAAGCCAATGCATTCCATCAATTTACAATTTTTTTGAAGCATGACGTTTGATGTCAAAGTTATTTTCTAGTTGGTAATATTTTCTACGCAATGGACATTTGATTCAAAAGTTGTGCTAAAGGCACTATTGTGACAGGATTTTGTGACACATTTAATTGATCTCCAACCAACAGAACTTCGTGACCCGAGACGCACTGAACTTAAGATTCACTTTGCCTTGGCATTGTAATTTTGAAGCTCGGATAGGCAATAGTGATTGGTCCTTCGTCAGTCTTTATTAACCCACCAGAATAATCTATTCGATAGATTAACGTAGACATTCTTACTCCACACGTTTGATTGGTCGAAACGATTTGTGTAAATTGGAGTGTTGATTAGATTTCTCCCCGAAGCGTAGATGGAATAAGAGTGAATATCTCATTGAGGTTTCACTCTGTATTAGGACAAGAATGAGCATGAAATCATGAGAATTAAGTGAAAAATGAAAGAAAAAACAATGGCTGATAATAAGGAATGTGACAAAAAAAAATACTCAAGTTCCACCATAAAGTGAAATAACTTATGAGCGTCGATGATCATTATTTATCATCGGCTGCAAGCTATGGAAGCAGACAGAACAATAAAGGTAGCTAGTTTAATTAAATTTACAAAGATTTATGATTTTTGATAAAGTAGAGCCACTTTTACTTCACATCAAATTGAAAAACGTTGCATTTCGTGCAATCTCTAAAACCGCTACTTCATCATTCTTACTAGGTACTCACAACTTTCTCACAAATATTTTCTACAAACAAGGACGGTGTAATAATGATATTGGATCTAAGGTCAGTGCGATAAAGCTCATTTTACATTAAATCCGGCTTGGAGTGGCTCAAGTCCTTGAAGCTCAGCGTCTTAATCTTTTCGATTCATTACTCGCTAAAACTGAGACGTACTAAGTGATAAATTGTCTTGTTTTCTCTGTTTGCTATTAACGAATTTATTTCTGAATTGCTGTTAAACGATTTGTGGAATTCAATTGAGTTTTGGGCAATAAGCTTAACGGAATTGATGTTTCTGAGTTTTACACGCGCTCTAGATTTTTAGTCTCTGTCAAATTGATATTAGATTTATGTTTTCTTCATTAAATGACCTGTATTATTAGATAATCTATGATAATACTAATAAAAGCTCTGGTTCAAATGCGTTTTTGATCAAAAAAGCAGTATTTCTGTGCTGTATTTTTCTCTAACATTCTAGCATTTGTAAAATCCTTTTCGCATGACAAATCTGTCAAGAAAATCCCTGTGAAAATGCAGAAAATGCTGTAAATTGCTTTCTCAAAAGAAAATTCCGATAAAACAATACGAGTATGCGAGGATTGTGAGGTAGTCTCTGTGAGAAAATATTTTGCAATGCGCTGACAAATCTACTACCGACCATTGACCTACCTTCTGTGTAAGAAAGGGCACCAAAAAAGATACATAAAACTTTTTTGTGTATCAAATAAAAAAGTTGATAAATTTAAAAAACGAAAACGGTATTCTCTATCATTCGTGATCATCATTACTATACTCAGGGCGGCTTGCACCAGAATCGCTAAACGCGTTTAACTCTTAAATAGTATTTAGCGAGTTGTCAAGTCATACAAATACGTCAGATTTAAATCGATTTAGCTGTTAAATACGTTTAGTGATTCTGGTGCAAGACGCCCTTAGTATCCCAACTAGCAAAAAGTGGTCTTATAGAAGTCACCAATGCGTTTTGGCCAAGATCTATAGCATAATACTTTAGTCTTGAAAAGCTCTTGTAGTGTCTTATACGACCCGATTTGGGCACAAATCTCAAGACTTGTACTCTTGATTTAGCATTGATTAAGCATTTTAACGTGCTACTTTAGTCTTATTTTTGTCTTACAAACGCACTGATTTATGCTTCTACTCTTCAAAAATGCCAAACTATGACAATAATGATGCCAAAGGTCTTGTACTTTGCGAATTGAGGAGTTTTGTTTTTCGTTTTTTATAAAACTGCTGCGCAACATGTCTTCATTATTGTAATAATAAATATTTTACACAGTGTTTTCGTGCGTCTGTTTGGGAGTTATATCGAGTTAATTTGTGTGCGAAGGTAAGTTTTCTGATGTTAAGTATATGAATATTTGGTAAATTTTCAATGCCCTCTAATTATTATATAGTATTAAATATATTTTATTATTTATATTTAGGCATAGGCTTGACTGAGACGGTTACAAGACCTCAACGTGCCTAAGCTCTTAGAATATGCTGTTATGAGAGTGTTGCGCCGAAATGACTGTTTCTGTGACTTATATGATGGTAGCCATTATGGAAAACTAGCAGTTACCCGCGACTTCGTACGCGAGTACAGTTTCCGTGTACATTATTTTATCTGTGTTATATATTATATTATTATCTGTGGGCGTACCGAGGGGATACTTCACTTATTTATTTATTTATCCGGTAGATCCTTCACCCAAGGAGGGATCTGTATTAAGAATCTTGAAGATAATGGAAAAGAAGAAGAAACAGAATAGAAAAATCAGTTTTTATGTCAGACTCAATTTATGTACATATTAGGTTAGAATAAGGAATAAACGGCTTTATTATTTTTATTTTTGTTTTATTTATTATCCTGTAGATCCTGTTAATTATTCGGGATAAAAAGTAGCCTATGTATCAATCCAGGTTACGTACTATATATATGCCAAGTTTCATCCAAGTTGGTTCAGTAGTTTCGACGTGATTGAAACACAACATCCAAACATCTAAACTTTCGCATTTATAATATTAGTAGATAGGGTTCAATTCAATCAATTCTCTAAAAGCAGAAAATAAGATCCATTTGAGAATTCTAGCATAATACATGACTAATTGGTGACCAAATCAATGCTTATCCTCCGCAAAAGTCAAGCGTCATGCGTTTATAGGACTTTTAGTCCTGTAACAAGCGTTCTCAAGATCGGTGTACTTATATTAATCTTATTTGCGCATTCTCTCAGAGCGACGCTAGTCTTAAATAATGCATTATCAAGACTTGAGTATTTAAGTTAGCGTATAGGTCATATATTATGCTAGTATACGGCTACAGATCTTGTAAAGGTCAAACAAATTAATCTTGTAGACGTTTTCCAGACTATTTTATGAGACTTTTGCTCTTGGCATAATTTTGGTATAGTAAAATGCGCTTATGAGACAGTAAGCATTTCCCAAAGCTTTTATAAGACTTTATCAAGATTCAAAGCATTTTTATCAAGACCATTTTGCTTGTTGGGATAGTAAGAAGTCTTGTAAAAATAATAAATTATTGATGTACCTACGATTACAAAAATCTAAGCTAAATCGTTACCCTTATAAAGAACGCCCTAAAATAATCCCTAACCTCCAGCTTACAAAACATCCATTAGGTTGTTCAAGATAATAGAAGATTAATTTGACTAGGCAGTGAATGTTGGGATTCGCTGAACCAATTTCAGCATTCATTGCAAAAAGTTACATACCCGTATGTAACCTTTACGCAAAAAATGAGGTCTAAAAGTTTATAAGAATCATATTGTCATATATCATCTGCCAGTAGGCGTCTACAGCAAGACAATCTGGTCATTCTCCACAGATTTCCGAAAAAAATTATTTTCAGCCTTCTTTATTTACCGGTTTTCTACGTTCATGATTGACATGACATGACAATGACAGGCGTCACAGCTTAGTCGGTATATAGCTCTGCCTTCCATGCTGTGGGTCGTGAGTTCGATCCCCACTGAGAACAAACATTTGTATGTGGCAAACAAAGATGTTTGTTGGGGTGTTGTATGTATAATAATAAGTAGTGTATTTACATTGTTTTGACAGTATCAGAATTTTTTATTATTATACTTTCACAAAATTATCGAGGTTTGTTTTTAACCGAAATGTAGAAGTGGTGTTAAACGTCCAGGAATATTTTTTTTATGATTTCGTTAAATCTGGCAGCAAAAATGCTAAAAAACTTACGGAATAGAGTCACGAACTAGTCGAGGCACTTAATGATAGTGTTGCCAGTGTCGATTGTCCAACTGTGACCCGATTAGTTACTAACGTCGCATTCGAGCGAAATTGTTCGATCTGTCGACGGAAATTAAATTTTCTGAATAACATCGTCAGACGACTCGATAGAGAAAGTCGACACGATAAAATACCGAACAGTAAAGACACTTACAAAAACAGTAAGTTTGAAAACTGGGCTAGGTTAGGCCAGTTTGTCTGTCAACTAAGTATGCAATATTATCGTAATCATCATCAGTCATAAACATTCACTGCTGTTCGTGGCTACTACGATGCCCGACCGTAATCAAGTTCGAAATATACATATAGCTTACCTACTCGATATGTTAGAATAAACCGATATTAAAATGATTTTTTGGTTTGAAATTGAAATCTTACCAGTAGGTAAGTGTTTATACTGCATTTATTTTTGTACTGTTGTCCAGTTGAAGTTCAGAAACGTCTTCATAACTCGTAACTTCATTCATACTCGTAATGCCAAGAAAACTTCGAAAGGATTATTAGATCCTTATTATTGGGATTGAATTTGACTCAATGGAAGTCATTCCGACGCGCGACGACCAAGTCTCATTCAATAGTTTAATTCCTTGAATAAGTTCGTCAGTGCTAAAGTTTAAGGATTGCTGCTGGGATGGCAACACTGGCAACTTATTTCAGGATTTAACGGAGAATTACCTAAACTGTTTCTTTATCTGTTTGTATCGTTTTTAGGGTGTTTTTCAGATATGTCCGGTCTTTGATCTCGTCATCAATTTTTTGAGGGTGCGAAAACCGTGAAGCGTTGTCCAATCGATTGGAGGAAAGCTTTTTCGAGGCAATATATCATTAGCTGGAGACCAAGACACGCTGGTTTCTGGTCTTCGAGTATTTCCTCAATTCCTTTATTTTTAGGGTTCTGTATCCCAGAAGAATCGGAGTAAGGATTATTTTTATCTTTCATCTTCAAAATCTAAGTTCTCTTTTTTTAAATATTTTGAACATCCTTATCTCTATTAGACTAATATTAAATTCTTTTGCATCGCGTACTTAGTCGGGAAAAATTATTTGTCTTTTGGTTTTTTTACAAACGTTAAAATGTTTGCCATAATTTCAGACCAAAAAGTATATAAAGCTTGAGGCCAACACACACTTGACTTTATTTATTAAAAGGTAGAATGATCAGATCGCAACTTCTGGGGAAGTATTGTCTGCCCAAGGGGCATTGTGTTTTTAAGCTGACGTCACGGAGTTTTCACGAAAATGTATCTTTTGTGATACCCTTAGGGTTATTGAACGGTATGAAATGAACACTTCTTTTTGCCAAACAGATATTTTGTAATGTTTGCATTGGGTGAGTGTGCACAGCATTTAAAATCATACTGTTCTTTTTGAACTTATAATAGTATTTACTTTGCGTGACCTTGACATAGTATAGAAGATTTTTACACTATGTGTATCTTTGGAAAACTTTAAGAATAAGAGAAAAGTATTTTTTTTTAACTCAAACAATAAAAACTAAAAGCCTGAACTTGAATTTGTAATTAAAAAAACCGACACGCAAATCTACCGTTTTTGACGATCTCAATGCTTTGAAAAAAAAATTGAAAATCCTGCATACGTTCGAAATTCAAAACAAAATTCAAAAATCAAGGTTTTCAAGTTTAGAATATCTCTGAAATAAGTACTCTCTATACATGAAACCCCTGCGTTGAAGCTTTCCATAGACAATCACTGAATGATACAGTCAGGGTAATAGAGCAGTAATATCTATCTATTACAGCCAACGGCCGGTTCATTGCATAGAATTGTATGCTCAATTGCATTTAATAGGACTTTCACTCAATTGATAGCTCAGATGAACTTTTCAACGGTATATAGCAATATTATTTGCGAAGTCTTTACCTAGACTTTCCAGAGTTAGTTTAGTAAGTAGAGATTTTGTGGTTTCCTTTACCAATTAATTCTTTTAAGCAACTGCTATGTGATTCAATAAAAAGATAAGCCTTACAATCTAGACGGTGCGAACCTATATTCTAGGTGCTAACTTAAAGTTTGACAGAAGATCAGATTACGTACTATAAGATGAAGTATTCATAGTTCAACTGCATGCGTTCCTCTTTCAAATTTTTTGTCAGTAAAATACGTGAATGGCTTTACACTATGCAATCATTATATGATCTGTGGTGCTGTGAAAACAATTTCATCATGAACCAAGTCTGAAGTCAACAAGGTGTTATTAACCCACCACATCCCCACTGCAGTTGCAATCCGCTCGAGTACAAACAATGCTGGGGCAATCAAACCCCGGATGGTCGTAATTAAGACCTTTCAAGTAATTACTGTGAGACAAATAGTGGCCAGAATGGTAGCATGCGAAATGTACATGACACAGCTTGCAATTGAATCAAACAAGAAGGATACGTCTGTATTCCTGGGTTTGTAATGAAACAGAAATAGCCACATTGTCATGACGGACCAAGATGGAATACTACGTATTCCAGATTCCACCATAGATAGATAGATAGATATATTCTTTATTGTGCTCTCCACTTAAACTAATACAACAATAATACAGGTTCTTTAGGAGGTAAGTACAATGGGCCATACCATACCATACTGTATTACTGTATTTTAGAAATTTATAAAGGTGGTCGGTCTATCTAAGCATGACCAGCAGGAGTGTATTACGTTACTTCGAAAAACAGACTGCGAATAATTCGGCACATAACGTCTATATATTTCTTTATTATACGCAGTGAAAAGTAATAACAAACAACTTAACCTTAAAACATGGACATATAGGCGAGCAAAGTACGTCTCTACGCTAAAAATGATGAAACTAAGCAAAGATAGTTATTGACAAAACGAAGGTTCAAAATTCCAATGCAGTTAATAAAATAAACACGTTGCAAAGTTATTGCAAAACATTGCACCGACGCTAAAGTAAGCAAACTATCAATACCGAAATGTAAAGTTACCGAGCGCAAACCAATGTTCAAACTGTGTACCGAAAAGTTGAACTTGTGTACCTAATTACCGATTCCTTTCGGCCACTTTTGACGAAGTTGTATAAACTTTTTCCGAACCCCCTATCTAGGCCATATTTTTGAGAATCATCCCGCAAGGAGGAAACATGCTACCGAAATTGTAAAGAGTGTTTTAAAACAATTCTAAAACTTTATCATCGCTTCCTTCCGGCTCGCGATTTATCAAGTGGACGGTTTTGTTTTGGGAAAACGCAACTTTTGGAAGCTGTGTAAACAATGAGTGTAATAGAAAACCGAACTTCCTCTTTGTAAAACAGCTTTGCAGAAATACCCGAAAGTGAAACTAGATTAGTGTGGCAGAAACATTTATCTGTTATCGGTCTAATGTTTTCGTACTGTGCCTTGCTTGATAACTTAAGATTTATAGATGTTATGATGTTACTGACAATCTGTGATTACGAATGCTTATAGGAACTGATTTTAATTAAGCTTTGTGGTTTTTTAATACAAACTGTGAAAACTGGAGTTTTGGGGAGATATATCTATCGCGACAAAAAGTCTATCTGTCTAGAATTACCCCTTAGATATAGTACTTATATGATAGAACATGCATGCCAAAGCTTGATCCAGCTCCTAAACATTCGTAGTTATGACAAAAAAGTCTATGTCTAGAATAACCCCCTTGTGGCCATACTATCCAGCATCATTCTACGCATTTGAGGTCTTTTGTAAAATGATTTCTGAGTAATGTTAATAAAGCTCACATTCGAGATTTCTTGTTTCAACGTCGTCGAGTTGATGTCAAATTATTATATGAAAGCTTTCACACTGAGTAACTTATTAGGTGTGTAATATTCTAATTTTGAGTTTCTTAGCACAATATTGTAATAATTATGATAAATGAAGTACAATGATAAAACGTAATTATCATGTCACACAATAAATGCAGAAACCACTCAATAACGCGCACACGTTGTAAGTAATTCCTTAAAATGACACAGAGTAATTAATTTACTGCAATAATAATAGCACCCGCTTAAATTAGTTTCGATTCCCCGAGGAAATTTCGACTTTATTTCCTGTTGATTAAGTTTAAAATTGTGATGAGTTTTTCATAAAGCCCCGTTCCCACATGACTGATCGTGGCGAAGTGGGGTCAAAAGTTGGTGGTAAAAAATGTTGCGTCGCAGCTGTTTGGCACATGGCAGGGCGTCGACCGGGTACAAACTACTTTATATTCTGGAAGCGTATGTTTTCTTTGACAGCGTGATATTACTATAATTCGACACTTTAAAACTATTTTGATTAAACTGGCTTGTTCCTTATAGATAACCAAGATTACTGGTTGTTTACCTACCCCGGTCGATCGCAATCATTTCATTTATACAACTCACTTAAACTCTAGTTGTAGGTAATTGTGATCTCTATAATTTGATTAAGTAACTATGTATACTATTTATTCACAAAGAAAATTATGACTAATACAGTATTTACAATATTTATAGTATGTACAAAATACACATGAAGCAGTTGAGCTATCTACACACCGTTGCAAACGATTTTTAATTCTTAATTTTAATTTTTAATAATTTGATTGGTCTATGGTAAAGTTATTTGAAAACTTCAGAAACGTGTGTTGGCCCTAGAGAAATAATACAGGGATATGTACTTGCCAGCTGTATATGACTAATGTAAGTAATAAACAAAATCAACAAGACCTCTTACATTTTCCACACCACTTCTTATCACCAATAAAACAGTATGCAGCAACTCTAACCTCATAATAGTACGGGTCATAATCGCGCAGCAGGAGTTTTGTAGCTCCAAGAGTCTGCGATGTTTTTCTTACATCGTTTTTCGAAGTGCAAAAGTATTATTTGAAACGCGTACTTGAGTTTTTCTGTTGTTCCTTTTGACATAAGGACATTTTCTTGTTATATTTTTCACAAAACTTTAGCTCTTTTCTTTACAACAAGTAATTAGTAATTACATCTGTTATGGTAACCACAAGACTGAAAATTAGTTAAGAAAAATGTTTTTCATTTATGCATTACGGACTTAATATTTCGGCATGGTCATAGCGATTACATAAAGAAAAACTTTGCGATTGATGATGTTGTCGAGTTTTTCTAAGCTCTGGTTTAAAGAGTGTCGTAAGAAAACAGCCCCCAACTTCCGGTCTACAAGCAGCCCTGGAGAGACCCACCGCTCCTTAGCAATTATGTTGACATGTGTCGTAAAAAACCACATCGGTAACGATATGACAGCGGGCACATACAATAACTTTAATAAACACTAAGTATTGTTTTGTTTTTGTGAAGTTTTTCCAAGAATATTAGTTTTTTTTCGCCCTAGGACAGTTATGTGATATGTTGTTGATCATAGATAATGGTCGAGAATCTCAGAGAACATTGTTTACCAAATATAATATGAATATATGGAAGTCGGTGTGTCGCTTACTGGCTGATAATAATGTACGCATAGCCATAATTCATTATTCTATGACTATGTATTGCAAACAAGAAATTTCAAAAGATTTTAAAAGCTGTAGAGTTGAACTAAAAAAGTAATTTTCGGAACAACGAAGTGTAGGCTAATATCTTTTTTTTTATATAATATAGAATAGAATGTCCTTTGGCCACAATCTCACCTGATGGTAAGTGACAATGAGGCCGACGATGGAGCAGGACAGTCTAGAAGACACCTATTCACTCTTGCCTTGAAAAGACCCAGATTATATTTCTCCGTAATATCCGTCTACTTGTAATATACTAATAGGTAAGTAATAGAAAGTATCAAGGATCCATCTATAACTATTTTGAAATAACTTGGAAACTATTTTAAAACGTCTTAGAAAATCACTCTTTTAGGACCTTCAACTCCAAGTTCCAAAACTTTCAAAGATATTCCATTATAACTAATTATTACAAACATTAATAATGTGGTGTTGTTACACCGCAGGCGATAGAAATTTATTGACCATGAAATTTTGTATAATTTATAATTATTTTCGGCTTATATTGTGACAAGAAGCAAGCATATCGAAAAATATTCCAGTGATTTGAAAACCTAGATTAGGTAGCTACGTAGATTATCAAGAAGTTAATTAAAATTCGACAAAGAATTCATTTGTACAAGCCGTATAAGAAACGGCGCAGACGAGCGACTTAGTTGCCCAAAAACATTTTTGATCGATTTCTATCGGCCGCCGCCGTCGCGTCGTGCGTAACGCAAACCTTCATACAAACTCGTAGACTTGATGTGAGAGACAAATCACTTGCGACGACAAAGTTGCTCCCTGTGTCCGTGACAAACAAAGATCTCATAAAGTCAATAACTACTTAGATAAGTACCTTAAAAATGCAAAATGTTTACTTTCGTCATTTACAACGAAATAGCAGTTAAGTTTGAATTTGATTTGGAACACTACTTCCAAACCAATGTTTATTCATTTTCAAATCAATTAAATTTAGGCTGCAGGCGCACCTCCGGTCATGGTCACGGCGACCGATGACTCGAGATCCTACTAAAATCTAGCTGTCATAAAATTATGAACTACAACATATGTATTATGTGATAGGGTAACGACGTTATTCGACAGGCACGGTAGACTTCTCAGATTTCTTGGTATCTACATACTCAAGATATCACTCAAGAATCAGAGTAATTCCTTCTTCTCTTCGTGTCGTACTTCACATGACTGAGGGTCGTGATTCCTCCGTTGAATCATTTTCTTCCGGACCATGTCTCGCCAGTCTCTTCTGTATTCTGTCTTTGTAAGAGTAATTCAATAAATTCTTATTGAATGTATCACCCACACTCACTCTCTGGTGGTACTGTAATTTATGACGCAAAATGTTAACTTCAATCGGTCGCTTATTTGGTCGCAAGTGCGCCTGTATCCTAAGCTTCAATTTGAAATCCTTTGTCTCCAATAACATCGGAAACAGTTCCTGAAGATATAACCTAGTTTGAATAGTTTTGTACGTGATACAACTGTGTTGTCGAAGCTTTGAGGACTCGAAGCTTGATAGCTGATTCTGATTGTGATAACATGATGTTACATTATGAATTCATGACAAATTGTACAAATTGTGAAGGGAAATTGAAGGTTTGGCAAGCGGCATTTGATAAAACTTCGAAAAAAAAGACACAATGTGAAAAAGCTTTTAAAAGCTTTTTAGAAACGAGTCATTACAGGGTATATAAGGAGCACTCTTGAAAACTTCAGGGGGTTAAAATATCCGCTAAAAACTCCGTAACTAGAGTTTACCACGGAACTTAACAAACAACAAGTAAATTAAGCACTTGTTCTTAAATTAGAATAACTCCATAAGTTCTAGGACAAGCTGGATCTATTGATATTCTTCATGAGCCTAACATTTTTTTCATCATCATTTTCACCAAATTTTCATACCACAGGTGTAAAGTGAGCTAACAGTAAAATAGATCTTGTCTTTAGACCCAGTTGGTAGGTACTTAACCCTCGTTTTACTTTTAAAACATGGATCTATTTCCAAACAGACTCCTAAATTATTCCTCGCCTATTGATCGCAGTCGGTGCCAACTGCATTGAATGTTTTATCAACACCATTTGTAAAAGAACTCGAAATACACCTTTGTAGTGAAATTTATATTGAAGGATCATTTGTTACTTACATTCAGACGATAGTTTCTCGACTCTTATTCAACCTAATTCATTGAGAAAAGTCAGGAACAAAATTATTTTACTCAAAGTTTACGACTGTTTATTTTAAACATTTTCTAAAAACAACAAAAATAACCCCAAAAGGGTTATTTGAACCCTCAAAATATTGCTGGGATTTTTTCCCGAGATCCACTTTATTAGTTTAAGCTTATAAATGTCTAATGGAGTACCAATTGGACAGGAAGACTTCGTTTTAACCGAGACAACGCAGACAACCCGATATAGAGTAATCGATACCGGGACAGTAGTTGCCGCACTAGTGCTTGGAGCTTTTAGCCGAAATTCTTTTGAAAGCGAGAACTTATAGTAATCCGAAATATAGCAGACGCTGAATCTTTTTTAAAAATCAGTCACCTACTAACGTTTATTGATAGACTTATATTTAGGACTTATATTTTATAACGCAGTTTGAATTCAAATTATTAATTGATGCGTTATGGTATCTTATGCGTTGATGCGAATTGTACGACTCAAAGTCAAAGTCAAAGTCAAAATTTCTTTATTCAATAAAATCACAAGGATCATTTAGAATCTTCTTATATAACTAGGTGATTCTAGGTGCCAGTTCCACGCGACCAGAGACAACAAGAATAAGACTAAGATAATAACCCTATAATCTGGCATAATACACACGTACACAATTCAGATGACGGGATTATAAAAATAAGGCTTTACTATGTAACAGATTTATATACGAAACACCGAATTCGGCTTTTTCGCTGAAAGCCGAATGTGTGTTTCGTTTCTGTAACATCACTACGACTGCATGCTTCGGCACAGCACGCTTGTATTGCATTTACATAATCCCTGTTGTTGCCTGTAAATCCAATAAAATGGCCTCTAAGTACATTACAAGTTTATAACGATATCATGCTACTGAACAAAGGAGCGTAGAAAGCACACAAACTTTTATTACATAACTTTTCTAGCTACGATTATTAGTATCAAACTTACCTACTTTTGCAGCTAGCGCGAGTATTCATAGGTGTCGTTGATGTACTTTTTAAAGCACTAAAAATGTTTTTGTAGTCTAAACTAGGCAACTAAAATCTCAGATCTGTATTTAAAAGTTCAATCTGAGGGGTAATTCTCTTTTTAAATCGAGTAAAACTATCATTGCGATTTTGTTGGAATGCCATTCTCAAAAACCACCAGTCTGTTTTCTCTGTCTGTCTGTCGATTTATAAATTAAAAAGTACGTCCTAGAATTAGTCCTATTTTACAAGAGGAATCTTTTACAAACTCAGTACCTACCACAGGTAGGTAAGTACTTATTCAAAAGTTCAGTAAATTGGGTCATACTTCAAAAACTGGAACGAAAAGGAAGCCTTAAATCTGCATTTGGGAGAATAACCGAGATGCACTAATACTAAGCTGTAAAAGTCAACCTTATGGCTAAGAAATAAGAATCCTCTTAACTCGTACCCAACTTATTTAAGCCGTCAAAAGGTTATTCATACAAACACCCACGCAGTCTGCGCTACTTTTAGAAAATTCTGAGAATGACAAAAGATTCCTTTGAAATCAAAAATTGTCAACTCTATGCATGAGATCGTCTCATATCTTTTCTGGGCTCTGCTCAAAACAAGACATTTTCTTTACATACATACAACTTTATTTTAGATGGGGGAGTACAATTTTTTAAACTTAAAACTCAGTACAGTAGCCCACAATCACATCATACCAACAACGGCCAACGAACTTAGTCAAGTTCAAGTGGAAAGGAAAGAGCCATACGATTTATTTTTAGATCACTGAACAATATTGTTGCTAACTAAAGTCACTTAGTCTGGAATAGGCATAAGATACGTCTCTATAGTCATACTTTTCATATGTAAAAAAAAAGAAAAAGAAAAGAAAAATTATTTATTTCAGTACCTACATAAAACAATCACATTGCAGGTTGGCATATGGGGAGAACGACTTTACAAATCGGGACGACGACGAGACGATGGTTCTAAAATCAGTAAAACAATGTTATGTTTATAAGTTGCAATTTTTATTGGAAGAATACGCGAAATAACATCAGCTTGTTCTTGTTCAGATCAATAGGATTCCGAGAATGTCGTCTAATCCGATCGTAAACTTGCATTAGGACTGGCTGTTTATAAAATGGATGGTGGAAGGAAACAGTGGTGGATTTTAAATTTAGAACGAAGAATGTAAACAATGATTTGCAGTCGTATAGAGGAACTTTTTGCTAAGCTAACCAAACTCTTTTGACACATTTAACACTTATGTTACTTATGTCATATTTTTTTCATGTTATGGGCTCCAAATTATTATACCTTTATGTGTAATTTAAGTTTTTTTTAGATGTTGCTTTTTTAAGTGGTCTATAATAAGGTAATAATGAGTGCTGTGCGATAAATGCCTGTAAGAAAAAAAAACATTATTTTTAAATAGCACAGCTAATAAATAAAAATTAAGGCAAATAGTGAAGTAAAAACTCTACCTACTTAGTTTTTGAAGTGATACTTAAGTATCTATTAAACCTGAGAATATAGCATAAAAGTAAAAAAAAATGCAATAAATTAACTAGAACCGTACGTGACTTTCTCCATTTTAAATAAATAAATTCCACATATCCATCCCCTTTCACTCACCCCTCACCTATTGTTGAAATCGCATTGTGAAGCCACCTGGCTCATTAACGGGCTCCATACTAACTGCTGGTTATTCTATGGCACCAGCGAGGCGTATGGAAACCACCTACCTACTATTGCTATTCTGTGATACAACCAAAGTACACAGAACTTCCGATGAAAGAACTTAGGCACCTGCTTTTTTGACCAATGGTATAGAAGTAGTCAATTATTTGAACTGTGTTGTACGTGTGTGTGTGAAAATCATAAAACTCAAAATGCATTTTCCTACTCGGCTATATTATAAGGAATACTTTGAAATATATATCTAAGGCTAGTCTAGAACTTCGCGACCAAAGCCTAAAAGTACAGACGAAGAAACATACAACTTGGTATTTAGGGGTGTTTATTCCTGGAGCCGATGGGTTGACCACACAGAAAAATAAATTATCAGGTCCACTAGCTAAAAGAGCACCTTTTGTCTGGTTCTTGTTACAATACGAGCAAGTTACAGCATAAAACATAGCTAGTATAGTGTAGTGTGGACTTGCACAACGGCTTTAGGCAACATCATCATAAAATAAGCTGTAGAAAGCATATTTCACAGTTTCACCTTATATTATACAGCACGCGCTGCACCTGAGCTTCAAAGTAATCCCTCAGGGCTCACCTTACACTGGATGGAAGTTTTCACTTGCCCGTGTCACAGTCTTACAGAAACCTCTGGTTACCTTCAAGAAGCATTCAAAGTTACATCGGTCAGCAAGAACGCTATAACTGCGCCAAAGATTCTAAAGTCTGCATCTATAAACACTCTACACGTAGGCTATTTACATACAGTGTAGATTGGTAGAGTCCACAGAAAAGAGAAAATAAGTAGAATTAGTAAGTAGGTGGATCCGCTTAATATCAAGTCTGCATCGCATTACGCACTTCAAGCTCCGCCTAGCTCCGCTCACTTCAGTCGTGTTTGAATTTTGTCATGGTAACCGTACTTGAAAAAAATAATTAAAAAATATAAACATGCCATATTGTGCTGTTTTAGAGTGCAAAAACGATAGCGGAATCAAAAATTTAACAAATGGGGGCATATCATATCACCGATAAGTAATATTTTATTGTTAATTGTTAGTTTTGTTAAAATGCAAAACCGTCAAAGAAAAAAAGACTGTAAATCATACATGTTAAAGTCGCGTTTCTTTTAAACCTCAACTTTCGCTACTCAGTTAGGGATGTGGCCCCAATAAACTGATGAATGCGTTGTCGATAACTTTAATGGCTGGGTCAGATGAAAATTACAGAAATATTTTGAAAAAATAGGTATATCTTCTGGTTTCAGTTTACCCAATGTGCCTGACATAAAAAAAAATTGATTGATACAACTGGGAAACAAAATTGGTTTCCTACAAAATACAGTAGGTACAATTTGCTGCACTTTAAGGACCAAGATTTTGTAATTAAAAAAAGTGGAAACAAATACATTGTTGGCACAGCTATACCGACTCTAATATTTTTGTGTTTTCAGGTAATTATAGTGTTATTATTTATTTTCATGAAGTTTTAATTAATTAGGTAGGTACCTTCATTCTTGGTCCTTACCCAAGTATCAGACTGACAATAGTGTCAGTCTGATACTAACCTTTGTGATTGATTATAATTAAACAAAGAAAGAAAATATTTTTATTTCGACCACCACAAACGGCAGAGCCCTTGGACACAACGTATCAGACAAATGTAATTGCGGCTAAACGTAGCTATTTCGTTATCAATCAGTGGGTAGGTAATAATCGATATCGACAAATTCGTCATGTATCCTCATTGGTCACATCACTAAGTGAGTAGCTATGTTTGTCATAACAGCCATTGCATTATCAATCTTAAGGTTTGTTAATAAAGACTATAACAAAAATGCTTCGCAAAAGCGCCACCTTTTGCTGAGTAGACGAAGTAAACTTTAATTTTTATCACTTGTTTATTTTATTGAGTTTTGAACCATGTTCCGATGGAACTAAGGTTTTATATCAATAAAATTATTTTAATGGATTTAGGTCCGTTTTACGTTCTCTTTCAACCAATTATAATCTTTATTTCTAAGTGTGTTAGTTTTGAGATGGTGTGAGTTTAGCTACACTGGTTCTCATACTAAAAAGTCATCATGCTCTTTCTATTTACTTCCTTTGTTCTGTGGTAGAGTCCATCAAAAATCCCACTGTAGAGTCATTCAAAAATGTCAGTTTAAGGGCGGCTTGCACCAGAATCGCTAAACGCGTTTAACTCTTAAATAGTATTTAGCGAGTTGTCAAGTCATACAAATACGTCAGATTTAAATCGATTTAGCTGTTAAATACGTATAGTGATTCTGGTGCAAGACGCCCTAAGAGGCAGTATATTTATACTAATGAGATAATTTGAACCGTGGTCATCAGATCAAGTGAAGCCTGCCCAGGCTGTCACTATCTCTAACCCTAAGATAAGCACGTTCTCCGTGGACGTGCTCGGTGAGGCAATGCATTGTTATAAGTAGGCTGAGATAACCACTTAACATCAGGTGGGACATCGGCTTGTGACAACTAAATGAGGGACATTTAAGTTGTATAAAAAAAAAGTCAAAAGACAGGAGTAAAAGTCGACGTGGAACTTGTAGAAAAACTTTACAAGTTATACTTAGGCAAGCGTTCGACCGCAATTTCGCTTGATGCTTGATCTACATCCAAAGTTTCATTACTAGTCAGCTTTATGCAGACCATAGATTAGAAACTTATGCAGAACTAGGATTATGTTCCAGCTGTTTTTATATATTCTGTGCCGGTGGCTCACGTCCCATTTCTTACGTCCCATTGACTCTTCGCCATTCATCGGCGCCTTTTCAAAGCGAAGGGGGTTTAAATGCTTCGGGGTGCAAATGAGTATAAATACCTACCTACCTATATGATTTTATAGGACTCTATTGTGAAACTGATACATTGTGGGCTTAACACTAGTTAAGCCCACAGAAAGCAATTTTCACTGACATACCTACTAAGGTACCTACTAAGGTACCTACCTGACATACCTACTAAGGTATGTCAGTGAAAATTGCTTTCTGTGTGCACTGTGCGGTAGACATCGATATTGTAATGATAATTTTATTGATGTTATTTACATTCGCTACAGGTTCTTTGTAAATTATAACTACTATAACTACTTCTGCGACAATTAAGAATACTTGCTTATGATTACCCTAGTCAATACTCACCACAGGTCAAATAACTCATCCAATTAAATAAAAATCATTGAGACAATCAGACGTAGGACTCAGTTAAAAAAATGTCTCTTCGTCTTAAACGGGGGTTTCCCGGAGAGAATTTTCAGTAACAATCATGATTGATTCGAATTTCGAACGCTCTATGCAAGAATCTACATTTTGAAAAATAAAATACTCATCCAGCCAAATCGTTTTTTAATCATGTTTATACTTCCCACAAAAAATATACAACAAAATATCCAATCGCAGCCCACCCTTCTATGATTAGCTGCTTTTAATCCTCGCTTAAAAAACTGTTCCACAATAGACCAGTCTGCAAAAACCTTATACCCGTCGATTTCAACAAATATTTTTATTACTGAACCAATGTTTACATTGCCCTCGTCAGCAAGGGTTGGTATCGGAGAGTGATATAAAATATACTTAATAAGTATAGAAAGACGTTTCTTCCTACATATAAATTAAGGCACTATTTTGCTTATTGCAAGGTCAATGACCAAGTAGATCAAGTATGGCCGCTTTGAAAGTCATGTGATTTTTGGTAGTGGACGTGGACGAGCGAGGAAGAGCTTAAATGCTTCTAAATGATCCTTGTGATTTTATTGAATAAAGAAATTTGGACTTTGACTTTGACACTATACATAGAAATGATCCTATGAAGTAGAGCCATTTCTGATAGGTCTCAATCTATCAGAAATAGCTCTACCAGGTCATAAGTTTCTTGCCCGTTCTTGTAGGGTTTGGTTGTGTATTTTGTTTTTCAGTAACTATTTAGTGGTGTTTAAGGTCACCAGCAGGGCTAGCATGGGCCGGGGACAAATTGTCTCCGGGAAAGGATAAATACCATTTCCCCGTTGTCAGTTTTATCCACCCTCCGAGCATGGCCTCGCCTGTGGAAAGCTTTATCCACGGGGAATAGCGAGGGGAGTAGCGTTTCCACGGTTCTCTACGTCTGTATTGCCATTACTAGAAAATAAACAATACTGACGAGATATTGACGCATCAACCTTCAATGTTTTGATCAGTATATTAAATGTAGGTAATAGTTCGTTCTTTTTGCGACTATTTGCGGTCTGTTGCGGATTATACGAAGACGAAGAAAAAAAAGTGCAAAAAAAACCTAGTTAGGTAACTACTAATGATGACAAAATATTAGGTAGGTAGGTAAGTACTTAGGTGGTACATAACGAAATTGTCACTTAAGTACATTCTGATGATAGCTCCAGTAACTTGGGTCAGATATTTACTGACTGTAGTCTGTCCAATGGCCAAACCATGGTCTTGCCCGGTACCTCTCTGTTAACTACCATCTGCCATTAGGCGTATAGATGCAAGGATCTATACATAATAGAAAAACAATTGTAGGTAGGTTATCGTGGTTAGTAATTCTATGTAGCATAAGGTTTTCACAGAACGTAGCAAAGTAGGTACAGCGTAATATTTTTAAAATAACCTTGATATGCACCGGCAAACCATCTCGTGAATTTTGAGGCTGCAAGGCATCCTTCAGCTCCTCGCACAGATATACCGCCATTTCTTTGTGGACGCGAAAAAGTCGGCGAAATTCGGTATCTGGCAAGTGCAACGGATTACTTGCATCCCTTATAACCCTCCTGTGTATTTTCCGTTCATTTTTATCAATGAATTGAGACGTAATGATGAAAAAATATGATCGAGACATTTTGTAAGCAAAGGAGAATTACTTTTATACCCACCTTCGAGATAGATGATAGTTATTCCCTGTCAAATGTCAATCGAAGAGTATTTTATCCACTCTTTCCCTAGTCCATGCTATGAAGCGGGAGTAGCGGGATATAATGTCCACGAAAAACGTCAAGTGGAAACATTTTATCCCTTTTCCCTGTTGCCATGCTATGTAAGGTGGAGAAGAGAATTATTTCCACCGACAAGTAGATAAAAACGGTGGAAAGACAATTTGTCCCCGGCCCATGCTAGCCCTGCAGGAATATTTCCAATGAACTGTCATCATCATAATCTGATATCTGATATCATAGGTAGTCAAATTAAAGTCGGCTTTAGTTTTTTAAACCTATAAATTATAATGATATCTATTGTTCATAGTAAGTTCATGTTGTCAGTCTACTAGTAGACTAAGTACTTCTACTGGTAGTTAATGTTACTCTTAGGTAACCGCTATTCAGAACATCTTCTTTTGATTCCGATCTCAACCATTTTTCATGGGATCTAAATAGAACAGCTGAATAGACTGCGCTACTTTTACTCTTTTGTTCAAACCTAAGTATTAAATGACCGAGTAACTACGGTTAAAAACCGAAAATAAATATTACCAATTAAACAAAGAACTCAAAAAAAATTATAAAAAATAAAGTTAGAGAACGGTTTCCGCGATAAATATAGTCCTATTAGTTCTAAAAAGGGATTAACTTCTAATAATGACTGTTACTAAAGTCGGTTATTATGCTTTACCAATCAAATATACCAAATCACTAGCCAGTCTGGACAAAACTGAATAGAAAAAGCGAAAGACAAAACAATATAGAAACAGCGGAGGAGGCTTATAAAATCTATTTATTCAGCAAAAGTATTCAGTTCTCACATCCCCCATAAACTTCTCTGCTAACATACTAAGTTAGAAGTGCTTCTGCGAACTCCCGCAAAGGAAACGCATAACGAAACAAATGCCATGCACATGGCACATGCTGCTGGGTTATTTATAGAGGGAATTGCGATCCTGGTCAGTCCTCCCTACATTTCCCTAATATAAGGACAAAAATCTGATATTATGAAAGATTTACCATTGACTTTTGACTGAATAGCGTGATCAAGTCAGTTCTCGCAACCTAATGTCTTGTTTCATGTTTCGGTGAAAGTAGAATACCTACCTAATTATAATTACTTACTTACCGAGAAGTATCTAAGTAGAGTCCGAATTTTTTGATAATCCAAATCTTCTTTAGGAAAGTAACAGGATCAAGTTTGTTATTTTATTCTTTGCGTTCGTAATTACAGTTATTATAGTTTCAAATGCCTAATAAAACTGTTTGAACTAATGATCTCTGAAATCACTCACTGTAGAATCACTCAGTGACTCCATAATAGCTACCTCCAAGTCACAGCGTCACGGGTGCTCAATTACAATTCTATAAAATATGAACTCTTTGATTCCCGTCAAATCCATTCAAATATGCTCACAAAAAGTGGATTTGATTCAAGAACGGGCGACCCCAAACGGCCCACTAAAAGAAATTAATCGGCATGTCCGAAAAACAAAACAAAAGAAACGGTAAATCCCACACTGGGCGAAGACAATACATCGCGTCATGAAGTTGTTCTCCCGCCAGGCGGCGCCACTGCCCCTCCATCCTCACCCACGTGCGTAACTACCCTGCTACACCATTCCATATCTTATCTCACTTAAAACAAGATTCTAATTTGAATCTGCATAAAGATGATGCAACAAAACACCACATCACCAAACGACATCACACCTTATCAGCAGAAGATAAGATTCAGATTCCGGAAGAATGTGCCAGATGCAACACAATCTATTAGTCACCATATCGCGTTACCATTAAACACATTTTGATTCGTTCCGCAGCCGCATTCCTAATAACATTTTGTTGTCGGTGTTTGAACTTTAGTGCTTTTATTTCCGACCGTTGTTCGTGCTAAATAAGGAACTGATTAAAATTGAAAAATAAACAAAATGAAGAAGGAAGTAAAGAACCCGAAAAAAGAAAAGCTGTGAATGGTATTTGAATAAATTCTGTTAGGAACATTGATATTACATGCAATTGATCTTCCAATCATCTTAGTGGACCGAACCGAAACAAAATATTGATGGTTATATTGCTCGAGACCCCACAGCAGGCTAATAAATTGGAGGCAGGCATGGCAGGCTTGAAATCATAGAGCCAACGTCATTATGCACCCCAACATAACCGCTCCCCGGAGTATTGGGTGGTATTGGTTTCTGATGAATGACCCAATAAATACCCATAAGGTATAACGTGACACGTACAAAACATTCCTCGGGCATAAAAGCATTATCCTGTTAAGTAATTTATTTCTTCTTCAGGTTAGTGAACAGTTATTTTATGGGGCCACTTAAACAGTCTATAATCCTACCGGTTAAGGTACAAAAGAGGGTGTCGGAACCATAATGCCATACCATAAACCCTATGGATGGAATGGAACCTCAAACGCAGGCACCTGTTTCGAATTTGAGCACATAAATCTTATTTTTTAGAAGGATTTACGTGTTTAAGAGTCGCTTATCTATAGATACGAGGGTTCTTAAAATGTAGTGTTTCAAATTGTTAGTGAAATTCAATTTTTTGTTTGTCTTTTCTTAAGAGTCCTTGATAATTGCATTTTATTAAATTAAATCTCAAGCTGCTCACTAAAGTCTGCATAATCCCGAGTTGTTTGTTCATTTATTCTAAGTGCAAGTGCTAAACTTATATTATCTACTTTTACTTTGACGTCATTTCCGAAAGCTTTTACAGCCACAAAGGAAATTTCACTCACAATTAGATCAGCTTAAACTTGTGAGCTTAAAATATTACCCATTCCTAATTCCAAGCTATAAGTGGTGAGTCATCGGCCCCTGAGTCAGAGAAACTTCATCCCGTCCTGTACCATCAACACTCGTTTATGACTATATCAAATCTCTAGAAAGTATATCTATTGCTAAATAGGGAAGTAAATATGGAGCAAGATAGGCGCGTATTACAAAATGGCAATTTTAAACCAGAATATGTACAGGTTGGTCTACATTTGCAAAGAATTATACTCGTCAATTATAAGAAAGTATCAAAAACTAGTGCTAAGGTACTATCACTGAGAAACGATGGAGCAAAGCTTGTTTTTAACATCCCACGCGACCAGTCTAGATAATCTAAATCTATATTTTACTTACAGACTATCTTTAACCAGTATAAACCATAGGGTAACTAATAATATAGGTACTGTAAAAGACGATAGTGCCTTTTAAGAGAGATATATACTTACCTACTCAATTTACAATGTTTTATAGATTGATCGAGTTCTTGTTCCGATACATTGGTCGTTAAATGTTAAGTAACTTGTAGTATGTACTACTTATACTGGCCGGGTACTTTAAATCAATCCAGATACAAGGTTGATTGGCCATTAAAGCACACTGGACTTGCTATATATTTTACGTTTATATCGAATATGATATGTAAGTGAATCGTAAAGGTTTTTTATTATTTCATTGAAATTGAAGTGAACACTATTTTGATAACACAGCATCTATTTCCAAAAGGTCTTCATAGATTAAGATATTGTAGTAAGTGTTGTGAGCGAAAGACCACCCGCGGTTTCGTTTACATATGACAGCACAATGTGGCATACGCATACCAATAAAGCAACGATACAACCACCTAGTTAGACCAGAGAAACAGACTAGCACAATACTTTAAAGTCTATAATTTCTAGTTTGAATTTCTTATTGTGAATATGATATCTACCACTGAACACAATGACTGTTCCATTAGTTCCGTCAATTATTTTATATTTATGCAGACAATGCTATTAATTATTTCCAATTAAGTTAAAAGCTACATAGTATTTACAATTAGCTCTCAGTGACATGGACAGATCAATTTAGGTATCTGTAAATTTGTCTAGATTGCATTTCACTGTATTCTCGTTGACATGGTTAGAGAATAATGTTATCAGTAGCGGACGCAGCAACATTACCCGCAAATTAGGTTAGATTGCAAGCACTTATCTTGGCTGCATTTATGTAGAAAACTGGTTTCATCTACGTTATATTTCTAGGCTATGTGCAAAAGATCGCACTACCATACCAAATGCAAATGATTAGGCAGCAGATACCAGTTTTCTATTTAATTTTAGTCATAAATGTAACGGGACTATGGACTACAATGCACTTAATAAGTGATACAAAGTCATAGAAAGCTTTATGATAAAGTAGGAAACAAAGATAACGACGTAGCAAAAGGTAATAAAGTTAGTGTTATTGCTATTGGATCCATAACGGCACTTAATAGAACTGATTGATGATGCATTATTCATATTGAATCCAATAAAAGGTGTCTCATAAATATAAATGAGGATAACGTATGAACTTTGGATGTCAAACCAAACAAATAAGAAGGAACACACATTCAAATCAATAACAGTATTTATTAACATGAAAAACAAACAAACCAGGAAACAGAACAATGCATTTTTTCAATGCATATATTTGAAATTGACTCAAATATTAATGAAGTAAAGGATAAAAACGTTCTGAATTCGATAGACAAACTTTGAAATGTAATTTCATCCCTCTGCTTAGTCAACCAAGCGTCGAAGGTACTGGCACTAAACCACAAACTGCGGTCAGCTTGACCCCTCCAATTTCGATTGCTGGATCATATTACTAGAGGCGTTGACACTCCCACTGTGAGTACAGTCAGCATTCTGAGCTCAGCACAATTAGGTACACTTTCAGAAACTGTTTCCGAAATGTTTAATATTTCTAAGCTATTTTTATATTTGAACCTTGAAATCAAAGCGAAAATTCAGCGTAAAATGTATAAAAATGAATAAAATAAAAAAAGTTGATCTAGACTTCATATCTGATGATGACTAGACCAATGTGAAATTAGAAGCTATAAAGGATCACACTATAAGTCTTCCCGGTAATCTAAGGTTGTGATTTTGTGATATTGACCAGCACAGCGGTGCCTATTGGAGCTGACTATACCGCATCAAACACCATCGCATTCTAATTAACTTCACTTGTCCACAATCTACGAGTTGTTTACTTTATTACGTGCTATTGACTTCTAATAGACCGCTCATGTGGTACAACGAGTGACAAACCAGCTGAAACAAGAAACGTAGGTTCAAGTAAATATTTGCATGTTTTAGAAATATTTTTCCCTAGTCTGGATTTGTGGTAGTTTCCTAGTTTCCGTTAACCTCGAAATTTTTGTCAGAATATGAAATTGGTTCTTTATTGGGATAGAGTTTCAATTTTAAAAATCAATTTTACATTATCATTCCTTCGTCCTATTGTAAAGTTTTTTGATGTTGATAAAATATCAATAGTCACTTTTAAGATGCTTTTTTTGTTATCTGAGTTGTTTTATTTTTTGTTACAAAACAAATCTTTTTGTTAGGTCAGTAATCAAAATATGGTACAAGTTTTGGGCGCCACAATAAAACATTCACAAAGTGTGTCTTCCGTTCTCCCACTAACCCAAAGCTATTAGCATCTGCACGCGTTAACTAAAAGGCTAAAACAATGGGCGGATGTACGCCAGGATATGTGCCCGACACATTCGCATCTCATAGTGACGTCACCTATTCCAATTAAGGAATTTCAAATCCATTAATCGACTGGTTTGCAAATTGTTTAGCTGGGGCAAATCGTTCAACTTCACGTTTAATACGTTTAACTTCAGAGAGCTTTCTACAATATAAACATTGTAGATTGCGAATTTAGTAGGTATCACAAAACAATATCATCCAAACTGCCGTGCCTATCGGTTACACATGGAAATTCCACCACCGAGCCAGTTTCCATAATACTAATTGTATGATTTAAGTGCCCATATTGAAAGCCATTTACATATCAAATTCCCAAGTGTCTAGATAGATCACGATGTTCCCAAAATCGAAGGAGTAACGATTACAACAATAATTGTTTACATTATACTCTACTATCAGATTCTTATCAGATTCTGATTCCCCAATTTTTCATTCCATATCCTCAGCATAAATCTGCGACTAAAATATCAGTGCAGCAACACGATACAGGAAATGCTATAGAACTTTTCCACAGACAAAGTCCCGTCCGCTACGTTAAACATCGCATGGATCGCTAATCCGAGCGGAACATTGCAAAACGTCGGACAAACTGCTACTCTTTGTGTAACTCTAATGAGAGCCACGTGGCTGTCCCCTGCAATGCAGACTGCACAATAAAACAACAGAACAGTTTGTGCACTCAGCTTTATTCCTGCAGGACTAGCTGTCGCGTGACTCCGAATAGTTGTGGCTCGGGCGTACCGCAAGGCGCGCTGCTAGTCCCACTACTATTTATTCTATTTACTAGTGAATGGCAGTGGATGTTACCGAAATACGAAACTTTATCTGCAGTTGGGACTGTTTGTTATACAGAGAATTTTAACACAATAAGTGGAATTAAGTCTATGTGAAATTTTTTTGTTAGTAATGCAAATTTTTGCATTAAATCAACTGAAGCAGGCTCGTCTTTTCATGATTCAAATGTTGCCTAACTCTTTTTGGTTTAAGGGATCCAATGGATAACTTTTCACTGTAATTTTTTTAACTTCAAAGGTCGAATACAGGAACAGGCGCACTAATGATTATAAAACACTTTGCACTTTCCTTTATAACTGGTTGTTGGGCTGTCTTCAGATCAAATTCCATAATTCCAAATTGAGAGTTTCTAAGTGGCGTGCCAGCCAGGCGAAGTTAGGTTATCTCAACATCAACCATACACAACATGGTTTTGCGCACTTTCCGACAACTTTCTCGATCCCTTTCGATCTTTGGAACTTCACAAAAGACAACTTCCCTAATGATCCTCATCAAACCGTTATTCAACATCTGTTTGAAGGCATCCACGACATAAACACGAGAACTTTTGAATGGAGTGTTTGTACGCGCGTTGTCGTCAAACAAAACAACATAAACATTGGGTATTCGGGGCGTCGCGTCGTCGTGGCGCGGCGAGCTTTGTGGGGACCCATATGATCCACTCCGAGGGCTATTAAGTGTATTGTTGCATCGAGTTCACTAACACGGTCACGTTTCCATGGCATCCAACTCACCTAGTTGCGCGAAGACCTTGGGCCTGACGTTCTCCTGCCAGGCGGCGGCGGCGACGGCGAGGAGTGCCGCGAGAACGGCACAGCGGAGCACGAGCATGGCACTAGTCACAGGTCGACATCACTCGGTACACTCGCGACGCGCGTTGTGCTTCGGTAGAGGCAGGCAGGGCGCGCGGCGGCCGGCGGAGGACTGGCGCGGCGGGAGCCGGGGTCCCGCCGCGCCTGCGCCGCCGGCGCCCCGCGGTCTCGCATGCGTGGGGCTGCGGAGTGCGGACGTCGCACGTGACGCAGCCCTCCTCGCCCCAGCGCACCCTCGAGAGCACACGACTCGAGTCCACCCGCTACCATGCGACCTCATAATCGCGTTAAAAAAGCTCCTGCATATCCTAATGAACGCCGACACTAAACCTGCAATTAAGCCCGACAGGGAGCCGCCGGAGGCGATGCTTTTGTTTATAAGCGCATTTAGGTATATTAAAAATTCATTAGGTGTAAGTCAGGGGCGCGACAGTTCAGCGAATCGCAACATCGTAATTACAACTTTGAAGGTTAACAACGAGGATTCGGGAGGCATACGTCGCACGTCCCATTACGTTCCCCTTCCAGGAAAAAAATCTGATCGTGCTTTTCCGACTAATTGAGGTACGCAAGTACCTACATCTCCTAATGACCTGCCTGCAGTTAAACTCATTATTTGCTTTGTTTAAAGTGGCAGTTACCTCCACAAATACGCTGGAGCATTGTTTAATTAATTAACCTGAAAGGCCCCATGCACCATTACGACTCTATTAAGAAAATTGGAAAAGCTAGTAACATTGTAATAAACTGATGTTGAACGAACGTATATTCTAATTACACACATCGTAAAACTAATCGGTTGTTACTAAACTGACACAATCGCATCAGAAGGCATGGAAAACAAAACTTTTATAAATTAACTCTAGTTCCAAGTCACTCCCTTGCCATAGCATTCAAATGGAACTCTGTCGAAATGAAAAGTACTTACAACATTGGGGTGCTTTGAAAGCGTACCTATTCATTATTATTAATTGGTAAAAGTTGCTCCCTAGTATTTTTAGTGGTACAGTTGGGCCTTTGTCAAAGTTACTCGCGGTATTCATTCAAACTGGCTATAGTTGCATTGTTTGCTTATTCGTGCGAAAATGAATAGAAATAAAGAACGGTATTGGCATGATAATAACAAAAATATTACGTGACGCTGACATAAATCTCTAATTACGGGAGATTCACATAAAAAAGTTGCTGTATTATTTCTGATAGTGGACATCTGTCGTAAAAAGTAAAGAATAAAGAAAATCTACATGATCGAGCTAAGCTCGTAATACAAAACCAAGTTTCCTGTTCTGGTTTCAAATTGTCCGAATAAAAAAATACGGTTCACGACAGGAGTGTTCCTTGCTACCACTAGACCATCTATGTTCTCTTCTCTATCAACTATTTCAACAAGAATATAGAAGGTTTATCCATTTATCATTTGTTTCAGCCTTGCAAGGCTAAAGTCGATACAGAGCGTGGAATAGACACACGTTCTGGCTTCCGTATAATAATCCAATTAGAAGGAAATTTAAGGCGTGCTCGAAGACTGCAACGAAACGAGATAATACAATGAAGGTTTTCTAGGAAAATTCTCTTGTATTCCGCTAATTCTACGAATGGGGGGTTGAGCTAGCACAACTTTGGCAATGTCAAGAAGGATACAATTCAAATGACGACAACAAGTCTTAATTTTGCCAGAAGAATATTTGAAAACCCTCATTTTTAGCAAAGGGTCTTACACTGCAAGACTGAAACAATGTCGTAGCAATATGTCATTGTGTATAAGTCTAAAATCACTAGAAAACCTTTTAATTATTTTATTCAAAGCAATAGTAGTCGCCTATAAAGAAAAGCGATAGTGACTGGTGTTAAAAGTTGCTGCAAGACCCACATTCTTGTAGAATAGCTAGTTTTGAATTTCAAAAAGCATTGAAAATGCCAGACTTCGCTTTCGCGATAGCTGAATCCAGCACGAAGAACTCGTTGTTTTGAACATCATAATAAAATAATAACAAAAGCAATGCATTTTTTGAGCGCAAATCAAAAAATGAAACGTCGGCAGGGGTATGCCAATCAAAGTTGAACTGCAAAGTTTTAAATCATGGTCCGTTCATACTAACTCATAGTTATTCGGTGACTAAATAGTGACATTTGATGTGTTTTCGCGCATATTTTGCTGTCAAGTGTCTAAAAAGAATGATCACGTGGTACAAAATTGTACCACGTGACCTGAAGAAATTACACTGGGCAGTGAAATATAACTTGACAGCAAAAGATTGGCATACGGGGGCTGACATGTAAATTGCCCAAAGGGAATGGTCTGTAGGTTAAAAGTTGATTTTAAAAAACTTTGAAACTTAAGTTACATTCAGGACAAGAACAAAGCCTTCAAGATGTATTAATTAAATGAATAAATTATAGAATAACGAGCGTCGCTGCCCCCTATTGAGTTTGCAGCTTTACAGGAATCTGAAACGCACTGGTATTTACACAGCCTCTTTTTTACGAATTGTTAAACCACTTGAACCTCAGAATTCATACACAGAGGCCAAATGTTTAAAACAGCATTCGTCTAGCGCAGTGCTTGAATTTTCCTCTAGACAAGCCTCTTCATTGTTTACAAATTCGAGGGTAAGCTATAAAAAATACTTTATCTATATGTATATCAAGAGAGCCATTATGCTTGTTTTCATTCTCTCCTAAAATAAAAATGTAGTTTTTCTCAGAAAGATTGACCTTAGTTTACTCGTAGGTATTGATCGTTCAAAAGTTTTACTGGGTAGATTATTGAGAACATACCATGCACGGGAATTCTATACGAAAACCTTTTAAATTTTCTGTCTGCAAAGTTATGTTTACTTGAAGTTGTAAATAAAAACCTAGCAAATAAATCAGTTGAACCGTTATAATTATATGTAAGTATTTTGTATATGCCCATACGAACAAAAAAACACAGCGTCAATAAATACCAGTGCGTCCGATAAGACGCTGTCATTTTGTGCTTAGATCCTGCAATCCGCTGGACCAAATATCGAGGGTTCTCCCCCATTCGGAACATCCAAAACTTATTACCTCCTTGCACCATAATTCATTCACGCATAAAGCTGGACGCTGTTTTTCAATATTCCGGTTTTGTAAACTCTGGGTCTTGCAGTAAGAACCTAGGTCAAACAAAACTAATCAGTGTCTCGAATCAATTTTTTTTTAATTTAAATAAATTAAAATGGAATATGTGTTTATATCATTTGAGCAATTAGATCAATTAATCCCACCACCTTCATTTGAATTCTTCAAAGAATGTAGAGCTACTAGAATTTTATTGTAACTTTTGGTAAATAAATGTATTTACCCAACGAAAGGTACCGCGCACTCCAGCAAGGTACACAAAACACTATTTTTGCTCTGCATAAACGAGCTTATATTATTTATTGCATGTTTATTGCATGAAGTACCCCATGCCCCGTAGCCTGAAAGTCTGTTTTTTACGTAAAGGCAGCCCTACAACCTCCCTGCTCATAATTCATTCGTTTTATTGATGCCCAGCAATTAACTTATGACTTTTTTGAGATCGACTTTCCAAATTATGTTGAATACGTACAAATTTTAATTTAGGTTTTAGGGGGACTTTGAACTTTCTCTTTTATGAAGAAGTTAGAGCAATGGTTTTACGATTGATGTGAATTGAAAGAGTTCAATTTGAATAATTGCAACATCTCTTTGATCAGACCAAGTACCTCAATCCTTATTTTATTTCAACCAATGCATTTTGAAACACAGTTTTCGAATACAATATTATCACACACATAAAAAGTGATTTTATATAAAAACAATTATTATAGATTTTATTTTGCACAAGTGTTTTTCTAATTGTTTTCCTCCCAAAAATCAATCAATTAGTGACATAAAATAAATCTCTAGAATAAATCTTGATGTACTGACATAAAAATCCCATTCAACATAGGAATAACACAAAGAGTTGCGACAGGACAAAGCGGCGGGCTTGCGACGCGGCATTACGTCGCACTTGATTTGTGGCGAAGCAAACAATCCCACTCGTCTCTTTGGCTAGTACTTGAAATGTATGCTGGTTATTCAATGCAAGTGGAAAGTATCTTGATTTATTTTATATTTTTAAACTATTACTTCTTTGCAAACGCACTACGTAGGTCAAGTCGCAGCGGCCAGAGATCTTAGAATTTCTTTCGAGATCGGCATGATTTCTACCAGCCTTCACTTACGCACATTTTGAATCGAAAAACGAAAAATGAAACTAGACAAGCTGCTTACGAGTAGTTATGTGCTTATAATTTGAAATACTCTCTAAAATACTGAGGAAAAACTAGTTAAAAGAGAGCAGCTGATATCCAGTCGGAAATAGACAGAATGTACCCATCGTCGTACATCAGTATATACGTACACATACGCATTGACGTACAGGGCATATAAAAAAAGTTAAATTAAACTGTCTCATATATAAAAATTAGGCAACGTTTAAAGAATCTTGAGGGAAAAACGTACAGCGCAGTGATTTAATAGACGCATTTGAGCCATCATTTAACTTTTATGAATGGAATGCTGTCATTTTGTTTACCGCTAAAAGTAGTTTGTGAAAAGTTTTTTATTACTTCGCAACTACGCCGTCGAGCTGAGTCAAGTTATAAAATTCAACTTAGATCAATAAAAGTGTACTAAGTGCGCTAGAATTAATTGAAAATAAGTAGGTACTCGCTACAATTTATCTAGAAACTCTCAGTCTATTTACATCAGGTTATATTTGACAAACTCTACAGATTTGTGTGAACGAAACTGTAGTCAAACATAAATATAAAAAGTTCACAGCTCGGAGGCACGAGTTGAGTTTAAAATATCAATATTCCATTCGTCTCTATCAAAACGATCCGTTCTGAATGCCTGTTCTGTTCTAATATCTGCAGTCTGCAGTGATTTGTATAGCCAGTATCACATCAGATCAACTCTTAAATACTACTTAGTTTTACTGTCCAAGTTACCCATTTTTTTCTCAATATTGATAACTTGCGTTAAATGTCGCAACACACGGTAAACCTACATTTAACACGCCTCCAGTCTCTAATGTAGATCCTCTTTGATTGTCCATGCTTCACAGCCATACAAAACTACTGGCCATGCATAGCATTAAACAAGTCTGTTCAGCAAAGATTTTCTGTCGCCTGAAGTGGTGGTAGAAGAGTGAAACATGCTAGTTCATACTAAAGATCCTTCCATGGCAGGCTAAATTGACTAGTATAGTGTCGTAATGGAGACGGCAGCTCGATGTAAAAAAGAAATGATAGATGCACCCAATCAATCTACATTTACAATCGTATGAGTATCGATCCGGACGCTATAGACTACCAAAGATTCTTGATACTTGATCGCATTTACAGATGATGATTTAATCATTATTTATGATGATATAGATCAAGGGTCTGGGTCCCACAAAAAGTTTAGGAAATAGTAATAAAGTCATAGCAAGATTAGCAAGAGAAGAGTTAAGATAGAAAGATAGACAAAGTAAAGATGATGTCACTTCAAAATAACGCAGCACGAATCGCAACCAGACAATGAGTGGAATACCGAAATGACGGATGATAGAAGAAAGTGCTAAAAGAAAACAAGCTGTTCGCGAAAAAGTCAGTTAAATGAAAGAATAGGTAATGTTTATTTTGTGTTACAAATTATTTGCACCTTGACCAAGAATAGCTACTTCAGATTATTACACCAGTGATCATGGACATTTTTTATAAGTAATTTATAAAAATAAACCCAAGGTAAAAAGACCAAAATAATACTAATATCAAAACCGTTCGTTTTATAAAGTTCGTCAATCGAATCGTGCTCTGTCGAATAGTTTAGAAAAGGCTTCATTGAATAATAAAATATGCAGAGGGTAGCGTTCAATAGTACGTATTTTAGAAAACTAATTAACCGTCACATTTATACGAAAGTTACGCAAGAGATTTGTGATGAATCTTGAATTTATTTGCTTTTCTTTTAACCTGAGTAATATGGCTTAAATTGGCAGGCCAGAGAAGCTTCCTAGATCGATTCCACGGTATTAGGCTAATCTATAGAAATACCTATGCATTTTCTATTATAATTTAACCTCAATAAAGATATTTCACCTGCAAAAATGACAAAGATCGTCAGATTACTCTAAAAAACTATGACTGCTAATTCCATAGAGATCCAAAAAAATATCTCTACATATAAAAACATTGTAATTTATTAGCAGATATTAAAAAAAACTGCTTTAGCTAAGAGTACTTATCAATTGCTTTATTGAAACTGAAAAACCTTAAGCAAATAGCTAAGAAACCTTAGAATTAAAGTCACCCCTAGGAGCTCAAGTCGATCCCAGATAGTTCCCGCTCGAATTTATAGCTTTAAAATTGAATTGACGGTAGTCGGCTGCATACCAAAACTCTCGGGAAATTGTCTATAGTACTGCAACAGAGATTAACTTTAGTATTTCGCACTCCGTTATATCCTTCTATTATTATTTTTTTATAAAGCAAATTTTCAATTTTAGAGCCTGTTATAAATAAAAATATTTTTATATTGGTTTTTGACAAGTTTTGATAATGACGGAAATATTTATAACTAGTGGTTAGAGTAGTCATGAGAGTTTCGATAAGTTTAAAGTAAAAAATAAACAATCAACAGATTCTACGACACCGCTTTTGTTTATTTTTTGGCCAGCAGGGGTATGCCAATCAAAGTTGAACTGCAAAGTTTTAAATCATGGTCAGTTCATACTAACTCATAGTTATTCTGTGACTAAATAGTGACATTATGACGTCATTTGATGTGTTTTCGCGCATATTTTGCTGTCAAGTGTCTAAAAAGAATGATGACCTGAAGAAATTACACTGGGCAGTGAAATATAACTTGACAGCAAAAGATTGGCATACGGGGGCTGTACGATTGGGGTATTTTCACAATACGGCCCAAGGTTATCTCTGTTACCAATTCGAGAGATTGATTAAAGCTCTTGAGTGGAGGAAAGACAAAAAAATATAAGAGTTAGTGATACCATAGACTAAGCTATCGATCGGCCTCGTTCAAAGGAATAAACGATAGGTGTTTATCAGGTCAGACTAACAAGGGTCGTGTGACTCGTGTGCGATAAAACTTTAAAAAGTAAGAATGGGTTCATTGATTTAGAAGTACGCAGTAAGTAGATAACGTAAAATGCTTGGAACTGAGAAATGAAGAAAAAAAAACAAGAAAAGAAAAAAAAAGAAAGAACTGAGAAATGAAAAGAAAAGAAGTCTGAAGCAGAAAGTTTCATGCCTAATTTTGTATGTGTATGATGTGTGTTCGCTTACAATCGGAGTCTATTTAGAAATTACTCTATCATATTATTTACCCGATGTGAATTTATTTCCAAATTTACTACCTTCCACCCACCCGCAAATTCCAAATTCTATGTCAATATTCGTATCACGCTTTGCTTCACACCCGTAACCAGTTGTAATTCGACGGAATCAAATTAACGTGTCAGCTCTCTCGTTTTTCTTCGGAAACTTGTGTTTTAGCGAAGAGATAACTTTGTTAATTAAATTTTGCATTTTTTTCCGCCCCCTCCGTTTCTGCTTCATAGATTAATTAGCTATTGCATAGAAGTGCAACTTGTCAAAATGTTTCCGGACTACACGATAGTAGAATGTTAAATAATCGAAAAGCATTTTTTTCGTGTTATGAGGTTATGACTCACTTCTAGAGCTTTGTAGATACATGCTCTCTTAGATAGATAGATATACTCTAGCACATTCTACTCTGCCACAGAAAAAGAACTGCGTAATTGGCTCAGGCTTTTTCAGTGCTAAGAAATCAGTTGATAGTGTTTTTCCGTTTTCATCTTTGGATAGCGATTTTATCGCTAAGCTCTACCAAAAACCATCAAACATGGACTGCCACTCAGTTTACCCAAAGCTGCTCAAATTATGTAATAATTTCTAAGGAATTTCATATCTAGTTGTTCTTATTTTTTATGGGCTCTTTCCAAGATCCGTCCAGCTCACCTGAGTTGAATTTATACTTTCTCATGAACTGCATTGCAAGAATTAAAAAATACAAGGTACTGTGCAGTTGGAATGGAATCTAAAGTTTTAAATGAGCTGGTTTATTTTTATTAGATAATTTTTTCTCCTGAATGACTAATTAGCTTTTAGGGCCCATTTACACGTAGAGGTTTTCCTTCGAAGATCTTATTGAATTGACAGTATAATTTTAGAAAAAGTCAACATTTTTTCTTGACAAATTCTTGTCACAAAATGTGCTAAAAATTAGCAAGTCGGAAAATATAAAATAGATTTTAACCCATACATTCGGAACCTGTGACTAATCGGATGTAGACAAAATATGTAATAGCAAATCATACAAAGTGTTATTTTATCCTGATCATGGGATCGAATCCGCACCTCTGACTTGTATAATTAGACAAGTAGGTAACTATAAAATGTTTATGGTTCTCTACTTAGGACCTACCTACCTACTACTAGAGGTAAGAAAACTTTAAAATCTCGTCGCGTAGTACTTTCCTGAACTTCACCCACTAACTACCCCCACATTTTCATAGCTTAAAATCAAGATAATTAAACAGATAAAGCTGAATAAGTTGCAGAAATAGTTACCGAATAGAGAGCTCGCTCCGAAGGGGTTAATAAGAGGGGATGCCGTTAATTTCACTCGGCTAAGAGGGCCTTACCTTCGCGATATCGCGTCGAGTTTCAGATTGCTAAAGGCGAGGCCAACGTGAGAGAAAACGTGAGTGTGGACAGAAAAAAACCTCCTCCATACCTTTCTAAGGATATGGAGAAACCCTCTTCAATACTCAATACATTTATTTCACGTGGTGCATGAGTTTATATACCTACATAGAAATCCATATTGCTACACCGTAGCATGCTACGACGTAGCCACTGGGGATTTGTAGAAAAAAACCTAAAATACTGAAATCTATGTATCTTAGGTGTAAGTACCTAAGTATCTCATGGACTCTACATAGGGTAAGGTGCGAAATGGCCATAGCTCATAGCAACACGGTAGCAAGCATAATGTTTCCAAGGAACGTGTATTCTGCCCTCGTAATTGCGAACACAGTAACTTAGAAAATCACGTTTTGTAAAAAACGCGCTTAAAGTTTGATATCTATTAGTCGTTTTGGGTGTTGATGACTACCACCATCACTCCAACAGGTAACTGGGTTTTAGAGCCATAGTTTTTCATAACTTAGAATGGGTTAAAAGCCTATTAAAACTGTTCGGCAACTGTCGCAAGCAGAATATACCTACAACAAACAAAAACGCTTACGTAAATATCACTGAAACCGCTACCTTACCTACTCAGTGGTAAACAAAAGACTAAACTACTTAACCTAATTAACGGGAAAAATCTAAGCAAAGAGATTGGGTTTTTTCGACAATTTCGATGAATACCTTGTTTTTATCAGAAATACCATTATTTAAAGTGAATTATTAATCGACCAAAATAGACGGGTGAATAAAGTAAAGCTTATCACACATGGATTACTCCCGCACTAGTGACCAATAACAAAAACTTATCGTTATAGCAACTGGCCACACGCGTGTGGTAAATAAAATGCATGAAAAGATGTGCAAAAAAGTTGACGAATTAGATCAATATGGCGGTCGCGAGTGACTGGTGTGCGAGGGCCGTAAATGTGAAAGAAAGAAACACCTTCGCCTTCCATCGCTCGTTTAGCTTGAACTAGCCCAAGATCACCAACAAAAGAAACAGTGACACGCAACGACATTTTATAAACACAATAGACTTTGCATTGATGTTCTGAACAGGGAACAGGTACAACTGTGCTCAGACGAAAATATGAGCACATTTTTTATTTATATGTACATTACTGTTTGATCATCGAATATATTCAAGCGTTAGGGTATAAAACTGCAATGCACGACAGATTCAATACTGACAAACGCAAAAACATGACATTTCAAAGTACCTTTTGACGTTTGGGATGATAGCTCCTTTGTTAGTTCAATGGTGATACGATAAGACTTTTATTTACTTTAAAAAGTAGGTCAAGCAAGCTTTGCAAAAAAATACTTCCGTAATGTTGACATTCTGCTTCCGCCCACGATGTTACAGAAAATTGCTTCACAAAACATCAGGAAGTTATAATAAGATCCTCGAGACTCCAGATAAGAGATCTTTAATCAAATCTGGGTGGATCACAAAGGCCCAAGAAAGTCATTGAGAGCGAAACCACAGGTCAATGAACAGGAACCCTAAACCGTGTTACGGAGAGCACAATACGTAAGGTGGATTTAAGCAGTGATTCATCTGCATACAAATGTTCCCGACCTAATTTCAGCACACATGCTTATGTCAACATTTCCTTATGATAAGGTTCTGATAGAAGCTATGCAATTTCACCTCCACTGTAAGAGCTCTTGGTATTAAATATCATGTTAAAAATACAATTTTATAAAACTGTTTTCGTGGTTATTTAGCTCACTATAAATATAAAAACTATTTGTAATAAAATTATGAACGCATTGTAAATCAAAAAGATAAAGTGACTTTAAAATCAATAATTTTGGTTTAGCCAGCATAATATAATTTATGTTTATAATTCAATGTACCGCGTATTTTAACACACATTAAGGGCGGCTTGCACCAGAATCGCTAAGCTAAGTAGATTTAAATCTGACGTATTTATATGACTTGACAACTCGCTAAATACTATTTAATGGTTAAACGCGTTTAGCGATTCTGGTGCAAGCCGCCCTAAGTGTGTGTTAAAATAATTAATTTAAGTCTTAAATTAATTATTTTCCACTGAATATGTGCATTTGAGATACTGTTTACACAACACGATGTGCGTAGAGCAAGTTCAAAGTGACTCGTACTCCGACATACAGCAAAATAATGGTAGCTCATTAATTTATCAATTAACTTAGACTAGGTTTAAAATTTGGTGGTTTATATGCAGTGCATGCAGGTTTCTTTATGTAGAAAACTAGACCATACGTATTTATCTTTTACATTTCATGCACGGGGCCGACCAGTATGGTAGTGCGTCGTCGTTCGAATAAAGATTTTGCAATATTTATGCTGTACAATCTGACCTCCTTAGATTTACTATTATAGCTACTGTAGATGCAGTGACACAAAGAAATGTTTGGGACGGAATAAATGGGCAACCGCAAAAATATTACGTGACGTACGTACATTCATATAGTAAGACATCAGCAGGGGTATGCCAATCAAAGTTGAACTGCAAAGTTGAACTGCAAAGTTGAACTGCAAAGTTGAACTGCAAAGTTTTAAATCATGGTCAGTTCATACTAACTCATAGTTATTCTGTGACTAAATAGTGACATTATGACGTCATTTGATGTGTTTTCACGCATATTTTGCTGTCAAGTGTCTAAAAAGAATGATCACGTGGTACAAAATTGTACCACGTGACCTGAAGAAATTACACTGGGCAGTGAAATATAACTTGACAGCAAAAGATTGGCATACGGGGGCAGTGTCCAATCGTTTTGCAGTAGTTTCGTTTGCACCAAATCGTTTGCAGTAAACTACATAAATATATATAAGTAGTAGTAGAGCTTCTTGTGGCAGAGCTCGTCCGGGACCACCACCACCGTCTCTATTTCTGCCGTCAAACAGTGATACATTGCTGTGTTCCGATTTGAAGGGGATTTGAAGGGGTGCCGGCGTAATTACAGGCACATGGGCGGAGTGAAAGAAACTGAATCATTATTTTGACAATTGTTATCATCATTAATCTAAAGGGTCTACTATGTCCAGCAGTAGACCTTGGCTTGTCTACTGCTCAAAAGCCTCCTGACGCATCCTGTGTATAGTAATTATCCGTCGTAAATGTTGTTAATATATTTTTCCTTGCTAGCTGAAATTGTCTTTGCATCCGAAAGAATCTATTTTTTACTCTCAAAAGAAAGGCTGACACAGATTTTCTTTCCATGTCATTAAACAGTGAAATATGGCCTACTCCTTTACTATCTTGTAAGGTCCTTATAATAACATTTCCGCCATCATCCCCACTTTGCTATTGCTGGATAAACTTTTCCGTATTCAGCCAAAGTGTTCTTACATAAATTATCCCTAAAAATCCGTTTTCATGTAGAATACCGGTTCACCGGTAAATAGAACAACCTCCTGAAACATATACTTAACTAAGTAGCTATTTCCATTCTGTAATCTGTCTACTATTTGCAACTTGCAACCTGGTGTCAAGTGGCAAAGGCACCTATCAACGCTCCTTCTCTCTGACTTGTCACAACTGAAATAGACTAACTTTTTCATCCACTGATGTTCACTTTGCAAATTATTATTCCACCACGCTGCGTCCGCTGTTATCATAATTTGGTACGAATCTAAACAAGCTAGCAACTAACTGTGTGGAAATCGATCTTCATTTTAGCTACACAAACAAGGTCAGCTTATGTATGAGGAATATGAGGACTCACAAGGCATTCGATTACGTCAAGGATCTGAGGCCACGGACCCCAGCTTTCATCATGAAGCCGGCTTTATTGCGATAAAACGTTAACGGCCCACATTTATTATTTATCGGCGAATTTTATTGTCAACTACGTGCGTGTGGAATCGAAGCCTTTTGTCTATGAATAGGTAGGCATTAGTACCTACCTCTTTGTGATTTAGTTCTCCTGCATAAGTTATGGTTAGACGTGTGCTGATAAAGGCTATAAAATAAGCCAAATAGCACGTGATGCTGACATTACAAGTAACTCAGTGAAGGCAGCGACAATTATAACTTGCTCAACGTCAACACACGTCTATGTCTCGACGGATACCTACTTTATGTGACTAGATTCACACAGTTCATATTATTTGCTGGCTACATAACTTGTCCCCGTCGTGGCAGATCAAGTAACGACCAGCACTGTCTACATTTCATCGATAGATCTGGTCATTTTCCACATGGACTAATACAGTGTCATCCTAGACTCATTTGCTAAACGTTAAAATTAGCCGTCAATTATTATATGAATTGAACAGTAAGGCCGATTTCAATCATTTATTATTAAAAACGTAAATAATTACGTAATGGTTAAATAATTACAGTTCAAAGAAAGTACAGACTTTGAGTTTTTGTGAACAAATACAAATTACTCGCATTAGCAGACAATGTATTTGTCTGCGCTCCGATTTCAAATAAAATCGTAATTATTGAAAGGCGATCGGAGAGGACTGCTCTGGAATGTCAGAAAGGTTCCAAGGGTCTTCAATTAATTATTGTTGGGCTTGAGAACTCTGGAGTATACCTACTGAATACATATAATAATATATACCTAAATGATGGTATAATAATTTGGGTACGTAATCTATTTTCTGTGACATAGCTACATAAAGACTGATAAAGTCCAAACAATAGGAAAAGTATTCGAATCATGGGATGGTGATTCGGCTACCCCTGAAAACAAAGCGGCTTTTAGACTTCAGCTTGACCATACTTTATTCCTTTTATTGGGACATCCTGTATACACAAAGTTTTAAAAATTTCCTATTGTTACCATTTTTTCCTAAATTATTTCAAAAGTCTTTTCTTTTGTTCTGCTAAGACGAGACAATAACAAAAACTAAGAAATTTAAAACATAAAAGCTATTTTGATCTGGTAGCTAATCAAAAGAGAACCATGCTCTATTTTCAAGTTTATCTCAGCACAGTAGTTACATAATTTTGGTATCCCAGGAACATCTACCACCAACGATATTTACAAAGAAAATCACGACAAATATTTACAACCATATTTTTGCTCTACAACCAAGAAAAAACTCGACATAATAGCTAAAACGGTACCCCTACCGCCATCTATCGGCGGTTATCGTAAATAAAAAGGCTGTTTCAAAACAAACAACACAGCCACTGTACTAACACAGATAAAGAGAAAATACTTATAATTATTTTATTCCCAATTCCCTAGATGAGATGCATCAACGGAGCGATAAAAATAAATTATAATGTTAAATGCACGACGTAATCGTAGGGGTGATTTGTTCCGGTGCGTCGTTGCTTTTTATTACGGTTGATTTTATGCTAATTTATCGTTCGAATATCGTGACTTTTTCTTGATGTTTTCAGTAACTAATATTAAAATATGTAGTAGATACCTATAGGTAATATGAGACTTGGATTTGGTTGACTATTAAAATAATAACGTCTAATAAATCAGTTTAAAATTGTAAAAAATATATAAAGTATTATTTAGTTTACACAAACACAAGAATCTAAAACAAACTTAAGATGTAATTGTTATTTTTAACAGCAGCAAATAGATTTATTATATCAACGTTTTCAAACCATTGCTTCAGAATGTTCTCTCCTGTTTTAGATTAAACCACTTCAGAGAAAGCTCTCTCAAATCGTTTAACACCTCATGCATTCCTAGACTTCATAATGTTATGCATTCTCGCAATAAATTCCCCCATTCTACAGAAATGGTACCGAAGTGGTGTCACGAGACGAATTATTCGTGAAACTCAGCACTACATTTACACCTGGCATGGTCTGTGACCAGCTACAACTGACCTATCGTCTGCCTTTTGGTATTGCTGCGTATGGATGCTATAGGGATCAGGTTATGCTAGTCATATTGTTCAGTTCAGACGCTGGTTAAGGGCACGACATTCAGCATCGCCCTTACAAATAAGACTAGAATTCCATAGAGCCTTTAGTATATCCAATATGAGGTCAGTTTAAGATATTTCTAGCTTCTCACGTCTTTATGGCTTTGTCTGAGAACGCTGTGTTGTTCATTTGATGCTTTTATGAATCTGTGGGACAGAAGGTGTGTTTCATAATATTTATCTAAATGCGTTTGATAAATATCTTAATTTAATTTCAGAGTTTATTATTTGACCTTGGTTTACTGACTTCGCCAAGAAATCCAGTTCGTTGATTAAAGAAAAACCTACCACCAAATTACACCAATAACATATTCTTTGTGTCGAGTCGAGTTGAATAATTCATTTAATAAAACCGTAGACGAACGACCGCGGTGACATATCGTTCGTATCACACTGCTACAGTATTCGCTGATGATATGGCACATCTTAAAAAATATGTTTTTATCTTACTATGAAGACTTCTTCAAATTATTTTACTACAGTATACACTCGTGTTATGGCAGACCCAGGTAGACCATAGAAGAATTAGATTTATTAAAACAGAATGTCTAAGCAATTTTGAGCGCTAAAATATTCACTGCTGCACGATGCACGCCTTAATTATTTTTTTTATTTCTTTGACAGTTTCAGCTTATTGTAAGCGCATAGATCCGATCACATTGCTGAAGTTTGGTATCGTAGAAAAACCTCCTTGTATTCAATTCAACTATTTAGCGTATAATATCATCTGAAGGAGAGCAACAATGAGTGCTACAATAGAGCTAACGATAAAGCCAATTTAAATGATGACAGATACTTATACAAATAAAAATTATACATAGCTAAGTATCTTAAATGACGATGTGCCACAAAAACTACTGTGAGTTGTGTATTCACAACTTTGAATTATTAGGCAGGTGTAGAAGTGGATTATGAACTATATGAATTTGTCTGCCTAATGTTGAAAATGATCTTGTCAAGGTCGGAATTATTGGCCGTTCAAAAAGTCGTATGTATAAAGTTACAGAAATCTTTTTGGCTGGTCAATTAAAAAAAACCACGTTTTTGTTCGTTTACAATAAGTATTTTTAATCATTCTGTATTTAATAAGATAGTTGCTAAACTTTTGTCTGTAGAAATTACTCTAACTCGTTAAAACAAGCTTCAATTTCTTGGAATCTCTATAATAATTGTAAACGCTCTTCGGCGTTCCCAAACCAACCGATATTTACAGCCAAAATTAACCTTATTTCATCTGACTTAAGTAAATTAGAATTTATGGATACTTTATTCGGAAACGCCTCTGTGCCGCAATATGCTAACTCACACACCGCTGAGTAATGAGTATATCGTCACGCTTTTGTACAAAACAGCAGCCGCTTTATGACGGCCACTGCTACATTAAAGACCTTAATAAAAATGCAAATAACAGGCCTATACATCTTATCTATAGATGACTTACAAAGCATCAGAGACCACTTTTTAAACATATGTAGGGATATTTTTTATGCTCGGCTTCCCCAGCACTTAACCAGCTATTTTTCAAATATCTTGAATATTTCTTTTAATCAAGTCTCAAGCCAAATAACGACGACTTTTGTCGGCCTCTTTTACGGTCGTCATAAAGCAAACGCCGCCTCGAAAACCAGATTTTAAACAGCAGCCTCCAGCCTCAATCGACAAAGGGCCTATTATGTCAAAAACAAACCCGAGCATAACCAATTCCCTCCATGTTTGCCGAGGGCTGCTCTCTTATAAATATGCAAATGTTATCCTGCGTTTAGCGTGCCATTGCAATAATAATATTGAAAGTCGTCCTTGAACTCGCCTATTATTATACTGATCAAACAACCCTTATTGGAACATTTGACGTCTCTTGATTTTGATATCAATGTTGATCGGACTAATCGAATATCGAATCGCGCTTAAAGCACCCGATTCGAAATAAAACTCGTCTATTTTTACCGAAAATATTCCCAACTGCCACACTTCCAATTTCGAACAATTTACCAACCTTGTTATATTTTCTCGCGCAACTTTCGTCAAGTTCCCCAAAAGAACCGCAATAACGTGGTTCATATAACAAAACGATAGCGAAAACTTTTTGTTTAACACGAACAGCACAACCCTCGTCCCACAAAGGACAAGTTATAAACCTGTCCGCAGTTGTCCCCTTATAAAAGAAACAGGACATCTAGCTATTCGCGGCAGAATGACTGAGACGTCACTGGCACTTTCCCTAATAAAGTAGCGATCGTAAAAAACCACTACAATCATAATAACTGGACAGAGACTTTTAAACATTAACGTCGTGCACATAAAGTCCGCGAAATGTCATAGGTTAGGTAGGTACCGTATAACTTTACAAGATTGCAAATATTTCGGAGTGGTGAGATTTTCCGATGTTATTACAAAGAAAAGAGTGGGAATATCCAATAGCTAAACAGTAAGTTATGGGGCTTTGCTGAAGGAGTTAGCTAAATCTGGAAAGCTTCTCTGTAGTACATATACATTCCTACACTATTTTATTACAAAGACTACATAACTTTCAGATTTGTTTTCGTTTCACGCTGTCGGGAAAATGTGTACAAATACAAATTGCTAGTTCAATTTGACCGCAAAAATGTGTCAAGTGGTTTAGGCCAGTCACCCCACCCTTAGTTAACCTATTCATATCATGTACCTTTGTAGTAGGTAGGTATGTGGGGCAGCAGTACTATGGCAAGGGATATAGTACGAACAGGGAATAGGTAAGTCGGTCAAAGAGTAGACTTGGAAAAGTCCCATCATCGTCACTATCCTGAAGAAATTCTCCGCTGCATACAGATTTTCTGAAAGAAGATATTATTCTCTATCCACCAACTTCCCGTAACTTTCTGAATATTGACGATCAAATTATTTATATATTTCTCTCTTAAAAACTAATACAGAAAAGAACTTAGTAGAAATCTAGGTAACCTAAATCTAACCAAATTAAGGTAATTGATCTGTTCGCGGTTGCATTCTAGAACCTTCCCCAGCGGTTACTCTGCAAGTCTATCCTTGCATGAAGACTGCCCATCTCTTCTTCAGCATGTTCGATACTCTAATTCCATGGGCTATATCATTTCCGTCACTTTGTTTCTGAATTTATAGCGGCCTTAAGATTTAATTATTTTCTCTCTATTAATAAGTAGCATGTTATGCCATGCAGACCCTGTAATTGAAATATTTTACTGTTCACGCACCATAAATTAGTTTTAAGCGAAGTCTGAGTCACCAACTGCCCTCGTTAAAAAATTAGATTTGGTGCGGAGTTCAATGCTGCATGTATTTCCAATTAAATAAATTAGCTTGGGAACAGAAATTTTGATGCAAAATCAGTATCCGCACTTTGAGTTCGAAACAGGCTCGCAGCCCCCGTTTTCCAATCTTTTGCTGTCATGTTATATTTCACTGCCCAGTGTAATTTCTTCAGGTCACGTGGTACAATTTTGTACCACGTGGCGACTTTTGTAGCGATTCTTGCGTTCGCGTGGATACAGTCGATTCTGTCGCTAGCTGTGTACCTTCGCCCTCGTAACTGACCTAATAAGCGATATCGTCACGCGTTTACAAAATGCGCGACGGCATCACTATACAAAAAGTCGCCGTGGGCGTACAGGCTAAGTGCTAAGACTAAGTACTACACTACCTTGTTTGGCTTTTAGTAAAATCTACAATAAAATTTCTTATCGTATCTAGGTTCATAGTAGGTACTTATAGGTTACAGCAAAGTATTATGGGCATTAGCCAAATATTTTGACATGAAAGTAGATAGATACACGTACTTACACGGCAGTGTACCTACGTGTAATATATTTAAGGAATATTTTTTTGCATTTTTCATGAGTGTCATGGTGTTAACGACTACAACCATTACGGTGCTAATGTGTTTTCATAAATTAACGGGTGTGAAATAATCTGAATTTAAAAATTGTTGATGAGCTTTGGATTTTAAAAGTATTTTGAATTAGTATAACTTAGTGGGTTTAACTACGTTCTCAGTGAATGATCGCTAAGAGAATATAATGTCAACTTGAATATGGGGACCGACAAATTGCAAATCGTTAGTATAAGTATAAGCAAGTTGTTTTCGGTGATTTGAACTGAGTTTTCTATCTATTTTACTAACAATCAAACAATAAAAGTAAATAAGTTGTAAAGTAGACATATAATTTTTTTTTGTTAAAAATATTCCCGTTTTACCCCCGAAGGGTATAAAACGGTTATTTAGGTTTCAGCCGAAAGGCTTGACCCAATGAGATTACACTCTAGTACATCAGCGCCATCTAGCAGTTTCCTGTGTCAAACAAGTGTCATGACGTCATCGTGTTGGTAGTGGTGGCAGCGCGGTCAGCCCAGCGCAGCGGGCGCCATCTTTATTCAGTACGTGTAAGGATCGAGGCGAGGAGGCTGGAAGCCGGCAAGATGTTATTTGTGGGTCAAGCCTTTCGGCTGAAACCTAAATAACCGTTTTATACCCTTCGGGGGTAAAACGGGAATATTTAGGTGTTCGAGCCTTCAGGCTTGACCCAATGAGATGTTTATTATCTGTCGGCGCTGACACCTAGGCGTACTGTGATATAATATTCCTATAGTAGGTTAAGTAAATCGTAGGTAGAGGAAAAAAATTAGGTAGGTTTATCAGTAATCAACTATATTGTTTATAAGTGTTCGGCATGATTTGCCTAGCAAAATATCAAGAAAAACATTTTCATGATTTTGAATTAAAGTCTACCTACTTAAATAGTCGTAAAATTTTCCGACACCGAAACTTGAGGATTGAGTCTTTTGGGTTCTACTTCTTTGAAGTAGTGTTTTAAAAAGGTGGAGGAACTAAGCCAGTTACCTTTGCGCAATACCTCGTCTAGATCTAGGTTTTTCTTGGACCAGTTATCTGTCGCGACTGCCGATCTAAAACTACCAGGAGAGCATTGGATGTTGGCATCCTTCAACGTATGCCGCAGCCAACCAGCTATTATTGATCTTGATGCTGCTTTCACCTTACCTCTAGTTGTGATAAACATGTTTGTTAGGGTTGAATTCGCACCCCTTCTTGTTTTAGTCACTTCAATCAATACCGGAATCCAGTAACAGAGGTCTAGTTTTATGTCTTTATTTTTTGACAAACACCATCCTGACTGCCGATATTTAGAGTTGTCGGTTTTTGATCCGAAAGCAGGCCAAAGGGTTATTTTATTTTCTGTAATCTGGCAGCGGTCTGAGTCAATATGAAGAAGCGTTAGATCGTGAATACGTCTTCCTGTTGCCAGGAGTAACAACGTCGCTACATGTTGTGACACTTGAAATATATTAGATACATTGATATTCCTTTGAGCAATCCACTGCAAGAGTTCAGCAACATCCCATGTTCTGATGTGATGATTTGGGGGATTCTTTAGCATAATTGCTTTTATTACTTTCTTCACAATTGGGTGATTGCTAAGAGAGTCTTTTGAAGGGTTCGTGAAGGTGGCTACTACCGATTTATGGACAAGGATAGTTTTAGGAGCTAGTTTCCGTATTTCGTGGAGAAAAATAATATACCTAGCCAAGTCATTTGGGCATGGTGTTGAAGGGGATATGTCAGCGTTCTTGGCCCATTGAAGCCAGCTTTCCCAGGCCGGTTTATATGTTTTTAGCGTGGATGGTCTCCAAGCTGACTGTAATAGACTACGTTCAGATTCGTTCCAATCCTTCACTTCAGTAGCCCAGCCCGTATTTTCCAAACTTCTAAACAGAGGTTCTGTATGTCTCGGGGTGGAAGGTTTGTTCGCAGGTCCCGGAGATGGGCTCTTAGATTTCTGATGCGAAAAGGGGGACGTAGTGCCCGTTTCTTTACGACTGGCTTCCAATGAGCTTTCTCCCAGTTCGGTACTATTAATAAATAGTGGCCGCTGGAGATGTTCATATGTTGGAGGACTTGTGGGATTAGGGCTGGTGGTGGGAATATCCAGCCTAGTCTGTACTCCCATTTTCGACTGAATGCGTCCGTGTACTCGCTGGTGGTGTCCTTGTGATCTTCGCTTACGTACCTCGGGACTACCGCAGAGGCTTTTGAAGCAAACAGGTCTATGTCCGGAGTTCCCATCTTCCTGAAAATCAGAGCCTGCATCTGAGAGTCCAGGTGCCACTCCTGTTCGGTTTTCTGTCTGGAAAGGCTGTCTGCAATGCCATTGTACTTGCCTGGTAGGTACTTTGGTATGATGTTGATGTCTAACGAGAGAGCCAGATTCAGGATTTTTGAAGCCATGTTCAACAATTTCCGAGACTTGGTCCCGCCTTGTCTTCTGATGTAGGCAGCGGCTGTACGATTGTCGGTTTGAAAAATGACAGTTTTTCCCCGGAGTTGATTGCATTCTTTCTGTAAAACTTCGAAAAAAGTCCACAATTCCTTTTGATTGGAGTGCCAGGAATTTTGATAAGGGTTCCAGTAACCTGAGAGCTTTTTTCCGTTTACTATTGCTCCCCAGCCGATGTCTGAGGCATCTGTTGCCACAAAAGCTGAAGGTGTGGCGATTTGAAGAGTTGATGCCTTGTTTATGTTTTGAAACCACCAAGTTAATTCTTGCCCGACTATGTTTGGCAACTGAAACATCTTTTTCCTTTGTGAATCTGGGAGTGGTTTTGCTGCTATTTGTATGGATCTGCAATGAAGAGCACCCAAAGGCACCACGTTAGAAGCGAAATTTAGCTTACCTAAAAGCTGTTTTGCATTTAACCAACTCCACGAGTTTTTGGAAAGTGTCTGAGTTATAATGTCTCTAACATTTGTTATTTTCCTCTCTGGTAGGCTTTTCTTGTTCCTTTTGGAGTCCCATGAGAGGCCTAGATATTCTATAGTCGAATTAGGTGTTAAGTTAGATTTGCTTGTGTTGATATGCCAACCTAACTCTCTGAGGAAACCAACTGTCCATTGTGCTTGTTTTGTCAATAAGTTGGGATCCTTATTTAACAGTAGAAAATCATCCAAATATACCACTGTCCTGATTCCTTTTTCACGTAGTATTGACGCCACCCAATTGGATATTTTGCTAAATACCGATGGGGCACTAGAGAGTCCAAAAGCTAAGCAACTCATATTGTAAACATTCTTACCAAAAACAAATGAAAGGTATCTTCTGTGCGAGTCCCACACCGGGATGTGATAATATGCATTGGAGATGTAAATTTTTACCATAAAATCCCCTTGCTGTATTGTTTGAGATACCTTGCGTAAGCTTATTAGTCGAAACTTTGGGGCATAGACATAAAAGTTCAAATTTTTCAGATTTATAATTAACCTGTGAGAACCGTTAGATTTCTCTCTCAAAAATATTGGTGACAGATAGCCATGCTTAAATTTGTTTAAGGAAATGGCTCCGATATCCAGTAATTCAGATATTTGCTGTGCCATTAACTTTGAAGGTACAGGGTCGAGCATTTTTCCCTTAACTTGAGATAGTTTAGTCTGAGGTGGCTTACGAATGAACGGTATTCGGTAACCCATTAAAATGCTTGTGATTGTCGTAGATGCCCTTAACGAATTCCACAGGTTAATTTTATTCTTTAATTGACCAGCGAAAAATGAACTGACCTTATGATCTTTTTCCTCCTCCTTGGGAAGGTTTGTTTTTTCCGGTAAGGTCTTGTTGTTGCTGTTGTTGTTGTGGTTTGTTTGACGAACGAAAGTCAGAACGGAAGTTTCTTGAGGCCTGAAATGGCTTCCTGAATTTTGTGTCCCGAGTTTTGGTGTTTTTGGCGGGAGGTATTTTCTTTGTGGTAGGTTTAAAGTTGTTTTTCTTGGGAAAAAACTTGTGTGCACCTCCCTGATCTTTTACAGCCTCTGCTATCTTTTCTTCTGAAAAGAGGTGTGTGTCTGATGGAGGAATTTCGTGGAGGATGTCATTCAAGACCTTGTTGACCGGCTTGTACGTTTCTCTTCGAGCCTGAATAACCTCAGCCCTTCTGCCACAAGTGTATTGGAGCAGTCCGTCCGAGATTTTCCTGAAAGGGCAGTCTGTCGCCAGGAATTTCCCTTGTATTTCCTGACGGATCTTGGGATCTAAGTTTTTGCACGTATCTTGAAACGCTTTGCGTTGAAGTAATAAGCCGTGGGTTATCGCTCCCAGGGTTAGATCAGTTTTTTCTAGTTGTCCTAATGATGTCCAAGATGGAGTATTGGTTGCAAGGACACTGTTAACTTTCAAAGCTCCAAAAACTGGGGTAGCGTGGAAAGTTTTTTGCACGTCTGCATATCTTACATTTTTCCAACCTTCATCCCCCAGTCGCTGGCACTTACGGCCTTGCTCTGCTATTTGGGGGTCAGCTTTTGCCAGTTTGGGTTCCGCTTCTGTAGTGTTTGGTGAAAAATCACAGTCAAATAGAACTGAGTCTGTTGCGGTTTCTGCGGGCTTTATTTGAGTGTCAGCTATTTGAGTGGTCGAAGCATTTCCCTGGGCACAGTCTACTGGACAGTTTTGCACAGTTGACGTTGACATCGCTCGGAACAGTGGTGGGTTAAAACCTTCGTCCTGAGTGCTGTGTTCGTTTTCGACAGACTCAAGAGATTCATTAAGGTCTGGTTGAGACTCTTCGTCTTGCTGGCGAGTAAAAGACGTGACCTGAGCTGATACGTTCTCAATTGCCTTGGTCTGGCTTGAAAGCACTTGCAACATTTTTTCAAATAGGGAGCATTGCATGTTCTCAGTGAGGTTCTCAGTGCGTTGTGATTTCGCTGAGGTTGTGCTCTCTCGAGATGTAGATCTCCTTTTTCGGTGTGAGCTACCAGATGCTATCTCCCTTGAAGTTAGAGAAGGCTTTAAGGTTATCACTGTTTCCATAAATTGGTCATATGAATTTGTGTGTACTTTTTCCATCAACTTGTGAGGAGCGTATAGTGTTGCACGACCCAGAGGCCATTCCAATAGTTTTCTTTTTATTGTTCGGTATTTCTTTTCCGAAAGATAGGGATCGCTGGGTGAGAAAATCTTGGTGAGCTCTACCGTTGGGATCGCGAACCTAAGTTTGGCTTCGACTTTTGGTGATATAGTCTGTCCAAATAAATCGGTATACGATAGCTCCTCAACTTCCCAGGATCGCCATTCTTGTGGGTAACAGCCTTCTAGGGTCCCAATCAGTCGTTGAAACGCTGCGTTGTCCTCTTGTGGAACCGGGTAGGAGCAGAGGCTGCCCATTAGTGTTGGGGCCATGATCTGTAACAGCAGAGTGCTCGCATGTTATTCACATAACTTGTTAACATTGGTTGTACAACAGTTTATACGACGTTGCGTCGAATAGGCTCATGCGTCTGGTCGTATCGATTGATACGACTCAGATCGAAACGTCCGTTTGATTTGAAAACTCGGTCGTATAAGTTGATACGACCCAGAGTGTTTGGTACGACGACGACGTCGGTCGTATCAATCGGACAATGTTCGATGCGGTTTTTTTAAAAAACTCGCTCGAGAAACCACTGTCGATGAGTAGGTGCGAAACGTTTTTGCTGGCAGACAGCCTTGAAAAAGGCTGGTGCATGGATTATTTGCCATTCGTTGCGAGATGACAATCCAGGGTAGCATGAACGCACCAGTTGCAAATCCTTTCCCCATCAAACTAGGGAGATTTTGCGAGTTTTAGCATAAGTAGTAGGTAAAGTAATACCTTTACCTTTATTATTATTATTTTTTTAATACTTTTGATGTTAATAATTTTATTATTATTTTGTGACACTACTGACGACGCCGAAGTTCAAAAGCGTACTGAATAAAGATGGCGCCCGCTGCGCTGGGCTGACCGCGCTGCCACCACTACCAACACGATGACGTCATGACACTTGTTTGACACAGGAAACTGCTAGATGGCGCTGATGTACTAGAGTGTAATCTCATTGGGTCAAGCCTGAAGGCTCGAACACCTAAATGCTATTTTCTAAAGTATTTGTATATAGTTATTGTTTTGAACAAATAAAGTTACGTTGTCAGTAATAAAAAAGGTATATAAATAAATATTATGTATGTATGTGTCTATAAATAAATAATTATACCAAAAGTTGTACTTAGTCGATTTGCGATTGTGGGATTTTCGGATGTTATACAACTCTGTGATTTTCCTTAGTGCACGACAGCACTTAATTAGAAAGATAAGGTTTTTGTTCACTGTTTAGGGATATACAACCTTTATGGTTGGAAGCAATCAGCAAGCTTTTAAACGTGTAGTTTATTTCAATATAGTTTGATAAATACAAATGACCGCACAATCTAAACAGGCAGGCGAGCCTCACAGACCGCCCACAAAATGTTACGTACATAATTGATGAGCTCATTATTAAACCCAGCCTACAAATACTCTGTTTGTGATACGCACTATTTGATTCGTAGCTAAATAGTTTCTACAGCACTATTTTTTTTCTTTTCATATTAATATTATTATTATCGAAGAAAATTATAAGTAGGTACCTACTTACCTTTGAATAATTAATTTAAATTTTGTACTCATAGCAAATATTTTTTTGATCAAATAGAATTAAAATAAAATATTTTTGAGAAATTCTCTAGGTGAAGACTTTTTGAAGAGGTGGATTTTTTTGTTTATTTTTCACAAATTTTACAATTGCTTTTTGTTCATAATATTGTACATACCTAAGTAAATGCATCCAATAATTTCAAAACAAATCATTAATTATGACCAATTCACCTTTCAAATAAGTTTCTATTTGGTTTTACTTTACTGCTGTAATACGAACGTTAAATTTCAATATTTAAACATAAAAAATATGTCATGTAGAGATGCGTTGTGGACCCTTTTACTCCCTCAAAATAAGGTTTTATCGCCTGCCATAAAAGGGAGATTTTTATTGATAGAGCAATGGTAGCCTTACGCTACCCTTGCCAATGCAAATGTAGACATAAAACATACCAGCAATGTCAAAAAAAAAAGACTTAAAATGAATAGTAAAAAAAAACAAGGAATGGATTATTGTTTGACTTCTAAGGCCGGGTCCGACCAACTTCAATCCGTTTCTACATTAGACAACACGAAATTAAATTAAAAATTTAAAAAACCCCCGAATCTTGGACCGATTTTCATCAAACGTAGCTAAGAACACTCCCGACTTATTCACCTTTCAAACAAAAAAAACTAAATCAAAATCGATTCATCCGTTCGGGAGCTACGTTGCCTCAGATAGACACATACACACACACACACACACAGACATGTCAAACTTATAACACCCCGTAGTTTTTGCGTCGGGGGTTAAAAACATGAACAGACATATTTTTATCTAAAGTTTTAGTCACTGAATCGCTATAAACATTTTGTTTTTTTGCAGTAAAATTGGTAGTTAGACGTTTTATAAGCATGTGTAATTTAATAGCAAATAATGTCGTGGTTTTATTTTAGCTCACCATTACAAATAAAACCAAATCCAACATACTTAAGATACATTATCAACGATTGTATCAGACACCATACGCAGCGTAATTATTAGCAAAATTCAGTTCGTTTTATTGAAATTTGCGAAACATTACACGGCTCATTGTTTGTGTCCACGGAGCAGTTTGTGAACTCGTGCATTAGAATATTGCTGACAAACAATTGCTACTAAAATCATAATTATGTGACATAAATAGGCGCAATTAATTATTTGTTTGTAGCGAGCTAGCTACATATTGTTCATGTATTTTTAGTATATTATACTAAGATTATACTAAGTATCTTATTCTTGTGTATTTTTTATTTAACGTAATAGCGCTTGTCTGTTTCCAAATCAATTTTTGATATATTTTTATAAAAATAAGATAAATATAATTTGGCATAGTATTTGCAAAATTGTCTACAAACTAGACTGTCCACAACCGTAGTCAGCGATACGTAGCTTCGTAGCACTCACATAGCACCCTCGTAGCACCCCAGTAGCGCCCCGTAGCATTAACATTAAATAAGCAGCAACACTAGCGTTTAGAAACGAAACTCAGTTGTTAATTCCGTAAACGTTAGCCACGGTCAAAATGTCCACAGCGCGATCAGCAATTTAGCGATACGTAGCCTCAGATTATAGTTTCTATATTCTAAGTAGGTAGCTTCAGATCATAGAATCTAAGTACGTAGCGTACGTAGCGCCCCATACCATGAAATGCTGTAGGTGACATTGGATAGGCGAACAAACAGGCCTACAGAAATGAAACCTAATGAAATTATATGCTGTTATAGAGCGAAACAACATCGTAGCAGTTACGTAGCACACCATAGCACCGTGTAACAGATGAACATAAATAACATGGTTATCTAATGTGTATTTTACAATTGCCCATTTTGAGAAGATAAAGTTTAGAGTTTGCGAGGCGTTGAGTTTCTATTCTGTATAGTTTTTAATTTACTATCTCTTTTGTAACAGTAACGGCTACGAAATGAAAGTAACATTATCGCGTCGCAAAAATGTGTATGCGAACATTTGCAACTTAGATACCAACTGAGAGCATGATACCACCGATGATAGTGAAGTTTTGCGTCGTTTTTAGTGTTCCGTAACAAGCATATAAAAACAGTATCCATTTTTAGTATCCAAATACTTTTTGGAAGAATTTCAGATGATGAATTTGCGATCATTTTTCAGTTTTTTCGCCAACTAAACGCAGCTAGAAGTCAACTGTGGGATGATAAAATTTAGTATGAGACTTTTTACTATAGCTTAATGCAAAAGTAGCCTGGACGTGATTCGAGATAACAACTAGCTTGGGATATTGGGACCTTTTGTAGTTTTATAGTTTACGTTTTCAATAATTAATTATAAAATTACTTATAAACCAAAAATCTTAGATATCGTCCGGTCGTTCGCATGAGTTAGTGTGCCACTCTGGTGACGGAGGGTAAGTGTGGTTAAACGACTGATATAAAAAAACAAAATCCAATTAATTTGACTTCTTTGAATGTGATAACACCCAACGTCCATTTTAAACCCGTGTTATAAGTTTAACGCGCGTGTGTGTGTGTGTGTGTGTGTGTGTGTGTGTGTGTGTGTGTGTGTGTGTGTCTCTGAGGCAACGTAGCTCCTGAACGGATGAACCGATTTTGGTTTTGTTTTTTTTTGTTTGAAAGGTGATTTAGTCGGGAGTGTTCATAGCTATGTTTCAGGACAATCGGTCCAAGATTCGAGGGTTTTTGAAATTTTTAGTTTAACTACTGTTACAAATTTTTCTTCCCCAGTTAAATAGGTGGTTTCGTTAAAATATATTTCACAAAGCAGTTTAAAATCACGGACAAGATTATTAACAGATGATGTGGGCTGTGGACCGTCATTAAAATAAAACCAGGTTACAACCACGTTTTGGTCCAAATGGGGTTTGTTATACAGAAGGGTTTCAGGTAAGAGTTTTTAGGGGTTTGTCCGTATAAAATTGTACTTAAAGTAAAAAGTACCTGTGGTAATTCAAAATGATGTCAAATAAAAATCGGAAAACTGCAATGGTCAACTAGGTGCATTTAATATTCGAAACGAAAATCATGCTAAATAACGGCTTTACAAATACAAAAATACACACCAAGGTGATAAAACATTTTAAAACAAAAAAATTAGCACTACAGGTAGGTAAGTACAATAATTATAAAGTTATTCTAAGTACAATAACAATAACAAAAGTCGACGATAGTCACGGGATTCCAAAGATGATTAAGAATAAAAAATATAGTTTTCGTAACTAATACTGAGTGTATGTACCTACTGCAAACTTACATAAACGTGATGAGAAAGTCGACATTATAATTAGCAGTGCACTGTTATAGGTAGATGATGATTTTTTTGCTGACAATAATTTTGGTTGCATCTTTGTGGTAGCCTATCTAGTATCCGGCTTTTATCGCAACAATTCGGCAACTCTAGCGATGACACAGTAAGGACCTTTCTATTAAAATTCAGCAAATAAAGGGACCGAGGCCCCTGTCTGTTTACCTGGTCCGTGTTTAGAAAGGAATGTAATACAATCCGAGTTATTTTCATTATTCAGCGTTGCATTAGCACCTTTGTACGTGGATTTAAAAATATTACACGCTTTAAGAAATCAGGTCACACTTAACTAGGAAATTATACGGCCTGCACTACAAATAAATTGGATATCCTACAGATACCAATAATTAATTAATTTATTTATTTCATTTTAATAACTAAAATTCATAAAACTTAGATGATAATGGTCTCCGCACTAGGCCAAGCCTGTATCGCGGAAAACCGAATCATAAAAACAACAGTTCACAAATCACAATCATAAAAATCATATGGAGTCCTTTAGTTTCTTTATTACGTAAAACTGTTTTTTTTATTTTAACCACAAATAAGTTATTTTATGCTCATTTTATTTATAATTATTTAATTAATCTTAATTTTCCACCAAGGGTGTGTGTAAGGGTGGGTAAGGTCATAATCGACCAAGGATTTGATTTGGATTTGTATTCAGAGTCACAGAAAATGGGGTACATGAGGTTAGAACTAAGTACTTCTTATGTAAAAGTTACGCATTGGCTTCTAAGTATTCCAGTCTAACTTAAATAGCTTACGGTAAATACCCTTGCTGGTCGATACGTCTGATAACTTTGTTTGTTGGTACTCCTGTACTCTTTTAAACCCGGGATAAACTACCCGACTAAGTCGTTTATTTGATTACGTAATATAATGTAATTTAGTTACCTTTTGAATGGCTGGCACGTTCACGCTGGTAAAGGCCCGGCTAGCGTGATGGGACATCCGACCGGTGGTGGCCCTACCAACAACCATATCAACCTGTAGAAGTCCACAGCTGGACATAGGCCTCTCACAAAATTCCATTACCAACGATTTCGGACCTTATTTATCTATCTACTAAGTACAGTTTTATTCTACAGAAAATTTCAACGACTTTGTATGAAGGACGTGAGTTAAGGTTTATTGCACCACATTTTTTACAAGAGCAATTTCGCAAGACTTTCAAAGGGTATCCAAATGTAAGACGAATAGCTACAGCCACTTGATTACACAGAATAAAATGGCGTCATGTACGATGTAAAAACAAAGTATAAACATGTTCAGTTTTTGTGAATAGGTCATCACTATGAGAACCGTTTAATGTAATTTTCACAATTAATTGTAGGTACTTATCTACTACCTAGTCTAATTTTAGTTCAGTTTATTCAGTTTTTTTTAAACCATGTACTTACTCACAATTTCAAAAGTTTGAACATTTTTATTTATTTTTATATGTTCGTTAAGTAAATGGAGACCGCAGTTTTCACTCTTTGTATCAAAGAAGAGGTCGCTCGTACCTATTGGTAAGAAACAAAGGAGCAATTTCCATTTGAATTACAGCGAATCAATTTACAACAATCCAGACTTTGAAAACTTGAGAATAGCACTCGGTATAAAAACCACAAAGTGTCTTGATGGCGACAAAGTTCAACTTTTATATCAAATGCGAAGAGAGAAAGCATTAAGCGTTTCCGTTGGCTACACCACAGAGTAAGAACCAAGCGGTCGAAGACAAAGTTATCAGAATCAAATGAGTTACAAGCACAACAAAAAAATGTCGGTTCAGGAAATTTTTACTCGAAGTCGATGTCAAATCTACAGCGTTTAGCTCTAGGATCGTTTCGTACGTAACTTAGATAAAGCTTGTCCGCTAAACGAAAGCCATTTCGACGGTCAATTAGTAGGTGTATCAGCAGTATACTTGGCTCTAAAAAATTGTTAAAATTGATCGCTTCAACTAGTTCTACCAGCCAAGTTGACATAACAAACGAAAAAAATGTATGGTGGACTTGTTCACAAATGAACATTTTGATAGAACATGTCTAGAGTCAAATGTTTTGATTAGAGCCGCCTTCTGCTTGAAACTTCGTGAATCTTCCACGTTCTCTTTATGCCACATCAAAAACTTATATCTTACCTCCATGTCTGCGTGCAATAAATGAATGAAAAACTTTAACTTCACCAAGTCTCAGAGATACAATTGATAACCCGCCTGGAGCTAACTTCCTTCGATATTGTTGGACTTGTAGAATCCAGTCGAAGTTTACTGCTGATGGGTTTTTTCTCATTAATCTGTCTTGTTTTCTAGTAAAATATTATGTAAAAAGATTAGGTACAGTCTGGAGGTCAATCAAAACAAAAGATTCCGAACAATGATCTTCTGTAGTGTATCAAAAATTCTGGTTCAAAAAGATAAAAATATTATGGACAGGAGGGCTTGAGTTCTGACACTGTTAAATTACCTATATAGTTTATTGGGTAAGTAGTAAATCTTTTTACAGCCTGTTACAGTATATGGACTGATCGTTTTATCTTCTGATTGTTTGTTCTATGTCTGGGCGTTACTATGTATTATAAGTATGTATTTACAAAAAAAAAGTAGGTATATAAGTATTCTATCAGCATCTAGTTTTCATATCACAAACTTTGCTTGGTTTGGGACTAGAGGGCGTGGTGTGAAATGTCCATGAATATTTAATAATGGTGTTTCATCCGAGTACCTTTTGACAAGCTCAAAGCTCATAAGTTTTAACATTAGGAAACTATTTAGAAAACCAAATAGTAGAGCAGTAAGCGTTTATAACCTAGGTATTTCTAAAGACAGAAATAACCGCTTAACATCAGAGGGGCCATAGACGTGTTCTATCACTTTTTTATAGTTGAAGTGACAGGCAGATAGATTAATGGGGATTTTGCCTATCCGTTCACCGTTCGTTTGTCAAACAGTTTTATATTTCCAAAGCGAGGAAAAACACGATGAAAAGAATACAAAAATTGTCATGTCACGAAAATGGGTCATCGACAATACTCCGCGCTCGTTTTAACGAGACCCTTGAACTCACCAGCTACTATTATCTATGCTTTTGTTGATGATAATGGTATTTGAATAGAGAGGACATTGGAATGATTATTCAGGACACATGATAATGTCGGCGATGGGTTATTATAGCTTTCACCGTTGATCTCTACAAATTGATAGTAGTTTTTGTGAGAATAAGTGACGGAATAAGTTAATGGCTCACCTAATGTCAGGCAGTTATTTCTGCGGTATATTACCCTCTCAGATTACCATAACTATTTTGAGATTGCCCCAAAGTACACATTACATGACTACCTCACAGGACACATCCAACGAGATTCGTACCAGAACACAGCAATAATGATTGGCAGCAGAAATAAACAGTGGTAGTCGGATGAACTCATCAGAAGCTTATTCGCAGCGCAAGTTTCGAATGTGCTGCTGAATGTTATAGGTTAGATGCAGTCAGTAAAAACTATTTTGTATTGGCAATTAAAAATTGACAAATGTCACGACGAAAAAATTCAAATAGGCTTGTCAATCAAATCCCTCCCACTTGACAAGATGACAGCATGAACAAAAAACCGACAAAAACACAAGGAAAATAGAAATGTGGCTAAATTATATATAATGTGACTTTTACTAAACTAAAATCTATTCAAAATTTTTGTGATATGCCGGGGCCGGATGCAAGAGCCAACGACAATGTCCTCGGCGAGATGTCGACAGAGCCTGCGGCGACAGTGCATAGTGGTGTAGAGGCTAAATCGGATCGTAAGCTTACTGTGCTCGAGACCCATGGCTATGTGCTGGGCAGAACTATTGGCTCTGGTTCCTATGCCACTGTCAAGGTACATGTTACATATTTATTTGGTACACAAAAGTGCCAAGATACTAATGTAGAAGCTCTTAGCCTAAACGCTGCTGGTGCCAACGTTTTTTTGTGACTAAGAATATACGAGTAGACTGATAGAGAAGATTATAGATTTCATAGCGTTGGTGGTTTCGTTTGTTTGTTTCTGAGTAGGCTTAGATTTTCTAATAAAAACCTAGTAAGTTTGTCTCAAATTAATTAAGAAATATTATCTAGTAAGGAACATTGAGGCTAATAATTGAAATACCTAAGCTATAAAGAAAACTTGCGAGGTGGTACCATAGTCCTAAAAGGGAGAAGTTAACAGTGTGTCTCACGTTTGTTAAGCAAGGCTCCACTAAGCAAAGAGTTTCTAATAATAAGCGAAATTTTAAGGTAGTGATAAAATATTAGCACGTGAATAAGGGCATTCTGCTACTAAATTATGAATATTTTTATTACAGGTAGCAACCAGTGACAGGCACAACTGTCAAGTGGCAATAAAAATAATAAGCAAATTCCAAGCACCTGGTGATTACCTGAAGAAATTTCTACCGAGGGAAATCGAAGTTGTGAAAGGCCTGAAACATGAAAACCTCATACGGTTCTTGCAGGCCATTGAAACAACCCACAGGTACTGGCTATAGGTACAAATCAACATCATCGGCAGGCTGAGGAAGTCCACTGCTGGTGGTTTCAATTAAATTTTCTGCACGAACCATCTTGAGCCTTCTCCTTTCAATGTTGGACCATCTTGTACATCACTTTCTGGTTTTTGATCACCGTTTGAGAATCTTTAGTTCTTAGCGGTTACGATCAATCAAACAACAGCCATGTCCTGACCTAGAATTTCAAGGTATTTATCCAAATCCATCTCGTAATTTGCGTCTTACCCAATTCATTGCAAGCTGAGCTACAGAGTGTTAATTACACCCAGAACACGAACTAAATCTATTCCAAGTTTCATCCAAATCAGTTGAGCCGTTAGATGCCACGTGATCGAGTTCAAACATGAAATCAAATCATAATGATCTAATTGAAAGTGGCTGATCGCTTCATTCTTTGAAATAAATAAATATTTTGTTCGTCGCAGAGTGTACATTGTCATGGAGTACGCTGAGAACGGGAGCCTCCTCGACATCATCCGCAAGGATCAGCATATTGACGAGCTGCGCGGGCGCCGCTGGTTCCGACAGCTGGTTGAGGCGGTCGACTATTGCCATGAACGAGGAGTTGTGCACAGGTGAACTATAACATTATGTTCTGCCAAGTATACTTACTTTTTAACCCCTGACGCAAAAACAACGGGGTGAAATAAGTTTGACGTGTCTGTGTGTGTGTGTCTGTCTGAGGCAACTCCTGAATGGATGAACCGATTTTGATTTTGTTTGAGAGGTGAATTAGTCGGGAGTGTTTTTAGCTATGTTTGATAAAAATCGGTCCAAGATTCGGAGGTTTTTAAATTTTTAATTTAATTACTTGTTATGTGTAGTTTTTGTGAGAATAAGTGGTGGACCAAGCCGATGTTAAGGGAGTACCCCTGCCTATAAAAATGCATTGTATGAGCACGTCCACTGAGGATGCGTCCTGCGATGCATTGCATTGCACTGGCACCACTCAGAGACTTAAAGTTACATAATTTTTAAATTTTTTGAGTCTGGTTTTTTGATTTAGCTTTGGACGGACCGATAAACATCGGATTGGTGAGGCTAGATTAATAAATTAATCCATTATCATCAATGACACACCTCGCTTTAATGATTAAAAACCTTAAAAAATATAGCGACTATTACCTATTTGTTTTATTGTGTTAGTAAGTAAACACGTACGAAAACCAGAATCGCTAGTAATTTCGTTCTTATTAAAAATATAATGAAAATATTGAATTTAAAGTCGATTGAGCTAAAAAGCTTTGTCCATACCTACTTAAACGCGTGCAAAACCCAGCATTGCATGTAACGCTGAATACAGATAACTCAGGGGACAGTTGTGAGAGCATGTGTCGTAGTTTTCTGTAAAATTTCTTTTAAAATACGAATAAACGTCGCTGCCCTACTAGGATACTAAAGTATACTTAGATGATATTTCTAATGCCCTAATCAAATTAGCATAAGGTATAATGTATTTGTTATTTTTTTCCAAAAAAATATACCTGGCCTGCCCTAATAGTTGACTGACCCATAAAACACATTTAGGGCGGCTTGCACCAGAAATGCTAAACGCGTTTAACTATTAAATTTAGCGAGTTGTCAAGTCATACAAATACGTCAGATTTAAATCTATTTAGCTGTTAAACACGTTTAGTGATTCTGGTGCAAGCCGCCCTTAGTATTTACCTTTTATAATTTCCAGGGACATAAAATGTGAGAACCTTCTAATGGATCACGGGCTGAATATAAAGTTGTCGGACTTTGGTTTCGCGCGCGGTCATATGAAGCCTAAAAATGGCGTCTTCTCCCTATCCGAAACGTTTTGTGGCAGCTACGCGTACGCATCCCCCGAGATCCTGAAGGGGGTGCCGTACCGGCCGCAGGACAGTGATATATGGAGCATGGGGGTGGTGCTGTATGCGATTGTGTATGGACGCCTCCCGTTTGATGATACTAATTACACGCAGTTGTTGAAGGTACACTACAATTCAGCTGAATTACGTAACTTATAGGTATTTTGATGTACCTATATAGTTTTTTTATACCAATTCCGATGTTTCTTTAATTATCCCTTTCTTCTGTACATTGCTTAACAGAGCACGTCCGACGAGAGTGTATTACACATAACACTCCGTCCATCAAATTGAGATGAATACTCGATCTCTTCGAATCTAGAGTTATATGCGAATATCACGGCTGGGCAGCACAAATAAGTGGTACCTAGTACTTTCCTGGACGAACTATTTTCAAAAAGGTCTACGTAGGTATATCCTAATTCCCCATCCCTTGAAGTAGGTATTTTGCACTAAGAACTCTTTTGTTCCAGCAAGTGCAAAACAAGGTGTCCTTTCCCCGAGAGCCTAAAGTCTCGGCGGAGTGTCGGAAGCTCATCACAAAGGTGCTGGCTCCGTTGAAGATCCGCGTCAAGATACCGCAAATTCTGGCCGATGTGTGGCTGAATCCTAACCAACCGCCTACAAAGGATGACGAGGTATGTGGCGGTAAAAACTAGTTCAGGGCTTTCATCTCATTGGCTATTATAGTGAGAGCTTACTTGAACAATACTTATGAAACAAGTTATTTTGTAGACTTCTGGTGGTACTGATCTGGTGCTACGGTGCTACGCCGTAGGTACTGCTACGCCACCGTAGATCATGGTCTATACATCATGGTCTGACCTTATCAAACATTTTTCTATAATTATCTAGGTTTTCTGTAAAAGCAAGCACGCCCGTAATGTCCAGCCTATGTTGATTCACGAGCAACGAATTGTAATTCCTCAAATTCATGGTTACTTAATTCGTAAAAAGAGGTTTGATATCTTCAGCTTCAGTATATTTTATTGCCTGTTATTATTTTAAAGCAGTTCGCTCTTTTTAGGAAACGGCGCAAGCCAGCAAAGAAGAAATAAAGAGCGTGAACATCGGTACAGTCACGTTCACCCACGACAGGAAACTGGAAGAAGTCAAGATTTAACGGAACCAAACTTTAGTAAAACTTATTAATAAAAATTGAATCATGCTATACCTTTCTGTTGCTTTTCTGCTGCGGTATTTTGTCCGTCCTAGGTACCGTATTTCGTAACCCCGTGCTACGTCGTAGCGTTTGCCTACAATCGTAGCCAACCAAACACCAGGACTGTAAAATCTTCTGTCAGCGCGCGTAAGGAGGCAAGCTTGAAATAATTACACCATGTTTTGTCTCTTTCGATCGAATGTGAATCTGCTTGTCAATGCAAAAGATAAAACACGGTGTAACTATCCCAAGCTTTCATAGAGTTTATTAAACCTCCTAACCTAAGAATTTCTCTGTAGGTACCTACCTCTTAGGGCGTCTTGCACCAGAATCACTAAACGTGTTTAACAGCTAAATCGATTTAAATCTGACGTATTTGTATGACTTGACAACTCGCTAAATACTATTTAAGAGTTAAACGCGTTTAGCGATTCTGGTGCAAGCCGCCCTTATTGTTGATAGTAATGTTTAATAACTTGAAGCAAAATAATGTTTTTAATTAATTTAATTCAAAATTACTATTTACAATCTAAAACTACCGTGAACCATCCCTTTGTTCACTGACCTTCAAGTACCTAGGTCAATGCTTCTTCCCGTGTTTCGGTTGGCAGCTGTATTCGTCATCTTCTCTTTTATCATCAGCTCTCTTCTGCGCTTTCTTAGCCATTTGCAAGCCGGCGCACGATAGTCCAAACGTTAGCACGTATATCCCAGCTACGATCCAGCAGTTTATTGCTGTGGAATAAAATCGAGGTAGGTATTCCCACTCTTTTCAATCAGGTGCTCCCTGAACATCGCCAGTGCGGCGATCACAATACGTTTGAAAAACTAAGCCACTATTCGAAATACTTACATCCGTGTTTCGGTAAAGTATTTTTGGGTTTTGTAATTACATGTGTTCCACCATTTCTATTTTGTGTTCAGACTCAACTTCTTCACTACATGGTATGATCAAATAATGAAGCTGGACTTATTAACCGCAAGCATCAAAACTCCACCATTTACGTGAAGATAGGTTTGACTACAACAGAACTTTCATTGGAAAAAGAAAATCACTTTTTGACACTTACCCGTAGCCGCATAATTTTCTTTCGTTATCTTGATTAAATCATCGTAATCTGCGAAATTATGTGGGTCCACATCTTCAAATAAAACTGTCGCTTCGAGCTGGTATGCTACTCCCATTATGAGCTGAAGTATAATATAATACAAAATTATAGTGGGGGAAGAGTAAACGCTTAGGTACTTAGGTACCTACTCCAGTGTTGAGTCTTCCTTGGTCTTTATTATACCGATCATCAATCATCACTGAAGTCTATTTTAGTTGTTCCTCTCCAGTCTCCAACTTCGATGGTCTTGCTCTATGCCGTCCTACGCCGAGTTTGGGCCTACCGGTAATGACCAACTTGATGAACTTTATCACAGCCTAAAACGTCGTAATAGGTAGGTACTTCATCAGTTTGCGTTTATGTAGGCAGGTAGGTACCCTAGTTATACTCTTCACCATTAGCCTACCTATGTTGATACCTACCACAACATTGGGAACGGCATCATATCTAGGAAGGTAGCTATTATTCTAGCTATGTATGAATTTCACATAGTATCTCCGCCGTATAAATAGACAACGTGACCATTGCAGTTCCTGACCTAACTACAGCGTCTACAGCTACCTGACCTGTCTTTCAGAAAATAGCCTTACCAGCTGAACGATAGCCCAGACGCTCATGACCATGCAGCATGCGGAACAATAATATAATGCAGCCATTATAATGCAGTGGTTTGGAGTGTCTTCTTCTTCTCTTCTATATGATATGGCCTCTCCTCTGTCCGTCATTTCGACAGACAATTTTGCCAGTGTCAAGTCAAGTGGACAATTTGAAATAAGTTTAGTCAAGTGTAAACAAATTGGATGAAATTACAGATCAAAATATGTCAAATTATATTTTTAGCTGACATGTACAAATTGTACAAACTGTATGTGCCACCTGTCAGTTGGTCAAAGAAACTTTTGCCTTCAAAACAAACTATTGCAATTTATTCACTTGGCACTGGCAAAATTGTGTCGAAATGCCTGACAAGCCTTACATCCATTTCAATTCGCTTCAGACATTATGCTCGTATAATAATGTACTACTTGAAATGCTACAATAGGTAGGTACACCAGCTACAGTATCATTTTCAATGAGTGGTAGGTATCAAATACTAAAACGCTACCAATGCCTTGAACAAGCCTTGTACAAGCCTTGAACATGGGATAAGATGGTATTTTCTGCAGAAACAAAATCTTATTTCTTGTATATTGATAAAGGAAGCATTGTAACTCTTTTTACTATGAAGAAGCTCTTAACAGGATGTCCCAACACTTAGGTGACATTAAAAATGATAGAGAAATTAATTTAACATTAATAAATTTAATTCAAGAAGAATCTAATTTACACTTCTGCTTGAGGAAAAATACTTGCTTTACATTTTAACTTAAAAGTATAAAATAGCAAAATAAGTTCTTTCCCAAAAGCCTACAATAAAGATTATTTTTATGTACAATTAATAGCGGTCTTCCACAGATTAATACTTACAATCATACATTATAAACTCTTCACAATAATCAGCAGAAAAAAAATCACCAACAAATCATGCATAATAGTGATTTTTTACAATATTGTAAGTAAAGCCTAGAGCCAGACATTCATCATAATAAAAGGAGTTTATATAAGAAAAAAAATTGAAATTAGGTTTGTAGAAGTCTGGCAGTTTTAAGATCATGTTCAAACATTGGTCTAAAACAAGATAATTTTAGAAAACCTTGAAAAGTAATGTTTCTTACCTACATCTGGTTACAATCTCTGATTCCAACTCTAATATAAATAAAAATGGAATGGAATTAACAGTAACATCTTATACCCAAAACAGCAGAATTATTACTGGAGTAACACCATTTTACATGCTAACCGAGGAACGGTTATTCATCCAGAATTGATGCGCTGAGAGCAGGAGTGTAATGACGTATAGCAGAGCAGCGATCCAGCAGTTATAAGCATTCTGAAATGTACAACAATAATGAGCACTGGGCATTGTTTTGGCATCCTAAAAATCTAGAATAATGTTGAAAATTGTTAATCTTAAATGACTGTCTATTAAAACAAATTGGTGTAGAACTTACTGATATCTCTAGGTACCTACATAATATTAGTGTAGGTAATTACAAACAAATAATTTATAACTTTTAATCAGTCAAATCGAGATGTTATTTCATGAAAATCTGGTAATTGTTTATACAAACCACCCGATTCAAAAACTGGTTAAGGACTAGATAGCTGTACCAAGAGCTTACCAGCTCTCAATGACTCACTTGAGAATAACCTGCTTCAACTGCGCCGACAAAATTAGCGATGGCATCTTCACTAGAGTGGGCACCTGCCTCTTCAATAGGGAGATCCTCTAACAAAGCAACTGCTTTGATATAGTAGAAGACGCCCATCAAGGTCTGAAACATCGAGGAGTACATGAGCACCAAGATATTTCTACAAAGGGCTCTGTTTCTTGTAGTTTTACTTACCAATTGAATGATACCCCAAACACTCAATACAAGCCCGCATAGCGACAGTTTAGGTCCACAGAATTTGCAGGCCATTTTAGCGTATTTCGTGAGAATTTACGGACACCAAAAATAAATTCTATCGACCATTAGCTGTCAGCTGGCAAATGTCAAAAACGAACACTCACATGATCTCCTCTTGTCTATGGTCAGTCAAAATGGTCGAAATCAAAAATGTATTTTTATTTTACGAGTGGTTCAAAGATGTTGGTATAACTTTGTAGAAAAAGTTTTTGGAATAATATTGATAATTTTTTATGCCCACAATATAATATTATGTACTTACACACAACGTTTTATAAAAAAAATCTAAAACACAAAACCATTATATTATTCAATGAAATGGAACGTAATTTGAATGCTTCCAGCTTGAGCTAAAAAATCTAGAAATAGCTAGGGAAAGTAAAAAAGGTAGATAAGTCTATGGTCAGAGTTGATTGATTGTGTTGATACCTACATTTCCTAGGTTCATGATACCTACGCTGTTAAACCTGCAGTACAATGAGGGCTTTTCATTATACTAAGAAGAAGAAGAAGAAAAACAGTTCTAAATTTCAAAGAGATGAAGCTGATTCCATCACTAAGTAACATCAAGCACAGGTTTAAGTCTGAACTGAACGACTCAAGCACTTTATTCAAGAGATGGATGGTATGGCTAAATTATAATATTATATGATGTATCGTGGATGTTTAGAGAGATTGTAATTGTTTTGACATTGACTCATCTGAAAATCACATTCAAGCTGACGCTTGAATGTGATTTTCAGATGTGACCATAATAGCAACTTGTAAAACAGAGCTGTGAAAAGCCCTCATCAATAGGTATGTAATTTAAACACAGTAGAAGAAGAATAGGTAGGTATGTAGGTAAATAATTATGGATAAAAAAAATTCTTAATTCTTTATTGCACACAACACAGGACATAAACAAAAGACAGAAATAGATGACATGTACAAAGGCGAGCTTAACCCTAACAAGAGTTTTCTTCCAGCAAACCTTTGAGGCTAGAGAGAGGTGACTATAGAGGCAGGTCCGTGTACATAAAAGGTACATATAACGGAAATTCGATACTTACTAACTAACAAATCAATATTATTAAGAAAACTAAAGAATTAAACATATACCTATCATAAAATACATACATATATAAATGAGTATTCTTATGTAATTTATAGTAGGTTTTAGATGTTTTTGATGGATTTTTTTTATTTAGTAATTGGTACATATTGGTACATATAGTTGGTAACATTTAGTTGTAAGCGATTAGCGAGCGGAGTGAGTGTGTGTGACACATTTTTCTTGTTCGTGTCGTATTTACAAAAAACATAATTTCTAGAATGGTGGACCGCTTAGGTAAAAACAGTTTACTTTAGCCGACAGAAACCTGTAATCAGCATAATGTGAAATGAGTTATAGTATGAGCCACCGACATTAGTTACGTGGGTGATAGGCTGTCATTGTTTGCTTGGCTCACTTTCCTTTGACGTCAAACTTTGATTAATTGTAGCTATAATTTTATGTTATTATTTCCACCTTTCCAGTAAATAGTGAGGCAAATGCAAGGCGGATCGCCATGGTAGAGAATTGCTTCGGCAGTTCAGGACAGGTAAGAGTAATTTCACCCAAAGAAAATACTTCTGTATGCCCTACAAGTTGTGATCTACCTATTTGGTTTATCAACCGACAAACTGAAAAGATATTATCTTCTGTCCGACGGGTGGGATTGCCCGAACATAGATATCGTTTTATCAGCGAGGGTTCTTGATACTCATGTAAATTGAAGTTATGTTTACATTATCGTTAGGTTTACACTTTGTTTACAACAAACTACTTTAAACTTTTTACTCAAATTCTCTTACCCAGTTCAAGCCAAACTTTCTACATTTAAGTTTATTTAGCCAGTTCAAGTTTTCTTTGTGTATAAAACTTTGTTATTAGGTACAATACGCATAACAGATCTTCATCTGTGTGTGGAAAAATTCGCTTACCTCCAACTCAACCAAAAATCAGTTCTGCGCAGATACTTCAAAGGGACAAAGATCCATTGTGACTACTGTACCTATCTAAATATATTTATTTTCAGCCGCTTGCAGAACAAGGCAGAGTTCTCGTAGGAGAAGGTGTCCTCACAAAAATGTGTCGCAAAAAGCCAAAGGCTCGACAATTCTTCCTCTTTAACGATATACTGGTGTACGGAAACATTATGATAAACAAGAAGAAATACAATAAGCAGCATGTCATTCCACTTGAAGAAGTCAAATTGGAATCCCTAAAGGATGAAGGACGTAAGTATCTGATTTCAAAATCCCAAGGTTCTGAGAATCACTAATTCTACATCAAAGTGGGGGAATAAAATCTACACGGCCATCTTGCGTTCAAGTGTATTATGCAATTTGTATACATTATCAAACGCAAAATTTTAATGTTTTAAATCTCAACATAATATGTGTGAGTCAATATTGTGAATGCCCAATGAATCATCAAATATTATCATTTACTAGTGGCTATTGGGTGGTTGACATTGATATTAAAAAGCTTGTTAGTCATTCAAAGAAGATTTGAATACCTACTTTGTGGCTTACAAAAACACAACACAACTGATAAAAAAATATATATTATGTCAATGTCTTTTAATCTTTTTAAACTATGAAGCAGTGCTATATGTATAGTTTTGAAAGTTACCTAGTCATTAAAACTTCTACCAACAGAGGAATCAGTTGTATCAATGTGCATTAAAGATTTGAATAGACATAATGAATGACACACTGTAATAAAACTAATATGAAAGTGGTAGTAACTATTATGTAAATGGGATGAATACAAAGTAGTGACTGGATTACCATTGTATTTTTAGAAGTGAGTTAGCTATTTAGATGACTTACCAGTTGCAATAAGAATGGGAGATTTTGAGCTAATAAAAATAGAGCAAAAGTGGTAATAGGTACAGTAAGCGCAACGGATCTTTGTTCCTCTGAAGTTAGATGCAACAATGATTGTGAATTTACTGTTGTGCGGATAAATTCGCTTACCTCCAATTCAACCCAAAAATAGATTTTGCCCAGATATTTCAGTAGGACAAAGATTCGTTGTGACTTGAATTATTTAAATTGAATGAATACAGACTGGTATCGAATTACCTGTGTATTTTAGAAGTGTTATCTAGATTTCCATTGGCAATAGGTATGTCATTATTTTGGGCCTTCTCCTTGCACTTCAGTAAAACTAGGGCAAAAGTGGTCGTACCAAACTTAATTAAAATTGAATAAATAGGTACAGAGTGAGATAGCTATATTGATTTCCAGTCACGATGAAAAAAGGTGATTTTGAGCCCTGACTTCCCGCGATCAATGTTGTCATCAGATCATTGAATAGGGCGGTTTCCAATTCATACCTATAATATTTGTTTATTTTTGTTTGTTTTAGAGTATCGCAATGGTTGGCTCATTCGAACGGCATCGAAATCGTTCGCGGTATACGCTGCCACGGCCACAGAAAAAGAAGAATGGATGGCGCATATAGAAAAATGCATAGAAGATTTGCTAAGAAAGAGTAAGAATGATATTTTGTTGCTTTCTTATTTTTCAATCCCTGCCCAAAATGGATGTTATAAAGAGGCCTTACCCTCATATTCATAGACGAAGTAAAGGCTCCTCTAGAGGCGAATTCAGGCGCTGCCTTAGACAAATACTGGTAGGAACGGTTTGGCAGTCAGTTCAGTCTGCGTTTGTGTTAGTGTGCTTGTTCTACTAAAAAGTTTTGTAAAAATGATGATCTGATCAATTTACAAAGCTTAGATTTTCCCAAAACGCCGAGCATTACCAAGATCTAGGTTTCAAAATTTTTTTTTTGTATTCTACACGTGTGTTCGCTCATTGGTTTATTAAAGCTCTATAAAATGTCTTGTCTACTTACCAAGCTTTCTTTTTAGGTGGCAAACAGCCGCCATCAGAGCACGCTGCCGTGTGGGTGCCGGACAATGAAGCTTCGATATGCATGCACTGCAAGAAGACACAGTTCACTGTACTCAACAGAAGGGTAACTGCTATTCCATCTGACAATTTTCACTCAAGTTCAAATTCCTACTCTGAGGGCGTCTTGCACCAGAATCGCTAAACGTATTTAACAGCTAAATCGATTTAAATCTGACGTATTTGTATGACTTGACAACTCGCTAAATACTATTTAAGAGTTAAACGCGTTTAGTGATTCTGGTGCAAGCCGCCCTGATTGACTGTTTACTAAACTGAAAACACGGTATAAAGCGCAACTCTTTAACGTGAGTTTTACTAATACGCGCATCTCTATCTTCAGAAAAGATAGTCGCCATTTAAACTAAATTGGTCAGGGCTGTTACACTTTGTCTCTCAATTCAATATTTCGGCCTCAACAAATGAACTACAGTACAACCCTTTCTAACTGCACAGCTCAATGTAGTATATACAACAAGTATTGCTTAGTTTGGGACTAGAGGGCGTTGTGTGAAATGTCCTTGAATATTTATTGTTGTTATTATTTATTACTCTATAGTCCTATCTCTTTTGCTCGTTCACTCTGCTCGGATATTTCGCATCAAACGGAAAACGCATTAGATCTCGTCACGGTGCAACATACCCTTGCCTCTATCATTTCATAAACATTTGGTACTTATTCCAGCATCACTGCCGTAAATGCGGCTCCGTGGTCTGCGGTCCCTGTTCATCCAAGAAATGGTTGCTGCGCGGTCAAAGCGACAAACCACTGCGCGTGTGTCTGCAATGCTTCGACGAACTGAACCGTGAGCGAGCCCGACCGCCAAACCAGACACCACTACCTGCCATCCGTGAGTATTCACATTTATTTTATACTAGCAGATACCCGCAACTTCGTACGCGTCTACAGTTTCCGTGTACATTATATTATCTGTGCGTGTACCGAGCGGAAACTTCTTTGAGAAACTTGACATTACACCGAACCCGTACTCGAATATCAAACGTTAGTCGTTAGACCAAAGAGGTAGTACGTACTAGAGTACTACGTTCTGTCAAACTGACGTGACATGACATGACATCATCCTCTTGCTAAATTGGCGCTGCTAATCCCGTTCGTTCATTTTATCCTGTAGATTCTGTTAATTATTCGGGATAAAAAGTAGCCTATGTGTCAATCCAGGTTACGAACTATATATATGCCAAGTTTCATCCAAGTTGGTTCAGTGGTTTCGACGTGATTGAACAAAAAACACAAACATCCAAACATCTAAACATCTGAATTTTCGCATTTATAATATTAGCAGGATTTAATTAATTAATTAAATTAATAAACCTAGTTATGGACAAATTCGTATGCCTTAAGGCAAATCACAGTGCACAAAAATAATTATTATGTCACCATTTTACCTGTGTTTACGAATTAATAAATTGAAATTCAGTGCAACTACTTTTTTGTTATGTGTCGCAAAATAGCTATAGCTAAACACTAATAGGGTCTCTTCTTTTTATACCCTAGCCAGCACCATCAACCTACTCTACGATGTATCAGAACCTACCCTTGCCGACATATGAGTTGCACTGCGCGCCGCCTTGTAACATTTGCGGGGTAGCGGGGATTTTTACCGTGTTACAATGCAGTGTAACTCAAAATGTCAATACGAATCTTTATCGCTTTGCAGAGCCCTATATTCAGACTCCAATGTAGTTTTGTATATCTCATTGGCAATTTTCGATAAATAAAAACAGAAGTTACATAATAAATATGTTTTTCTAGCGAAAGCAGACGGTGTCGGCTCTGGTGGCGAGTCTTCAGCGGATGAAGACAGTGATGATGATGATGACAGGGTGACGGCTGAGGAGAAACACGATGAGGTGAGACGAATCATGATTAGGTGACATATCTACCAGAGATGTGCGATTTAGATTAGCGGTATGCAACGTGAAAGTTTAAAATTCTTTGATTCAATAAAATCACAAGAATCATATAACTCGGTGATTAAAAGGTGAATATTATCCAAAAATAGATAGATAGAGGTTTATCCTACACCAAAGTAAAAGAAAAACAACAAGGGAAATAAATTTTAGAACATGAACTACAATGTTAAAGTAAAAAAAATTAAGTGTATTGTAAAAGTAGTACTTATTTAGGTGAAAAAAAAATTTAAGAGCCAATTTAAAAAAATGTGATCTACTTCTGATGCTGACTGTACAGCCAAATTATTTATTTCTAGGGTTTTACAAGTTATAATGGTGTGAAAAACGGATATCGGAGTAAAGTCACGACTGTGTAGTACAATCACAGTACAATGATGACTTGAGTAAGTCGAGTGCGAGTTAGCTGATCATGCTTCACACATTCGATACGTTTTCCGTGCATTTTGGTTTATTTTGTGATTATTTTTTTTAATCATGACCATTTTTAGGTTTTTTTTTATTGAAAATCGATCTGCTTACTTTTCTATGAAGTTTTTAAAGAATAGCGAACTATTTTTTCATTCAAACTATGAAGTTGATTTTCAATAAAAACAAGTTTTTTATCATTGTCGCCGAGATGTGCAAATATTTTTATTGACACGTTGAACAATACTTTGTTTATATCGAACACAACTTTATTTTTACACCTTCCTTGCACTGAAACAAAGATCACTTTTATTTGTAAAAAAAAACCAGTTAAGTACATCGAATTAAGTTTTGTTCGATTACCTACATTGTTTTGTAAATTAATACTGTTTTATATTTTTGACTAATTTTTTTGTGGTGTTGTTTTTTACTCATCAGATTTGCCGTATAGAATGGTTTTCAGTTTACATGCTAGAAATATTCTTAGAATGAATCGCATACATCCTAGACTAGAAATAGCTAGTGTATGTGTATTGTGTACAGAAAAGTTTATTTTGCTACAATTATTTAAAGTTAAATATAAACATATTAGTTGTACTAGTTTGTCTCAAGCAAATTTTTATTAATTTGTGTAAAATGATATATGAATACCTACTGAGATTTTATACAATATCGTCGCGTGTGTTCCGAAGTTGTATAAACCGAAAAATATATTTTTTCGTTTTTCCACAGCCAAAGTTCTACGGTGACGCCGAAAAGACTGAAGAGACCAACAATCATTCGTCCAAGGAAGTTACTTCCAACTGATAACATGCCCGACCATTCTGTCCACTTTCATATTCCAAATTATACTGTTTTTATTCTCACCTGTTACTAAGTAATCTAGCAGATAATTTTTCTACCGTTTTTCAGTGTTAAATTAATTTTCACTAAAATATTGTCGTCCTTTTTTTATAAAGCTGAAGTAACAAAGACGTCTATAACTTTAGCGCTGTCAGATGAAGTTTGTTTAGGATAAATCGACAATAGAATCTGTACATATCCCGTGGCTTAACCAAAGCGAGACCTTCAAGAAATTCCAGATTGACGCTAACATGTTGTAACTCTAAAAATACCTAATACTACTGTCATATTATTATAAAACTCGTCAATTCAGTAATTCCCTGTGGTTAGCCACCGCGCTATCCGATTAAAAAAAATCTATCTGTTAGTTTGCATCACTGATTCTTGGTGAATGAGTATACCCTTATTGGCTTAGAGCAGGGCGCGTTTGTATGGTCTTTAGATAAACCGTGATGGCCTTCGACATTTTTACATTGGATAGAACAAGTAGGTTTTAAATGTTAAATTTTTATCTCAACTTTTTCGAAAGAAGTCGTTGATTTTATAGTTTTTTATACTGTGACTCTCCGCCCATTACGCTCTTATAAAACTATTTAAATCATAGACCAAATGGTCATCATTTTTGTTGGTATGTATTTAAATCTAAACTATGTTTATGGAGATTTACAGTTTTCATTAGAACTATATAGTGCTCGAAGATCCGATTTGGTCTTCGGTTTACACAACTCGCTCAAATAAGAGGAGGTATTTTGTTTAGTTCTAACACGGTATTTATTACTCGATTAGTAAGAAGACATTATCATGGTTCTAACAGAGGTTTTAACGTTTATATCTAAGCTTAATTTTAATTATGTTATAACCTATTTAATATTTTACATAGTGGTTTATTTATAGTAAACTTTAGTTTTTGCTATTTAAAATGCGGGTCCGTTTACGAGGTTTTACTATTTGTGCGGCGATTTTGTCTTATTGTCGCTATTGTAGGTATACAACTATAATGTACAAAGCGGTTTAATACCAGTTTTATAGAGTTTTGTAGCTAGAACATCACACCGGATCGCTTTCTGTATACCTGTGTGAACGGATCCTCAGTTATTTGTATATTAGATTTTTAGTTCTAAGGGTGCGTTATAAAGGTATTGTTCTGTTTCGAAACGAATTATCGTCGTTGCGAGTTCAAAATATCTTTATGCGAGTTTAGATGAAAATTAGTACCTATTGCAGATATTTGAAATCAATCAATCAATCAATTTGAAAATCATCTATATCTTTTTTTTGAGCCAGAGATTAGAGATTTGTTAACAATTTCTCTTATGTACAAAAACTAAATTTTTTAGTGATTTTTTTTTTGGAAAATTATTTTTTACTTTTACGATGTTTTAGATTCGTAACGACGTTATCATAGTTGTAGTGATACACGATGGAAGAAATCGTTTGGATGGTTCAAAGTGGAGCTTATTTATGATGGTTTGATGTAATGTAGGCCTATAGTGGAAACGAAAGTGCTGTTTTTGTTAACTCTCCAAATATCGGTAAGCGGAATATGTTAAGATATTGTTTAATATTCAGTTGACAAATATACAATAATATTTTTTATGTTTAATCTTTTATTCAATTCCTACACCAGGGATGGCGAACCTTTACTTATACCTTTTTGTTTGTTTACGGGGGAAATCTGCAACCAGACACCTCGCCGCATTTGAGGGATGCTTTTCTTCTTCATCAAATGTTCAAGGCCATAGACGGGCTGACAAATAATTTGGACTTATTATATTATTGGAAAAACTACATCGCGCCCTCTGCAGCGTAAGCTCACTTGTGTACGTTCGTAACACTTCATTACGATAGGTATCGTGCCCAAAGATATTTCTAGTCACGTGGCATTGGTTCGCCATCCCTACCCTGCACTAACAAAATTAGGTCAACATACTTCAGGGCAAACTTAATTTCTTTGTAAGAAAAACCAGTTATTATATTGTCAATTTTATTTTTGTCACATCAAAAAGTAATATAAGTAGGTACATAATTTATCAGTATCAGTACACATTCTACTACACTAAAAATAATATAATTTTGACTCGTGCAGCTTATTTCCAAAATCACAGAAAAATATGCATAGTTTCCTTAAATATATACAGTCATTCAAGACTCCATTATTTTAATTTAGCACCGTATTCTGTTGACATAAGATAGTTTTTAGCTGGTGTTTGCTGCCAATTCGAACCACTGCCGTAGAGCGTCACCTAAAACATTAGGTAAGGCGGACATATCCCGTAGAATCAGGTAGAACGGGAACGGAAACGCGTCCAGGTAAGATATGAAGCTCAGTTTGTCGGTCACTATATCCATAACTGGTTTCCGGATGTCCATAATGGAGTCCTGAAACAATAACAATTTGCTTGAACGATGTCCCTTCTGTTTTTCTTTCAAAAGTTTTACCTTTAGATTACAAGAAAAACTGCTAATTCACGCATTTTTATTGGTGCGGTTTTTAACCTTATTCTGAAGATCTTATGACCGAAGTTTGAAATTGCACGCCTGAAGTACTAATTATCACAATACACGCGCTCGGGGTGTGTGTATAAACGATGGAACAAGCTGTTGACCCACCTGATGTTGCGTAACCTTTGCCTATAATAATGCATTGCCTCACTAAGCCACCCCTGAGGGCGGACTCTGAGAGGTAAATATGTAGTTTCATGTGCCTTGAAATCGGAACAGTTCTTTTACAGAAAGCTTTACGTATTACTGAACTGTCTAGTGTCTACTCACCCTGTTATCCGGATTGTCTATGATAACATAGACAAGGAATATTCCTTGCTGCCGCGCCCGTCTCACGGCCCGAACCATTGTAGTTTCGCCCTCAGCGAAAATATTCCTTCCATCTCCAACTATCACTAGTAACTTTGCATTAGGTGCATCACTCCTGCAAATGAAAATATGTTACTTTGACATTTACTTATATAACAACAAATGACAGCTCTTTGATCGTATGTCCGAATTGTTCAGCGCTCATTAGTAGGTACCCCTGATGTTTAGGTAATTTATCTGTCTGTTGTTACTCACTGTACCTACCTGCTGGGTTTGTACCTATGTACCTTTCCTACCCTTGCCTACCTACTGTGTGTATGTTTTGCTGGAAATAAAGATTTTTTCATTTTTTTTTTCATATTTTGTAACCTATTTCTTGACTATTAGTATTAAGTAATGTAATTGGTTTTAACAGCGTGTTAATTGAATTGAAATGTTTCAGTAAAACTTTATAGAACTGTTCATTATTTCTTTATGATGACAAGTGATGAAACACGCAGATACCTCTGCCTATAACAAAGTATTATATTTACCTTACTGTCTGTTCTTCAAACATAACCGTGCAAAAGTCTAGAAGTTGAGCGATTTTCGTCTTGTTTTGTTCAAAGCGTAGTTGTTCGAGAATCTTCGCTCCGGAGTGCTCAGAGAATTGCTCCGTGAAGGGATGGAGTAGGTTTGGTTTTTCGCCGAAGCTGAGAACTGCTAATTCTCCGGACTCAAGGAGGTTTAGAGCCTGGAAAAAAAGCGCCAGTGATATTGTATATTTTAATAGATTTTTGTTCAATCATCAACCTACTACGCAACGCAAAGGGAGGGTAATGAGTTTATCAGCGTTGTATCTATATTTGTTCCTTTGTGCCGCTCTAAAAACCAAGCGTCTGGGCCGATTTTGAGGATTCTTATTAGTCTGTGATTCTTACATTAATTTTTGTTATGGCTTCTGTCTGTCCAGACAATTTTGCCAGTGTCAAGTGAATTATTTGAATTACTTAAGTTTAGTCAAGTCGAGTCATGCGTCAAGTCATTTGTTTTGAAGACAAAACGGTGGATTTTCCCTTCAAAACTTGAAAACGAATTCCATCAAATAATAAAAACACATAATACACATTTATTCCAATGGCTCACACTTTATGCTATGACTGCAAGTACTATTGGTTAAAACTCCACCAAAACTAAAGAACAATACTCACTAAACACCAAGAAAAACAATTAAAATAAGGGCGGCTTGCACCAGAATCGCTAAACGCGTTTAACTCTTAAATAGTATTTAGCGAGTTGTCAAGTCATACAAATACGCCAGATTTAAATCGATTTAGCTGTTAAATACGTTTAGTGATTCTGGTGCAAGACGCCCTAAATGTGTCTTTTACAAATGACAGAACTCGATTTGTCTCAATCTTCTTCTTCTTCTCTTAATTCTGGCTGTTCGGTGGCTAGGGCTGCCACGAATTTGCCAATGTCAGTGTTTATTGGCGTTTACTAGTTTACTAATCTTTTAGCAAAAGGCGGAGATCTGAGTAGGTGATAAAAAAATGACCGGTGAAGAAGGGAGTCTCCAAAAAGTTGATTTGGTCTCAATCTTAAAAGTGTCACTAAAGACGTGACAGTAGCCAAAATTGACAGCCTGTCGCAAAAGCCATAAACCAAGAAGTAGAAGTTCAGTTCTTACCTGAGAGACTAGAGCTAAACTCTCAAAGGCGAGCTCCTTGCTCCTGTTATCGGCCATAGAGCTGGAGTCGTCGATAGCGATGGCGATCTTGTACTCGCGCTTGGCGGGCTTAGTGCGGCGCAGCCAGATGCGATCCTTGCGGAAGTGCGACGCGATGTAGGGAATCACCCGACGCATGTTTATGGCGCGGCCGGTTCGGAAGTCACCTATTGAGGTAATATAATACTTGTGTACAAGTCAAATATTTGATCAAAAATGGAGCCATTATTTGAAGCATAAATTTTTAAACAACATAATAGTAGTCACAATGGATCTTTGTCCCTCTGAAGTATCTGCACAGGGGGGTGATTCTAGACCGATAGACTTTTTTATCACGATAGATATATCTCCCAAAAACTGTCAAAAACTATGGAGTTTTGACAGTTCTTGGGATATATATCTATCGTGATAAAATGTCTATCGGTCTAGAATCGCCCCCCTGAACCCACTTTCGGGTCGAATTGAAGGTAAGCTAATTTTTCCGCACAACAATACATGCGCAACCGTTTGTTGCAACTTCAGAGGGATCAAAATCCGTTGTACAATTTGTTGAACAATTTGTTTTTTTTTTATATATCTGAGTAAATAAACAGCGTACGGCTCACTGATAGTAAGCGGTTACCGTAAGCTTATAAACCTCTACTTACAGTACCCTTTATCAATCTTCGCTCAATCTATTGAACTAAAAAAACTTTGATCACAGATCTTTGAGCAGCCGCAATACCACCCTTTTCTTGTGCTAATTAGTGCCATGCTTCTGTTAGGTGCTTCTTAGGTACTTGCTGGGTATCGTAAGATATGAGAGTATATTTATTGTATCTGCCTCAGAATGGAAATGTTAGTCTACATCAGATACTAATAATTTGTACGTCTATTTACCCGCTCGTCGTGAACTCATCGTAGGCTCTAGCACAAGACGCAGCCTTTCGCACAAGGCCCGCGCCGCGCCGCCGGATTGTTGCCACAGAGAGCGCCACACGCCGCTGGAAATGTTGCCTTGCGTTGGTTTGGAGGTGAGCCACTCGCGAATGCTCATGTACTGTTCAACTGTCATGTCTTCACGTGATTGCGGTGCTTCGTCTATTCTGTAGAACAAATAGATGTGAATTAAATGAAGAAATACAGGTTGTAAATAAAATTGTATACGGGTGGTCTTGTGGCGGCAAGCTGAAGTCTGGAGGTGAAACAATTGTGTACGCGTGTAATGCGTACGTTCAAGAACAAAACAAGCAAGTTTTTTTAAAGCAATGTAAGATATAAATATACTGTTGTACAATAGTAATAAAATTAAAATCAACTCGAAAGCTTTTTTCATCAATTTTCTCAAATGTTTTCATTACGGATCAGGAGGTTTAGGAAGCTAAATGTTCTTAGGTACGCATCGACTGTAATATTAATAATAATAATAATAATAATAATATATCTTTATTGCAGACACGAGATCCATAGCTAATTAAAAATAACAACACACATTACATACGTTACACACACAATAAAATAAAATAAAATAAAATAAAATAGATGTCGTCGGTACGATAAGTACCTGTTTAGGATGCTAATAACACCCATCGTCTATAGACCCCTGTTAGAAGGAGCCTGTCCGACAAACTGGCCACAATTGCGTTTTTACACTTGCCGACCCTGGACATGAACTTAGCTATGCGGGATCTTTGGATGGCATTAAAGGAGTTGACTCGCGCCTCCAGGTACATACCGGAGGCGCTACAGTACCGATCCAACCCCATGAGTTGTCTAAAGATGTTGTTGTAGGCAACTCTAATGCCATCATGCGCTTTCTTAGTGTAATTCGTCCAGAGTTGGCAAGTATAAAAAGTCTGGCAGAATGACTTGAACAATGTAACTTTCACGTCATTCGACGAATTACGGAATTTCCTTATAATCATATTTCCAACTACGCAAAGCGCTCGCCGTTGGCGTTCGATATCATCATCATCTTTAAGACTCGATGTTACGATATGGCCAAGATACTTGAAACTATCCGCAATATTGACAGGCTGCCCATTGAGTAAAATATTAGGTACGGTCTCGGGTCCCTTTCCGGATCTAAATACTACCATCTCAGTCTTTTTGACATTGTAAATGAGATCATGATCTTTAGCATACCTTTCACAAATGTTCAGTAATTTTCGTAATCCTTTGATCGAGGGGCTAAGCAGCACCATATCGTCAGCGTAGCTTAAATTGTTAACATATCTGTTATCTAATCGCAGCCCAACCGGGATGCTGCTTAGCTCCACGATCAGGTCGTTAACGTACATATTAAATAGATCCGGAGAAGTGACCCCCCCCTGCCTCACACCGCAGGGCAGCCTGTAGCTGTCAGATATTTCGTGACCCCACCTGATGTTGTTAGTCTGGTTACGATACCAATATCTAAGCAAACCAACAACATCATTTGGAGCACCTACATGAAGTAGCTTTTCCCACAACAAATCATGGTTTAAAGTGTCAAATGCTCGGCTTAAATCTAGAAAGCACGCGTAAACGCTTGTCTTACCTTCCTTATAATAATCAACTACTTGTTTTAGAGAGAAAATAGCCAGATCAGTAGACATATGAGGCCTAAAACCAAACTGACCATCATCAATAGACAGTGAAGGTGATAAAGTACTGTGTATAACTCTTTCAAGTATCTTGGCCATTATCGTGGCGAGCGATATGGGCCTATAGTTTGTGACACTCGAGACATCCCCTGTTCTATTTTTCAAAATCGGTACGACAAGTGTGCGCATCATCTCATTCGGTAGGTAACAGTGCCGCAGACAAAGATTAAAAAACCCTGCAAGTATAAAACAAATATGCCGGCCCGCATACAGCATGTGCTCGATACTAAGGCCGTCATGGCCCGGAGACTTACCACGTTTCATATTTCTTAGAATTTTCTCAATATCGTCAGTTGTTACTACAATGTGATGATGAGTCTCCGAGCCACTACGGTTACTATTGGTTTCATATATTTTTTTCTTTGCATTCATACTAGTATGAGTCTCGACATTAAAATGTTTTCTAAATAAATTTGCAATATTTTTTTTGTCTTCTTCACCTTCAATGTTAATTGGTATACTAATTTTACTGTCTAACTTCTTCGTTTCTTTCCAAAATTGTACAAAGTCACCTGCAGAATGCTCGCGGGCCAGCAAATCCATTCTGATTTTGTGCTGATTGTTTTGCACAAACTTCACAGCGGCTTTAAACTCTCTTCGCGACGCTACCATCGTATCATAGTGACTTCCCGAACGTGGCTTACCATACAAAACCCACTGTAAAAAATAACTTCGTGCTTTAACATGCAAATCTCGTACGTGATAATTCCATCCTACTAACTTTTTCTTAACCTTCCTAGCATTCGAACTTTGCGTAGCTGAACATTGTAAAATTTGTATAATATCATTATAATAAGAGTCAATTAATTCTATGTGATCACAGTTCGTACAGTAACTACTATCGTCTAAGCATTTGAAATTATTAAAATTATGTAAATGACTAGAGAGCTTATCCGTACATAGTTTATTATACAGGTCAATCTGCGACTGGTCTCTGACCCCCCACACATGTTTTAAGGTTTTGCAGTCTTCACTTAACACCGATTTAGATCTGATAAGACTGAAATTGCATATAGTAATTAGTGGGAAGTGGTCAGACCAGTACGCGTCGTATTTTACGTAAATATCAGTCACAAGCGAAGCGGCCGCTGCAGTCGCGACACAGTGGTCGAGCCATCGGCACGTACCATGCGCCTCGCTCACAAATGTATAGGTACTAGGCGTAAGTCTTTCTAGATCCACACACTGTAATGACTGCTCGACACAATAATCCATCAGCTCTTTCTCAAAAAGAGTACCGGGGTGCGCATTAAAGTCGCCCAACACTAAAACACATTCTAGATCAGCATGATCAATAACAGCACTTATTTGCGCTAAACACCCTGTATATTCTGGTAGATTATCCTCGCAGTTAGTGGGCATATAGACACTAAAAATAAGAACACTTTTATCACCTATATCCAAGCGTACGGCCACTAATCGATCACTATCGCACTGCACAACGCACGCATTTGTGAACAAGCTGGACCTCCACATCAATGCTATCCCGCCGTAAGGACGCCCCCGTAGAACTCCAGCGGACGTGTCAACAGAAGACTTCGCATAGCAGGCAAACTCTCTATCTATTTCGTTCACAAAGCCCAGTTCGTGAGGAAATAGCCAGGTCTCCTGCAGGGCTATCACATCTGCGTATTTACACATGTCCTTTACCTGTTCCACGGATCTTTTAATGGACTTACAGTTAAACGAAGCAAAAGTTATAGATTTTTCTTTGGGTTGTACAATCATAATTGTTTGTTAGTACTCTCGTTGTCGCTCTTTACCGAGCGCTGTTGTCTATAGCGGCGAAACACCAAACCTTCAGGCCAAAAATCATTTTGTAAAAATACAGATAATTTTGACATCAGCACGGTTATTTTAAACGAATTAAAATTAGTTTCTTTACTTGGCTTTAAAAGCTCAACATTTTGGCACTGTTCTTTCATATCTATTATGTATTCTTTTATGTCGTTTTCTGTAATATTTTTTTTTGTACGAGACAGGTAAATAAAACCAAAAGACTCCGCTGCTTGTAATTTACTTGTGTTTTGCAGTGTCCCTCGTGTATTTCTATATCTGTACGTATATTTCTTTCTCGTGACAGTCGTAAATCCATCATTATCAATCAATTTATTGGACTCCACTCGCGGTGCAACTGCAATTTCTCGATACGTCGGCTTATACCCTGTATGTCTATGTACATCGTTTGTAGTCAGCTGTTTATCCAATGAGGCAGCCCTAGAGGCCGCTACATGTATCGTCGCTTGAGTCAGCAGTGTCGTATCATTGTCGTTGTGATTGCGAGAAGGTACTGTAATGCACGAGCTCACAAGTCGCTGCGCGGGCGCAGCTGGTTTACCACTCCCCCCGTTCATGTCCCCTTCCTCACACACAGAGAGTGTATCGCCACTGCACTCGGTACCCACATTTTTCGTAGATATTAATACATCATTAGGATCATTTCTAATATCCTTATCATTATGATAAGATCTAAGAAACGAGGTCTTATCAGTTACGTTAGGTAGCCGTGTAGTACACTGCATTTCCGATACCATTCTCTTCACATTCATAACCTCATTTTTTACCGACTCAATTTCCGCTGTCAATGCAGAGTGTTCTGTCTCAATGGGAGTTTTAGCTTTTATTAAAGCTACGTCAGTTTTTAGTAATGCCATTTCCTTAAGAAAGCTCGTTATATCTATGTAGTCAAATGACACTGCTGGAATTTTATTCAGGTTTTGTGCCACAAAAATCGGCAAACAGTCCGGCTCAAATTCCTTTATCAACTTTATAATTTCTTGTACGCTTTTTTGTTCAGCACCTTCTTTTCTTCTCATTATCCTTTTAGTAGGTGCCATTAGTTTGTAGGCTATGGACCTCGCGGTTTCTATTTCTTCCATGGAATAGCTACTCAGACATATTTGAATTATTCCGGATTCGGGCAAAGTATCGACCTTATGACTTATGAAGGTCAATAACTCATTAATCACCACTTTGCATTGCTCACACCGTATGTTAGACACTAGATTGTTTCCGTTATTATGAGTAGAAGTGCCCGAAGGCGGCGAACGTAACATCTCGCACCGATAAACGTGCAGCACGCACGGCTGCAATCAGCTGACTCGATTGATATTAAATCTTAGAGCAAAACGTCCACAATTTAAAATGGTTTTGTAAGCTAAATGGTCTTTCCAATAGTTTGTTTTCTAGTCCTTATATCTTTGAATCAATTTTGCATCAATATTTCATAACTGTACCTATCGATATTTTTCAAATCGTGGAAACATTCATAACAATATTGTTACGGACTCTTATATTACCCTCAGATGATAACCCGGCTATTTTTTGAATCTTCAGTGATATGCTTACCTAGTATGATACGTTGTCTCGTTTCCTCTCGGCACGTGTTCTGTATCTACCTTTTCGCCTTCCACTTCTACACCAGTTTCACCTGTCGGCTCATCGCTACCCTCCTTCTTTTTACCAGATTTCTCTTTGTCTTTATCGATTCCATCTTTGACTTTCTCTGGTTTGAGCTCTTCTGATTTTTCAACCTGAAAATTGTGAAAGAGTTTTTAAATTGCTTATTTAAAATTTCAATTAGGTTAGAGAGAGATAGAAAACCTTTTGAAAACATACTTGTATATCATCGTCTACATCCATTTGTACTTCCTCATCTTGTTTGAGTTCCTCAGCAGTTTCATCTTCCTGTTGGATGGTGGGTTGTTCTTCTGCTTGCTCTTTAGTGGCCGCGTCTATAACCTGCAAACAATATTGAATGTATTTGGAAAAGGAAACAATGAATAAATGAATTTAGATTGCTAGATTGTGTTTTTGTAAATTAATCCTTAAGCTCACCTGTAGATCGTCTTTTTTAGCTTGCTTTACGTGTTGGAAAGCGTCTGCTTCTTTGTCCTGATTTTCAGGGTCGCCACCATCTTCTGCATTTTCATCATCTCGTTCCACGTTCAGTGTATGAGTTTGTTTGTGTTTCTTTTCGTTTATATCACCTGTAGGAATTGTAATACATGTGCGAAATGTAAAGGTAATCTATACCAGCTGGCATATTTTCTTGATCAGATTCAGATTCATTTATTGCGAACATATTGTATATACATAGCCTATGTTATGGCTTATGTGGTAGAGCTATAACATATATGGTGGGGTGCTAGAGTGGGTACTTAAACCTGGGTCTTCTCCTATAATTTAATCTGGCATTTTACTCTCTCCAATGTCTTTTTTTGTTTTTGTGTTAATTTAAACAAGCTTTGCTTAGTTTGGGAGCTAGATGGCGTGTGAAATAACTACCTATATTTCTTATTACGTATCAAGAAGAAGAACTTACCAAGTGTCCGCTCCTGATCAGTGATCCCAGGTCTATTTTCCTGCTTCTTCTGCTTCTGTCTCGAGTCAGATCGACTGGCGGCTTCCTTCTCTCCGCGATGACCTTTGTCGCTCTTGTCGAGTTCCGACCGGCCGGTGGATTGTTTGTCTTCGCCTACTTGTTCTTGAGCTTGCTCCTGATTTGTAGATTGGTTTATATTAAAACATTATTTAAAAATATCTAACTCTTCCTTTTTAGCAAGTAATGTAAATGACAAGCGTACGTCCCGAATTTGGTCACATGATCACAAAGTGTACGTGTCAACAGACACTGGATGAGTAGAGCCGAAGACCGAGCTCAATGGCGCGATTTGGGAGAGACCTACGTCCAACAGTAGACCAATATAGGTTGATGATGATGATATGTAACAAGTTGCAAGTGTTGGAATTTATCTACAAAAACTAATCTGTATTCGATTGTGATAACAATCCTTCTTCTTAAAAGTTAAACCTTATTTGTGTTTTGTTTCATGACGGACGTATTACCTTCCTAGTGACATCTATCAGTTTGGCTAATATATTTGATACGAGAAGAAGCCAAGTCTTGTGGTTTTATTTTACAATATTAAATAGAGAAATCCTACAGCAAGCCCATCGTCCCTGCTAGAATGCTAATTTAGAAAAAAGAAAAGATGAATGATTCAGTGAAAATGATACAGGTAAAATAAGTAATGACTATAGAGATTACGGAGAGTGGAGGTAAAATACATAGTGTAACCCCACATCAAGTGGGACAAGGAATGGATGATAACTTATAAATTGAAACGAACACAAAATCAAAGGGATAACGCATGAAAAAATGTGGCAAACGTAAACTTATCTTAACGTAACGATCCGATTTACGTTACGTTCCCGTTTCGATACGTTAATGTTTGTCAAATTTTTCATGCGACTACCCAGTGGTACTTACAAAAGGTGCAGTTTCATCATCCTTAGCTTGCTCTGCGTTTGTTTCCACATTATCATTAGTACCCTTATTCATCTCAGCAGTTTCTGCTTTATCATCAGTAGGATCATCACTGGACGGATTCGCTTGAGGATTAGCCTCATGATTCTTTTCATCTACTTTATCTTGTTCATTGATATCTTCATTATTTTTAGGGAGTTCTTCGGTGTTTGGTTCTTCTGATTCTGGATCCATTTCAGGAGTTTCAGAGTCGTCTGGTTGGTTGGTTTCTGAGTTTTGGTCTTCTGAGATTTCGGGCTGTGTGGCATCGTCTTCTTTTTTCTGCAAAATAACGTAATGTTTTATATGTTAGGGTACGAGAGATCATGATTTATGTTGATCGAAATGGTTCATGGCTCAGAAATGTTTGTTCTTAGTCGGTTTTTTAAAGTCGCGGTGTTCGCGAGATTTCTTTTTCAAATGAATATTTTATCAAATCTATTTCCGGTACTTTAAGAACTAGCAATTTTGCTGATTATAATTTTAGCCTAATATCAGAGGTAAACTTGTTCTGTACATTTTTATTAGAATTCTATTAGAGCCTTTTTCTTTAATGAGTCTTTTTTTAATACGAACCTAAGCATAATGTAAAAGTCTTAAACTAACCTGTTCACTGCCATCTTCATTAGCGCCTTCTTCTTTAGAACCCTCTTCATTACCATCCTCTTCATCACTAGACAAATCTATGGTAGTATCATTGTCCGGATATGGATCTCTAGTTTCCTCTTCGATATTGTCAATAACTGTCGTCACGTCTATTTCGAACGAACTCTCCGCTTCTGTCTCTCCATCCTGTTAATTATTATCAGTGTTGTAATATCTACTACATTCAGCAACAACTTTTACAATAATTATTAGTACGTACTTATTTAATTATTAGTTGATTATTGCGAGAAATATTAAATGTATAAGAAGCTAATTTCAGGCTCTTTATTACTATTTTTTTAAATATAGTTTCCTTACCTTGTCTTCATTTTCATCACCGTCCACATCCATATTGTCCGGTAGCTCAAAGTCCTCAGGTTCGGGCAATGGTTGTTGGTTACCATGATATGGGTCCACCTTTAATGTTGATAAAGTATTGTAATAAGTTTCATTTCGCCAAATTATACACGATATTGTATTTGTAAATAAGATGTAACATAATCCCACTAATATTATAAATGTCAAAGTTTAGATGTGTAGATGAAACTTGGAATACATATAGTTCGTAGCGTGGATTAACACATAGGCTACCTTTTATCCCGGAAAATCAAAAGGATAAAACGGGACGCGGACGAAGTCGCGGGCAAAAGCTAGTATCTCTATAAGGCCGAAAGAGCAAGGGTCTACACGTCATAGCAAACAACGTTTGCTAACGAAGCTTTTGTTGCTTCACAATAGCATGACACGCGCATTAAAGTGTTTTTGTGTGGACACTTGTCTTTGACATTTCTACCTACATCGGTGCTTTGTTTTTGTTCCTTAGCAACCATCTCTTTCCCACCCGTGTTATCGTCTAGCCCTTTGAAATCGTAAAACTAACTTACGTGATCATCATCAATCTCCGGTTCATCTATTTCATTGATATCTTTCTTCTGCTTCTTATCTTTTCCATCACTACCGTCATCGGTTCCTTGTTCTTGTTCTTTTGCGGCCATCTCTTTCTCTCCCGTGCTCTCGCCTGCTCCTTTATCATCTTTCTCTTTCTTTTCGCTTTGGTCGGGCTCTTCGTCTTCGTCGCCCCAAATTTGTTGATCCAATCTAAAATAAAATGAGAGAGACCATTTCAAAATGTGATGTTTTGTATTTCTTTTAAAGTGCATTAATAAAAGTAGATGTTTTTTCTCCTACCTGATTTTAAACAGTTACCGCGGTAATCAAAATTAAGTGGAGCTTAAAATCAAAACGAGTTCTGTGAGGTTATGCAGTTGCATTACCTCACACAAAACGTTCACCGAGGACTACTCCTATGTGGCATTGCACTGCGTCCATCACTCTGAGTCTAAGCCTAAGTCAAAGTCAAAATTTTTTTATTCAATAAAATCACAAGGATCATTTAGAATCGTCTTATATAACTAGGTGATTCTAGGTGCCAGTTCCACGCGACCAGAGCCTAGAAGAACGGGCAAAAAACTACGGCCTGGTTCCAAGCGTTTTTTTGTATGATCCTTTTTAAAAAGAAATATACATAAAACACGAGAATAGCACTGACATTGCAAGTCGAGTAGTAAGCTGTCAATGGGTGGCGCGACATCGGGCCATGCAGTTTTGTCATTAATATAGTTATATAGTTATCGGAGATATAAAAGTTACATGAAGTGTCATATTATGTATTATTTACACCGCCACTTTTCTAACCAGAAGCTGTCTTCTGGTTCGTGTTCGTATTGCTGTCAATACGAACATCACTTTGATGAGCTCTTTACATCCCAACTTACTTTTCAGCGGCATTATCTGTGTCTCCCATTTGTTTATCGGAATCATTTTCATCATCTTCATCAGAATTTTCACCATCTGTAAAAAATTTACGTCATAAATATGAAAACAAGAGTATAATTGAACGCGCACACTCTAAAATCTTAATTTAATGGAGCTTTTTTAACTATATCGTTAAATTAACTTTAGTTACAAATAAAATTACGACTAATACAGTATTTACGCTACTTGCAAAAACAAATGAAACAATTGAGCTATCTATAATCCGTTGTTTGGGTAATTACACGATCCGCTGCCCGCACTGTAATAAGTATTACAATCCAGTTCGCTTGTATATTGAGTATCGGAGATATGTATGGATCACTAATTAGTAAAAAAACCTCGCTCAACCGCAGTAACCCAACTCTATAGCTCACAAAACCTACCTTTTTTATCGACGTCTTGCAAATGCGAGTCAAAGTCGTCTGTCATGTTAACTCCTTTCTCCTCTTCTTTGCAATCTCGTTCTTCTTCTTTTTTCTCGTCTCCGGGACGACGCGCATCGTCTAGTTGATCCTATTTTAAATATTATTAATAAAAATTATACCAAATGTTATTCTGATAAATGGTGTTCCGTCATGTTTTGGACAGACCATAATTAGGATCATACGCTGAAAGTCTAATACGCACAAAGAAATAATTCTTACGATGATGAATGGTATTCCGTAAATGTTGTGTTTCGGATCGACGAAAATAACCGATACATTAGTTTGCCAGCATAAAATATTGTAAAATGAATTAGAATAGTAATTCTTAATTCTTTATTGCACACAACACAGGACATAAACAAAAGACAGAAATAGATGACATGTACAAAGGCGAGCTTAACCCTAACAAGAGTTTTCTTCCAGCAAACCTTTGAGTACTTACTACTTACTTAGTACTTACTGGTATCCGGAAATGTCCACGAATGTTTACATACCTGATTCTCTATTTTCTCTGAGACGTCTTTCTGTCCTTCCCCCTCGCCTAGGCCGGTTCCACTAGACATCTTGCCAGGACCACCTTCTCCGTCACCTTCGTCCATATCCAAGTCTGACGGCTTGCAGAATCTACATTACAAAAGTTACTGTAGAAATGGCTTTTTTCATATACATCTATGAACCACTTTTCTATATGTAAAAGTGTATTATCACGAAGAAACAAAAATCTGATGTCCCATATAAACTGCAATACCTACCTAAAAAACAAAAATCATACATTTTTGAAGTGAAAAAAAGGTGTTCGAATAGACCCCCAAAGTTTTTGGAAGTGATTTTATTATACCCGGTATACTAGAATAGATGGTTATTATTGTGACTTACCCTTTCGTAGCTAAATCAGAGAATATCTTCAGTAAAACCGAGAGCATCTTGCATGAAACTCTATGTACAGAAACTTTTTGCGTCACAAAGTATTGAACGAACAACACTGTTTGCTCCAAAATCGGCACCAATCTCATTACTGCCTTTCTTACTACCTCTATATCTTTCCCTCTTGCTAGAAACTGTACGTAGTTTACTAATAAATTACGTATTTTGGATATCATAATATCAAGCTGTAAAGTTCTTGTATCGCTTGTAATTTTTTCTTGCAATAACTCCTTTAGATGTTTATCTTCTAAAATATCTTTGGTTTCTTCAGGAACTTTTTCTCCATTGTTTATAAAGTCATCGATAGCATTAAACACTTCCATATTCTCGTTTTCTTGAGGTAAATGTTTCTTATACACAGACTGAATGACCAATAACATAGTCGCGATTAGATCATCGGCTTTACCAATAAGCTCATCGCTTGAAACTTCCATCGACACGTCATTATTTTCATCTAGTTCTTCAATATCTTTCATAGCGTCTTTCAAGTACGCTGACAATTGGACTATGCTCCTTAGTAACGGGTGTTTAGGTTCATAATCGGTTATCAGAGTTTTAAACTGAATTTGATACTCATTTATAATTCTGTCAACATCTGAGATTATAAGTTCAAGGTCGCTTTTAGAATCTTCGACAGTTTGAATATGAGTTTGCGATATGAACGGTAAGTCTTTATTGAAGCCTATTTTTTGCGGCATTGTTTTAACTGCATTTTGCAGCGCGTTCTTTTGTTTAGCTATATCTGATGAGAGAGTGTTTATTTCTTTGTTGAGAGCTTTCCATTCATCGGTATTTTGATAGCAGCGTACGATTTTCGAGTCTGATATCACAGCATCGAAATCAGGTTCAAATTCCGCGCTTATAAGTTTCTCTGGGCACGATTTGAGGACGAGACTAAACTGTTTTAGGACGATTCCAGCGTTCGCGTAACACTCTATTAGGATATGGAACTTTTGTTGCACTGTGGATATGTTCGAGTCCACACTTTCGATGTCTAATGCGTTCATTAGGTTTGTGGTGAGTGTTCTTAGATCGCAAAGGCGTCGAGAGTACTTTGATATAGATTTCTTTTGTGTGTTTGTCAGTTGCTGCAAAAATTAATAAACTATTACATTCCTCATTAGTTATTAGTTAGTGACAGGCGTCACAGCTCAGTCGGTAATAGCTCCTCCTTCCGTGCTGTGGGTCGTGGGTTCGATCCCCACTAAGAACAAAGATTTGTGTGTGACAAACATAGATGTTTGTTCTATGTCTGGGTGTTACTATGTATTATAAGTATGTATTTACAAAAAAAAAAGTATATAAGTATCCTATCAGCATCTCGTTCCCATATTACAAGCTTTGCTTAGTTTGGGACTAGAGGGCGTCGTGTGAAATGTCGATGAATATTTATTTATTATTATTACATTGGTGCTGTCAGTTTTTCGCTTCTGAATGGTATCAGCAAATGAACAAGAAAATTCTTAAAGCTATAAAGCAAAGAAGAAAATTAATTGTAGTATAGCAGCTTGAGATTGAATCAGTTAAGAGGTGACTAAGTAATGGATCAACGATTTTCACAAGTAAGGACATTACACCTTTTTTAGATTAGATTAGAAAATTCTTTATTGCACATTTAAAAACAGTACAGAGGCGGGCTTAATGCTAATTAGCATTTCTTTCCAACCAACCTTCGTGTAGTGTGGAGAAAAGGTAGTGCTTAAATTATGGAAAACTTGTTTATACAAACTTTTTTATACACTTTAGGGAAATATTTAGCTTACCAGTAACTGAGCAGCGAATCCCTTGCACCGCTCAATGTTCTGAATGCCCAGATCTTGGTGGGGTGATTGCAAAGCGGCTGAGAGCATTCTGTGTCTTGCTATATTTTTCTGAAAGTATTTCTCACAACCTGACCACAGTAGGGCTAACGAGGCGTCACAGCGTCTGGGAAAGAAACAGTAGTTTGATAAATCTTTAGCCGGTTTGTTAGTTAGTGGATCACAAAGCTAAAGATCTTTTATTCCGTAAAATCACAAGGATCATTTAGGATCGTGTTATATACTAGGTGCCATCAGAGCCTTGAAAAACGGACAACTACGGCTTTGTTCCTACCATTTTATTTATATGATCCTTTTTATAAAGGACACGAAGGGAGCCACTCGTGCTAAACAAACTCGTACAAACAATTTCGACGCTCGAACGCTTAGCGGTAAACAGCAAAATAATTATAGCGGAAATTGCCAGTGGATAGTGGATTCAAAAACGCTTGATTATTGAGTACAATGGGATGTTGTCTCTAGATTTTCCCTCAATGATCTTAAGTACCAACATATCTATCTACCGTGGAAATCCCCTAGGAATCACCTGTCTATGCACAGCCCTAGGATGGAGAAGAGGACGAGGGAACAAGAGCGCGGCGCGCGCGCACTGCACACCGATCGGCTCGCACGGGAGACGCACGTCCCTAATATTCTAACCTAAATAATTACGATTACCTAAAAAGACTGTTAGCCGAATTAAAGGTGTATTTAATACAGACTTTTTTGTTTTGTTTAATGAACAAAAAGTGGCGATCGTGACAGGACTCGAACTTATCGTATTCCACTTACCTTGATTTCAAATAACTCATTGCAGCGTCCAAATCCACCGGCGCTATAGTAAAATCGTACAGTTCCCCGTTCGTAGCGGCCAGTATAACCAGACCCGTGCGGTAGTTCAAACCCATCTTCGCGAGGTATTTGAATAAATCGGCCAGGGCTTTCCGTTTTTGCTGCACTATGTTCTTGGCTTGCGATGTTTGTTTCTCTTTAGGAAGGGCTGCGTCGACCTTGGAATGAACGATTTAAAACTGAATAAAGATTGTATACAGGATGTTTCAATAAACAGTGTCAAGAATCATCTAAATAGAACCACTAGTTATCCTTCAGACTTCCGGTAGACACTGGGGATTGCAGATTATAGTGACACTCTGTATTTGAATTCTTTCGAATTTTAAATCTTTCTCAAGGGTTTTTTCATTTTTCATTTCAAGAAAAAATCTAGTTATGTGCGAGTTCTAAATAATACTTTATTTTAATAACCTTAAAGCTCAATTTTTTTCGCAAATGATGCTGGATTACTTACCTCTAAAGAGCCAAGATGCGTGCTAGTTTCTATAACCATAGTCACGAAGTCATCCAGAGCTTGCACAAGAGTGGGATACGCAGAATTTGTAATAGTATCCTTGCATAGCGTCTTCGCTTTGTTCAATAGACTGCTGACTTTGGATAATAGACTTCCGTCGGATATAATTGAGCATGGCCGTTCCACTTCATCTAGATATTTCTGTGACAAATAATAAGGTATATCATAGGTATGCTTTTAGATGTCGAGAACAATATTCAAAGGTCAAACTACTGAAATATATAAAGCTAAAAAAACAATATGCATAATCTTTGTAAAGCATAAATATCGTGCGGAATTTGCGTGCTTCATACAACCCACTCATATCAATATCTATATTGAATATTGATTGATATACTACATAATCAGTTTTAATTCAAAAAGTACTTTTATAAAAAATGGGTACAAACTCATGCTACCTCAAATCTACAGTATTTTTTATATTTTATAAGAATATATTTTTAAGTTGTTAAATATATTACTACAAATATTGATATAATAAACCCGCACACAATATACTGCATAGAATTACTAACTAATAAGTTGTATTAGTTTAGTTAGAAAATGTTATACTACCTCTAGCCGCTGTGGATTAAAATGAAAAAGAAAATTAGTTTCAAGAAGTTAGAATAAGGTATTATAGTTTTAGTATATTACTATTATATGACATCACTATAACAAAAATCAGTTTACTCGCAATAGTAACAATCGATCTTTGTCTCTCTGAACTTAGCCGCAAGTGGTAGTAGAAAGTGAAGAATGGGGGGTGTAGTGTTTAACTTCAGAGAGACAAAGAACGGCTGTGAGTACTGTACATTGTTAGTATTCATTTAGTAATGCAAATAAACTTTGTCGAATATGAAAGGCAGAGCATAAATGACATCGGATGATTGCTTTTCGATGTTGTCATAGTCATAATTTCTTTATTCAATAAAACACAAGGATCATTTAGAATCGTCTTATATAAATAGGTGATTCTAGGTGCCAGTTCCACGCGACCAGAGCCTAGAAGAACGGGCAAGAAACTACGGTCTGGTTTCTGGCATTTTTTTGTATGATTTTTTTTTGACTGCGTCATATCAACCGCGTATACTTCAAGTTAAATAATGTAAGTTCTTGTATTAATATTAATTTCGAACTAAATTTTTTAGAATATCTAATTGATCGATTGCACCTAATAACATTCCGATAGTAACAAAAACCCTCTAATTCATAAACGAGGTGGAGAAAACAGTTTTGGGGACCGTTCAGTCTCTGTTTATAAATTTGGAGGTAAGATGTACAGTAGCTGTTGAATAGAAGAGTATATACCTTAATATTCCGTGCCAGAACGATATGATTGGTTGGATCGATCATATAAGCTCCTCCTGCGAGTGCGCTTGTGGTCGCTCTTTTAGGCCTGTCCCAGATACCAACATGTTCTGTCGACTCAGAACCACTGTCTACTAAGCAACTTGTCACGCTTTCCTTTAAGACTTTCTGGGAAGGAAATAAATAAATAAATATTTATGGACATTTCACACAACGCCCTCTAGTCCCAAACTAAGCAAAGCTTGTAATATGGGAACTAGATGGCTGATAGAATACTTATAATATACTTTTTTTTTTGTAAATACATACTTGTAATACATAGTAACACCCAGACATAGAACAAACATCTATGTTTGGTGTTTGGACACACAAATGTTGGTTCTTGGTGGAGATCGAACCCACGACCCACAACACGGAAGACAGAGCTATTACCGACTGAGCTGTGACGCCTGTCACTGAAATATTTTTATGAATGGAATCGTTTTAACTTTAAAATCTTTTTAATTTAGAAAAAATATCAAAACCGTTTTTAAATGTCTAAGCAATGCCCTGTCATATGATTACACTTGATTTATTTTACGATTTTTAACCCCTTTTTACCCTTATAACTTTGCAACCCTGATCGATTTACATCATAATCTTACCAGTAAATTTTAAGAATACTACCGTAGACCTAACAAATTCTGTAAAGATCGGATAAAATGATCGGATGGTTCGAAATTTAAGCTCTCACATACATACTTACAATGCCGATTTGTCCAAGTTGACCCTAAGATCATCGTTCGCTTCGCTCAACAACTTGTACTAACCTCAAACTCCTTGGTATGTTTATGTAGCGCCTTATGCGCTTTATCAACCGTATCTTTAACACTCCAGTAACTAAGGTCTCGGTCCCACGAGCAGATTTTAACGAAGTCACGCAGTTTCTTCTCAATCGGAGCGCGCTTTTCCTTGATATGGGCGGCTACTTGCCCACTGAATTGAGAGTAATAGTTGTATGTGTTCCATAGGATTGCAAGCAGTTCGTCTGGAATAAAAATAGGAATAGATTTGAAATTAGATATTGCTATGTGAAGGGTTAGTGTATTGTTGTGCTGTTGTGTGTGTGTTGCAAAATAAATACTTTTTCTTTCTTTCTATGTGATTGTGATTTTTGTCTGGCGCAGGCAGTAAGATTGTAGAACAATGCAAAATATTCAAATGTATTTTTAATCTCTGGTAGCCGGTTACTATAACCTAGAACCAAGTGTCTAGACAAACCCAACTTAAGCTTTAGGACACTAATAAAATTTAACCTATGTACCTACTTTTTTTATGAACAATAAATCTATATTTAATCAATATTGTAAGGATTATAATAGCCTATGAGATGAGAGATTATTAGACGGATGACAATTCAGAATGCTACTAACGGATGCTCATAGTAAGCAGACTTAACACTAGGATATTTAAAATTAAAGCCCATAAACGGAACTTAATTCTATGTTCGTTTTACAAAAGAAAACAAAATGTTTAGTCAGGTCAGTTTTTTTGTAAAAGTTACTGGCGCAGCCGGTGGGATAAACAATTAGTTTTGGTTAAATACTTTTTTCTACATACCTCGCTGATAGCTCGGTTCCAAGTGCACCAAATGGCAATGATACACATAGATGATGTCCAGTCTCACTTCATACTCCGCCAAGTTGGATGTTTCCATGAAATTCTTCAGAGCTCCTGTGACTTTGGCGGCTTCTTCTGCTTTTTTATCTGTTTGGATGTCTGCTTGTAGGTGATCGTTTATGACGGAGAAGATGAAGAACCAGTATTTATGGGCTTCGGATTGTTTTCTGTGAAACGTGGCGTTTTATAGCGGATCTAACCAATATAATTTTAGAGCGAACGAACGAGAACGAACGAAAGGTTGTCACTTTCATGACGAAAAAAGGGATGACTGCATATATCTTGGTAGTTTTATCTAATGGAATCTTCAATGACCAATTTGAGTTAAATGCCAACTGGGATTTATCTAAGACTTATTAGAGAAGACTAATAATTTCATCAATTTCATAATGCAAACATGGCTTTTCCGTGGCTTTTCAAAAGAGTTCAATCCTATGAATTTAATCACGAGGGTTGATCATTATTGTCTTGTTTTTCACATAAAAGTTAATAGTTTTTTTTTATTCAACGAAATCATAAGGTTAATAAAACATTCTAGGCTTATCAAATATACCTTTGGTACAAATTGTTGAGGCACTCCTTCCAATGAGCCATTTCTAACTTCCTCCAGTTAATAATCTGTTGTCCCACAGCCAAGGACATATCAATCATGTTATTCCCTTTGTGAGAATTTTTATTCCACTCTTCGATTTTATCCCGAAGCAATTCTAAGCCGGTCAAGAATCGTGAGACAGGACTTATGACTGGGAAGCTGAGAATTCTGTTGATGATCACTATTATCTGGAAGATAGAGTTGATATTTGAATGACAATACTGACATAAAAACGTCTCTGATGTGGATAAGGTAACTCGACTCTGCTTACAACAAAATAAGATCGAGTTTTCAATGCAGAAGCTGGGAAAATCGAACGCTAGCAAAGGCAGCTGCAAATGGCACTGAGTGGTCTGTGTTTTGTAGCCTTACTGCTACACTCAGCGACGTACGGTAAAAGATAATAAACGCTTAGTCTATTGACATCTCTTACCGATGAGTAATGACGAAAGGAGACACCGCAAATTTTACGTATTACATATTTTAAGCGACGTTTCTGAGAATGGTAGTTACACTTGAGATTGTATGAAAATATTTTTGTATCTAAAGATTTTTGTATAAGTTTAAAATACTTGCCTCTTTCAAAGTGGGGAAGTCAGGCCACTGGTCTAACAACTCACTGGTTGCTTCTTTTACATTCTGTAGAAGCGGCACGCATTGCTTTGTCTCAGAAACCCAAGGCGATCTGTAGAAGTCAACCTTACTAGTAGGATCTGAAATAAATACATTTCACATCTGTCTTAAAGATATTAGAAAAGAGTTGAAAATTGACTAGCACACTGAGATAATGTTCGCCTAACAAGTCTCAACTAATCACAAGCCAGCTAAAGTAAAATGGCGTTTCAACTGACCAATCAGCGACTGTATAGTAAGTAGCTTACCATTTCCATCAATTTTAGCCTTGATCTGAGAAATCAGAACCATCAAGCTCGGCGAAATATTTCCTTCGAATTCTGCATCCAATGCTTCCCATCCATTTTGTATAACCCGACTAAATGTGGGATACCTTTGCAAGAACGAGCTTATAATATCGTTGCTGATTAACTTCTTTTTGCTGGATAACCATTCCGCTGACGTCATTGTTTTTACGAAGTTCGAATGCCATTTATAGACTAAACTAACATCTTCATTGGATATGAGTAGTTTTACTTTATTTGTGTCCGTGTTTTGTGTTTTTTTGATCGGTTTTTGTTCTAAAGAAGGTGGTTTGAACTCGCCGAAATCGTTTTCTGTGTAAGAGGGGAACATTTCTTGGATTTCTTCTATAGCAATCGCTTCTTCGTCCTCATCTTCGCATTTGGATCTAAAATGCAGAAATCAAAATGTTGTTTTCATATGGAAGACATATCTACCCGAAGTACGCATTTCCAGTTGATTTCGCATCATGAATTTCAAAATTCACAAAATGACAAAAAACTGAAAATGAGTACTTATGTAAATATATCTACTTAATTTTACAAAACTTATAACGCAGCGAGCGACTAACAATCTAACCTCTCGCAGATAAAAGGTTGTCTTGTTCTATCCATCGAAATATGAACTTTAATCCTATAATAATAAAATTAGTAATGTAAATATACATTTTATCGTCTTCCGGTACAAAATACGTGTTTTTTTTCAGGTTTGAGCGTTTTCAGTGGTTGTTCTTTCACATCGTAAATCTGTTATTGGTACTTACTTCGTCACATACAAAGCTTCATCATCCTGTTTCTTCTTCTCAATGTCCTGTTGTTGTCTCTCCCAGGTTTTGTAAATGTTTGTCAGAGTGGCCTGCATTGCGTCTACGCTAGGTCTGTCGACTTCATCCTTAGCGGTGCAATGCATTCTAAGCTCTACTAGATTCATTTTTAGAACTCTGAAACCAAAAGATTTTTAGATAAATCATTAGATTTTTTTGTGAAAATAGAATGACAAAAAAGTCAACTGATATATATGTGTTAGATTTGTTTGGTTTCATCCTAGAACATTGACTCGCAAATCGACGGTGGAGTTCAAAAGTTTTTGTATAAAAAAATAAAATAAATAAATATTCATGGACTTTACACACAACGCCCTCTAGTCCCAAACTAAGCAAAACTTGCGATATGGGAACTAGATGGCTGATAGAATACTTAGATACTTTTTTTTTGTAAATACATACACACTTATAATACATAGTAACACCCAGACATAGAACAAACATCTATGTTTTCCACGCACAAATGTTTGTTCTCAGTGTATGAAGATATATTTCCTAACTCAGCCGCTAGGGGCGCTCATGGTGATTTCATACAAACAAACTCAAATTAGATTTTCAAGAACAAAACCAAATAAAACTGCACCTATTATAAATATTGCTAAATTAGTTAGTGCCACAGGGAACGTCCTTGGTAGACGTGCCTTGTGTGGTAATGCACTTTTATAGACAAAGACCTCCAAGTTCAAGTTCTTTATAGGTGGGTCATGTGCCTAACCTCTTTATTTCATAAATTCTGCACTTACAACTGAGTACTATGGCCATAACACTGTCTTTGTAATTCCTGGATTTCACAAAACAATACTCACTCAATACATTCGACATCAGCTGCAAATTCATCTTCACATCCCACAATAACATTCCTTTTCAACAAACTCGTGAACTTTGTATTCACAAACCGATTCAAATGCTCCTCTCTATCGTTTTTATTCGGTATCGATATCGGAAACTCGATGAGATCTTTCACTTCCTTCCAAATCGGTCCTTGTTCGATTTTCACGATCATTTCTTTTATCAAATCGATTGATGACGTAAAACTCGATATAATCTGTGATATAGAACTTTGTAACGGCTTGGCTAAGTCTGGGAATGCTTCGGAATAAAAGCTATCGATCTTTTTGTAGAATGCGTTGACTGAGTAAAGCCATGAAGATGTTTCTTTTACGACGGTGTACGCATTACCTAGTACTGTTTTGTTGTTTATATTATTTTGCAAGTATTCGTACAGGATTGTGCAAGTTTTTACTAAATTCGTGGTAATATCATTTGCGGTTTTTGTTGATAGGACTGATTTTGTGAAGTGTTTGCAATCCTGAAAAAAAAAACGAAAAATTATGAATGACAGATTACTTGGGTTTACATACATTATTGAGGATATAGGATCACATGTCTTCGATTTATACGATAAAAACAGTGAAAATAAATACGCTAAAAACATGCAAGTACCTATCCAATTGGATTTAATACTTTTTAGGAACAAATAATCTTAAAGATAAAAAGATATTTTTGGAAAAGTTTGTCCTCATCATCTAGGTACATTTATGGCATCTGAAAAACGTTGTTGTAAGTGGTTAAACTATACTTACTCTAACAAAACTTCCATAAGATGGCTCCATAGGTCGGTAAGTATTACCCAACGCATACTTCCGCACTCTATCCGCTGTCTGTTCTTTCAAATCCAGAATGATCCGACAATACGGATGAACCCTCATCAAATTCCTTCTAACCTCCTCACTTCTATACATTTCATTGCTTATTTCAGACGGTTTCTCAACATTCTTCGTGTCTACCAAACTGCCAGACACGAGTCCGTGGAAATAGTAGTTATTCAGCAAAGCTTCAAACATTTCAATATCTTCCTCGATATATTTAACTTTGAGACGATATCGTTCTACGTGATCTACTGGATTGATTTCCGACATCACTCTAACGAACAATAGACTGGTGAGTAGAGATAGTTGTGTTACCAGAATCTTCGCTTTCATTGGGTTCATTTTACCACTCAATTCGTTTTGCAAATCGTTGTAGATTCTGTGCGTTGCTGTTATACTGTGTACGTAGTCTGGATTTTCTTTGAAATGTTGTTTCACTAATTCTATACTCTCTGAGGGTAAGTTTTCAGTGTCGTTAATGGCAAGTTGTTGCGTGGCTACGGATTGAAGACAGAATAAAAGTTTTTCGTATTTCTTCATTTCGAAAGCTGCGTCATTTTTACTGCAAATTAAACCGTATAAAATACATATTATACCTTAAATTTAATTGTATTTTCTTGTGTCCTGTATCTCCTTCGTGTACAATAAAATGATTATCTATCTATCTATCTTTAGGTCGGAATAATTCTAGCTAAAACTTTTAAAAGGTGTTAATAACGGTAAATAAAGGTAAATAACAGCGCAGTACGCAATCTTATGTCGTCCGTAGCACACTACCGCCGCGTTATCATAACAGCGGACCCGCTATAAATTCGCCGTGTCTTGTCCGTATTATAGGAGAAGCCGAACACTAGCGTGACTGCCTGTTCTAACGCATAGATTTGACTATAATTCTATCTCTTTCCCCGCGCGGTTTCGGCGATCTGCTCCGACACCCCGGTCACACCTCCGCGCTCCGGCCGCCATTTGGTAGCCTTTTCATTTTTTTCCTCGTACACTCCTCGTTTCCTCGTACGAGTGAGAGGGACACGAGGAGTCAGTAGTGTACGTTAACCAAACGCGATTTACTTTCCGGTTCACGAAAATTCTCGTTTTTTTTTACAAATTTATAAGCAAGCGTTTCGAAGATATACCAAGGCGGTCTTATAGTAGTTACTCACATTTTCAGTACAGCAGAACAATCAAGAATGGCAATGTTCTTCCAGATGATATTCAGAATAGTATCCAACTGCCTTGAATAGTTGCTCCTGTTTTCTAAAGAGACTGTCTTATAAGCCAAAAGGTGACGGGAACCTATTAGTGACAAAAATAAAATGTTATATCGCCAACCCGCCTGCCAAGCGTGGCGATTATGGCAATTCCTCCCAAATGTTTGGGAGAGGCCCTTGCCCAGCAGTGGGATCCCTACGGGCTACTAAAAAAAAAAAAAAATTATTACATGAAATGAACAAACTACTACGTTTGATGCGGAGTACTAAAACGTAGCGAACGAGTGAAAGAGACGAGGCACTTTTGAGTCGCCGAGAGTAAACCGTTTAGCTATAAAAGTAGACAACTATACATTAGTAAATCTAGATTGCACTTATGCAGAATTATTATGTCAAAGTTTAGATGTTTGGATCTTTGTGTTTCAATCACACTGTTATTACTTGTCCAATTTGGATGAAACTTGGAGTATATTATAGTTCGTAACCTGGATTAACACAGGCTACTTTTTCCGCTTTTTTTTTTCGTGGACTAAGTCGCGGGTAACTGCTAATGTAATAATAAAGTTATAAGTCTCGTTCGCCGAAGATAATTACATAATAAAAAGGGAGTTTTATCCCATGCAAATATTTGGCAGTGTTTAGTATGTGGAGTTGAGGACCCCACCTGGCGTGGGATAAGGGCAGGAGAATGATGAGAGTATGGGGCAGTATCTAACCTGCGTTTTCAGCCGTGATAGTGAACTTCTGCACATAATACGGCATCAGCGATAGATTCTTCGACAGCCTTTTAGTACTAGCTGGAATATCCTCCAAAGAATCCTCTTGCAACGGTTTGTCCAGTGATAGGAACGGTAACGGATGGAATGCTGGCGAATTGACGAGAGCTTTGTAGAACTCGTCCCAGAACTTAGCGGGGACTGACGATATTCTGAAAACCGGTTTACATTAACTTTTCTTATCATTGACACTAGAAAGCCGTGAATACCGCACAAATTCGGTTGCTCTAGAAATCTATCTAATCTATGTTCAGTAATCATCATCATCCACAGACTAACTTCACCCACTGTTGAGTATAGGCCTCTCTCTTTTTGTATCATCTCTCACGACCCCGCGCCAGTCTCATACAATTTTTGCCCGCGATATCAGTGACATCGTCCGCCCATCTTGCCGCAGGACGACCTACATTTCTGTACCCGGTTCTGGGACGCCATTCAGTTAAAGCTTTACTCCACCTGTCATCACCTCGCCTCGCCAGGTGTCCTGCCTAACTCCAATTTAGTTCCGTTATGCGATTCCCAACGTCTTTGACCTTTGTTCGACTTCGAATCGTAACGTTCAGCAATGGACGTCATAAAATAATAGTGGTGATGATAGAAAAGAAACATTTACCTGTCAATATCTTGTCCTTCCAATTTTTTCAATACCACTTCTAGCAGGTTCAGAAACGCTGGTGGAAATCCTTTAATAAGTCTGCTTAGCTGGACCAAGTTTGCCAAAACCGTAAAATCGCCCGTCACTTGACCTTGAGACAACTTCGATATTGTATCATGTAGGCTCGTTTGTAGCAAATTGAGTACTCTTTGCACAACATACGAAGTTATGGGTAAAATCATAGCTTCTGATTTAGTTTTCGGATCTATCTTTGGTATCTTATCCTGAATAAGAGATAGTTTTTCCGGGTCGGGTATATCTAGCGCTAAACTGATATCGGTTATTGAAGCGCCATCTATGGAGAGTTTGTCTAACTGCTTGGATAAAGGTTGGTTCATATTCAGAGACAATTTTTCGTAGACGTTTGAACGTAGAACGCTTTGCTCATACTCCTCCTTATTTTCATACAACTTCGGCTGTCCATACATCTTTTTTAGCTTCTTACTAAGCTTCATCATCTCTGTATTATCTTGATCGTACTGATTAGTGATAGCTTTAGCTTGACTATTGAAGCTAGCTATCAGTTTGTGGTCTGCGGGTAAATGCTTAAATAATTCTCCCATCAAATTCTTCTGTAACCACTTGCTATGTATATTGAGCAGTGGTACTATATCTTCTCTCAAATGCTTTCTCTTCCTTGTGCCAGAAGTAACGAAGATAGATTCTGATGCAAGTTTTAGGAATCTACTTCGCCAGTTTAAAAGTTGCATGACTTTACACGCTGTTGAATCGTCGAAATCTTTTGCTTTTGATATCGATTGGAATATATGATTGTCTATGGATACCAGATATTGATCACAGTGTTTCAGAATGGGATACTCAACGAAATCATCGGTCAAAGTCCCTGACAGAACAGCTTTCGAATACTGAAGCACAGAAAACTCACTCTTAGGGACTGACTCTTTAGAGAGAATTTGGCTTAACTGTGCAATCATCAACGTCTCTTCAATATTCGTTGTTCTTGATTGTTTTTCGTTCAAACTGTACGATTCTGGATAAAACCGGCTGTAGCCTTCCACGTTCATATTGTTTTTGCTTATAAAAGTAAATAGCTGTTGGTGTAATTTGTCGACGATTGCTTCCACGTTGCCGAAAGACTTTGACTGTGATAAGTGAGCATTCAGGACTTTGTAGCATACATTGAGTAGTTCCTTCGGGCATTTTTGGTAGGCGATGAAAATGCTGCACAGGGCGTGCAAATAAGTTCTTGAGCATGGTTTTGAGTCTGTTTCTTGAATAGCTGAGAATACAATTTGCTTGGCTATTTCAAAGGAAGATTCCGCACATAATCCTTTGACAGTCAGCGTGTGCGATGCGTCTTTGCCTTCATAAATATCAATCGGAGTGTCCTTGATTTTTTCTTGTAATAAGTTCAGCATGCAGTTTTTGTTTTCTGCCAGTGACATGTTCAGATCTGAGGCAAAGTCGGCGCCGGAACGAGGTTTTATGTAAACGTCGGAGAAGCTGTTGATCAGAGCTGTTTCTTTGGGTATGCCTCTTACGATTTGCTGCCAAAAGAGATGTGCAGCTTGCAATAGATGTGATAGTGTTGGTCTTTCTAAACCTGAAATAAAGTAAATATAGTACTGTGACAGAATGCGAAAAAGACCTAAAAATAAACCCTTTTTAAAATGAAGTCTATTCAGGAGCATGTTGAACAATTACGATTAACCGGTCAAATAGATAAGTACTAATTGAGCAGCAAAATTTTTGCCAACAGTCGACCAATATTTTACACAAAAGCAAACAAAAAAAATGAGTTACCTTGAACACATCTGGACATCAGCTCGTGACAAGTCAAGCACAGCTCATGGTATTCGCAAGGCAGACCGCACGACGACAGCAAAGCTTTCAAATCGAAACTCGTCATAGTCTCAGACAAAGTAGTGTTCCAATCATCCCTCAATAGGAATATTTCCACGCCCCTGTTTCTCATCGCCCTTGAAATTTCCCCATACTTCGGATCCATAGTGAAAAACACTCTGAAATTTGGATGTGGTTTGATATCGCTTACGTCCCCTCTTTCCGGGATACTCAGTACTCCATTCGATTCTAAAAGAGCATTCAGTCTATCCAAAACAGCAGCGGAGGTCAAATTGACGTTGTCTAATACCAGCCAGGATCCTTCGATCAAAGTCTTTACGAGCAGGGAGTCTACCCACTCGAATTTGCCTCCGCCGTTTACAGATTTCACTTGTGATACTTTTGTTTGTAGCTTCTTTAGATTGGTGAGAATTTCTTGTAGTTTGACTCTGGTGGTACTCAATGGTTCGCTGTTTTGAAGTAACTTCTCACAGTGGCCTGTGAGGAATGTTATCTTTTCGCTGAACTTTCCCATATCATTGCCTCCCGATTGGAGCATCTTATACTCGTATAGTTGACTCAAGAGTCTGTTAGATCTCCAATCCTTGGACGTTGTCTTAATCCATAAGTTTCTCACGATTTGAATCGTCATCGTTTGAATTTTTTCGTATAGATTCTCCAAATTTCTGTTATAGTCCACTTGTTCGAAACCACCCAGTAAATCTGAGACGTCCATAGCTGAAGTAACTGGGACCACTTGAAGGTCATTCCCGGTCAAATCTGCGAGTACTTGGACGATGCTGCTCTTGCCTGTCGCTGTTGGCCCGACGAGAATAGTCAGCCAATTCATTTTAGTGCATTGAGCAATCGCTTTTAAACTAGCCAGCTGGTTTCTAAGAACCAGTAGATTGGCTCCAGTTGAGCGATGGCTTTTGAACCCTTTCTCGATGTTTCTTTGTACAACCACATCACCGATGACAATTTCTGCGTCATTTATTCTGAACTGAGGAGTGCTGTCACTTCTAGGATAGTCGGGGTGAAATATTTCGTTATAAGTTTTGATCATTCGCTCTTTATCCTCAGTGGTTCTCATTCGGTTTACATACAACATATCCACGAACTTCCCGGGCGATGGTTTTGCTTGTTCGTCGGCTTGGTCTTGTATGATTGCCTCGCACCATCTTTGAATATCTCTCAAGTTCATTTCCCATGGGGACCCCTTGTGCGCCCACGATTGTATCTCCGTGATCTCATGCGCTACTTTGCAGTTGAATCGCACGATCCTGTGTAGAATATCTTTAGGTATGCTGGGGTATTGGGACTCTACTATGTAAATAAGGTCGTCTTTCGTCAGCGTATCGATATACACTTGAGTAAATCTGTTTAGGAAAGACAGAGGTAGCCCTCTGCGAGCCCCACCTTGCTTCAAAGGATTTTGACACGCAAACAATTTTGTTTGCTCCTTCACTTTGAAAGATCTTCCTAGCTCTGGTATGTAGACTTCACCTCGATGATCTAAGCATGCGTTGAGGCCTTCTAAAACAGGCTGTGGTGCTAAGTTTAACTCATCGAGAAGTATCCAGTCGCCATTTTGAAGAGCGTTTAGAAACGCTCCTTCTTTGAAGGTGAATGAGCCATCCTCCGTGGGTAGATCTGTTCCGAACAAATCTGTAATATCCTGAAAAATTAAATCCATAAAGTACCATTATGTTCAGCAAACATTAGTAGATAACTAGTTTGAAAATATACTTACGGTTTGGTCACTTAAATTGATTCGAACGACTTTATGCCCGGATGATTTCGCTAGTGCAGTAACCAAGCTCGTCTTTCCAACTCCTGGATTCCCCTCCAAAAGAATGGCTTTGTTTAACTGCAGCCCACGCAATAGTCTCAAAGTGTTTGACCCAGTAGTGGGGGCAGTAAACGTAAAACGTTGTTCTTCTGATTCTGAAATGTCTGTGTTTGGCCCAACTTCGATGTAAAAAGGTTTTATTCCAAACTTTGTCTCGTCACTTTCAGCTGTAAACATAGTCTGTCTATTGCTCAACATTTCTCGCAAGTTCTCTGTGTACTCATTTCCGTTCGCTTTGATTTGATTGAGAAGGAAATTGATTGCAGTGGTGCGTAGTACAACAAGTGTGTGGGAATCTATATGACCGGTCAGTGCCGTGCCAAAACAATCCAAAAACGTCATACAAGCCCCGTGGACGTAAGCTTCTGCTGTATCTAAAAGACCTTTAGACACGGTGCTATTTATGAACTGTACCCATGAAAGCAAATCTCGAATACTGAACGGAAACTTATTCGTAACTTCGGAATTCTTCAACCAAACTGTGAAGTCTAGTATCGAACTGCCAATGCCAGAGCTTCCGTCTTCCTGGTTGCCCAAAGAAATTCCTTTACTGACGCTCTTTTCTAAGACCTTTAGGAGGTCGTCTCGAGACGTCACACTATCGCACCATATCTCTGTGAATCTGTTTCGTAACGCTGGGGAAAGTTCTTTCTTTCCAAAGTCACCTCCAGGATTCATTGTGCCGATGAAGTGGAAGTTACTTTCGGCTGTTATAACCACGATATCAGAGTTATCTTCCATGCCGCGTTCGGCCAAAACTAACTGTCTTTCTGGCTCTAGTAGAGAATTCAATCTTTCTAATACACTGTCATCTGCTAGGGAGATTTCATCAGCTAAGAACATATCTCCAGACTCCATCGCTTTGATCAGAGGTCCATCGACCCATTCGAAAAGCCTACCATCATTCTTGTATTGACGGACAGGTCTGAGTCCTCCAAGAAAGTCAGAACTTTCAGTATGCATGTGGCAATTCACTGACATAAGCTGGCGTTTCTTTAATGCGGCCAAGACTTGGCATATCGTCGTTTTACCACAACCAGTTTCACCGACGAGTAAAACTGGTTCGTTGAAAGTGAAGGCTTTGGCGATTAGGATTGCGAGTCTTCTCATATTGTAAGTCCATACGACGTGGGAGAACTCTTCTAGCTGGTTGTTCAGAATCATCTCAAGTATGTATTTAGTGACGGGAGATGTTGCTTGATGTAGGCTGAATAGATTATCTGGGTTGACATTTCTTTTGATATTCTTCAAAATGACTTCTTCAATGATACTTCTTTCGTCAGTTTTCCTGACTTTTCCTGCTAGAATCAGATACCCTTCATCGGCTATATGCTGATCCCAATCGTAGAACTTATCGTCTGTCAAGGAATTTTTTGACGCGTGTTTATACCGCTGTCCCCATCTGAAGAGATCTCTTAGGGTGATAAAGCCGTCTTTCCCTTGAACGGCTGCGGAGCCTCGTCTTCTGATTTGCAAGTCAGACATTACTTTGATCATTTTCTTACTGTACGCGGGAGGAACATGGCATCTTTGGTGTAGTATCGTTTCTAACTCATTCTTTGGTATCTCATCGAAATGCAGCTCGACGAATCGGTTCCTAAAAGCCCTGGATAACATTTTCCTACCGCCGTACAATCCTGGAGGGTTTTGAGTCGCGAATAACATGAAGTTGGGGTCTGCTTTGACAACCTGCTGTGTCTCTGGAATGAACAACTCGCGATTGTCATCAAGAACTCTGTTCAACGCTTCGAGTACATCACTAGGAGCTAAATTCAGTTCATCTAGGATGATCCAGTAACCTTTCCTCATAGCTTCGACCAATACCCCTTCTTTGAAGACTAGTTTACCGCTAGAATCAGTGGCGTAGGAGCCGATGTATTCCTGTAGATCTGTATGTTCATGGTTGTTTATTCGGACGCAGTAATTCCCTGACGTTTTCGCTATGTATGTTATCAGAGAAGTTTTTCCTACCGACGTGTCACCTTGTAGTAAAACCGGGAGACGCCCGAGAGATATAATTCTAGCAATGTCTCGTAGGTTCTTTCTAACAGTCTGAGTAAGGATGTACCCTTCTGGAATGTTGATTTCTAACTTCCCCTGAGGGATCCAATGACCTTCAAATAGAAGGTAGTTTTGCCCAGTGATGTGGGGTTCGGGAATCATTTGGTTTAATACGGCTTTGATGTTTTTCTTTCCGATAACGGCTCTAAAATACAAATTGATGTTTTAACAAACTGATCTTCGAAGAGATCTAAATGTCTGATAAAGAAGCAGTGTGACATCAGAAACATGATATACATATATCAACATAAAAGCAATCTCACTTACTTGGCAATCATAGCTTCAACGACAGGATGCGAGGAGCTGTCTAGTTGCGTTAGGAACGACAAACAAAACGCTTCATACAGAGATCTAGCAACTGTCCCACATTTTGCTTTCGCCGCTGCTGTTAGGGCTCTGCATAATGTCCGTAGGGAATAATGGGGGGTGTTTCCTGAAAACACATACATTTTTACGTATGATATGACGAGATAATCATGCAGATTAAGAGGCAACACTTACCCGATCCGTCAACAAGAGACAGCTTTGCTTCTTTCCTGATAGTCGCGTAGAAAACATAAATTGCTTCCAACGTAGCTCCACTAAGGTTCATGTGATACAAATAATCTCCGATGAGGAGCATCAAATCGTTTCTCTCAGTAAGCTCATCAATAAAAAACTCAGTGAATCGATTTCTCAAACCGACTGGCAAATCTTTCTTTCCTACGTCAGTTGCTGGATTCATGCAAGCGAAGAGAGTGAAGTCTGGGTGCCGTTTTATAGGGACTTTATCACCCTTTTCTAGTAAATCTATGCTCTCATTTTTATCTTCTAGCAGACCTGCTAAGCACTCCAAAATCTCAGCTGAAGCTAAGTTTATCTCATCGAGTAACACCCAGTGGCCTTCTTGCATAGCTTTGACTAAGGAACCTTCTATGAAAGCAAAGGTTAATCTTGATGCTGCTTTTACTTGCTGTTCTAATTTGGCTAGTTTATGACCAAAAGCCAGCCATTGTCTGAGTTTCTGATCTTTCTTTTGTTCCGTAAGCCTCATTATAGCAGCCTTGTGACTCTGCTTCATTAGAGCGACTAAAGCAGTCCAGTTTTCAGTCTCATAGCATGTTTCAATATGTCCCAAGAATTTAGCATTCTTTTCAACATTGTAGAACTTTTTGAATAGCTTCTCGAACTCATCTCTCATTGGTCGAATCACATATTTCATGTCGACGGGTTTGTAGCCGCCTAGCAAATCGGCTGAGTCGGATTGTTGGTTCATGTTGATGACAATTAGCTTATGGCCAGTTTGTCGGGCTAAATACTGTACAGAGGAAGTTTTTCCAGTGCCAGTTTCTCCGACTAATAAGACAGGCTCACTGGATGTGACACAGCAAGCAATTCGTTCAAGCAAGCACGCGGATTGCCGCGTGAAAGAAAACACAACTTGTTTGGTATCAAAATCGATCGAGTCTAAACTCTTTTCGATTCTAGGAACTCTCGCTCTGCCTACTTCTAAGTTACCAGGAGTCAACGATACGTTCGGTTTATAATGCTTACAATAGAACTCCGATTTGGTATCAACGATTCCTAAACACGTGCCGACTTTCTTAGCTAGTTCCAATCTATCTTCCGGAGAGGATACTGAGCAAGTGAATATGTCCAATGCATCTTGGAGTACTTTTAGAGCGGATTCAGAGCTGGATACGCGAAATCCTACAACAGATCTTGAACACCACTTCATCAGGTCTCTTGTAGAGATCAGTCTAGAACCTCTGATTATGTTTACTTGTTCAGCAACTGTTTCGGTTGCTTGTAAGGACGTATCGTGACTTCCTACTGAGAACATCATGAATACTTCAATCATTCTATTGCTAATTGTACTCAGGCTTGGATATACTTTTTGTATGATCTCAGATAACTCTGTACGTGATAGAGGTTCTACGTTTATTTGAGTCAAGTGCTTTTGTAGGAGTGTACTGGAGTTTGACATCTTCTTTTGAAAGCCATAGTTGGTAGTGAGGGTCCTTAAAAAAATTATGTAATTTACAAACTAATTTAAACACGAATAATGTCTTAGAATATGATGCTAAAATGCTCCATTGTTATCTCACTCTTTCGCATGTTTGACTAAAGATGGAGAGAGATAACGATTCAAGATGGCGGCTTTTACCGAGCTACCCTCAATTTGATTTTAAAGTATGAACATTGAATTAAGGTTCACTAACCTTTGTGTCACAAAGAGCTGAAATCCTGGCGTGACAGGAAGTGAATCGCTGTAGCCCGGAACGCAGAGCGTGTTTCTTTCTAGCAGCGAGCTGAGGGTAGACGCCACATCTAGCGCGGCACTATCTATGTCTTCTAATAGCAGCCAATGCCCGTTTTGGACAGCCTGAAATTAAGCACATTATAATAAAACAAACTGATTTAGATAAGCTCTTTTATTGTGTCGATTGTTAGAACATTTTGTTATTTTATTGGTTAGCGCCACTTTGCCCGATATGTAGCCACAGCCAGCTTTAGGTAAGAAGCATAGGGTTTTTTGGGAAAGATTTTATCTAGATAAATAGAACCAACCACCGCAGCTATAATTTTTTTGTTTACGTCTCAGTGTGATGGACGTAGTGTGCGACATGTCCTCAGTGCACGTATTTTAAGGACAGAGAGGTAACTACTCAAACACATGGTGGACCACCTACAAGTTTCGTCCCATTTTTCTCATAAACAAGCGCATTTTCGCGACGAATAATCAGGGCTGAACCAATTTAGTTGTAACAGAGATAAAGCTGCAATATTTTATAGGCTAGCCTCCAAATTCAATATAGCATACATTCCAATCTGATTATCACTTGTTCAAACAATTTCATTCTGCATATTTGTACAATTGTACCTACCTCTGTCAGAACGCCCGCTCTCCACACAAACTCTCCAGGCACGTCGGTACATTGATGGCTTCCGAGCAACATCCGCGAATCAGTCTGATCTCCCAGTTGTACTTTCTTGAAAGCAATGTTTTTGCGGCCAGTGATTGCGGCTAAGTGTTCTACTAGGGACGTTTTGCCTGATCCTACGGGGCCCATTAGGGAGAGTGCTTGGCCTGTAACAAGTAATTAAATTAAATATTTAAAAAAAACCCTCGAATCTCGGACCGATTTTCATCAAACATAGCTAAGAACACTACCGACTAATTGAGCTTTCACACAAAAAAACTAAATCAAAATCGGTTCATCCGTTCGGGAGCTACGTTACCTCAAACAGACACACACACACGAACACAGAGACACGTCAATCACCACCCCGTCGTTTTTGCGTCGGGGGTTAAAAATAGATATGTTACAGAAAAAAACTGCAAGTCAAATATGCGTAAGCTTTACGAGGGTATTTTGTGGAGTGTGATTACAAGTGAAGAAAATTTACTAAAGCCCGCTTTAGACCCAACAAGCGAATGTTCATTCTATCCCCGCTACATCGAATTCTTTTAGTATAAACACGCTAGCGTGGGCGCGCTTTTTTCTGTAAGCAAAAATATTATAAAACTGATGTATTATTTACGTAGACCTCACCCGATGCTACAGCTAAAGCCAAGCTCCTCAAGTTATTGACAGTAGATTTAACAGGAACCAGGTTTCCGTTCTTCACATTACTCTTATCATACAATGGTAGTAGGATCCCATCTATATTAACCACACTTTCTATGTTTAGGTCTTCATCTTTGATGATTTCCATCATTGTGTATACTTTGGCAGGTTTGGGAGCTGTCAAGCATTTTAAAGAGACCTCCTGATTGATTTTCAGATTGTCAGTTAGAATTGTGGCTTGGGCTTCAGTCATGTTTGTTAGGATGACCATACATTCCTTTACCATCCTGAAAAAAATCATTGGGTTGTTTGGTTGCTTTGAGGAAACAGCGAATCTTGCTAAATATTTACAAAAATACGCGCAAAAAACATTCCCTCTGATGTCATCAGGTAAAAACTGTAGGTATCTATACATTTCTCAAGAAATGCTCACAAGCAAGAAGCCTCATCATTGATAGATTTGGTAGTACACAGCTAAGAAAAAGAAGCAAATATGTCCGGTCCCAGTACTTACCATCTAATATCAGCACTTTCATTCTGACTAAAGTTATTCACAAACTTGGTCCAGTCCCATTTATTAGCTAATTCATTGGGCAGTTTCTTGAGCAAAGTGAAGCAGCATAGTACTATTTCCTGATCTGTAATTTTATGCTTATAATCTAGGAGTCGCCTTTTCTTTGGCGCAACATTGTACGACTCTTCATGGTGAATGAACACTTCAAATGGCGGTACTTTGTTGATTTCAAAGTATTTTAGGGCATATCTAAAACCAGAAATAAACATAAAATAACGATAATAAAATTTACTCAAATGTCTGTTTGTTTGACATTTTTCCAATGAAGTCAATACAGTTTATTTCTAGATCTAATAAAATAAACGCATTTCATTTAGTAATACCATTCATAGATAGTTTAGAATACAATACTAAACTACCAAAACATACTTACTGCAACACATCGGGGTGATCACTAAGAACGGCCAATATAATAGAATACTCCAGATGATTTATTTTCTCAGCATTGCTACATGTGTCATATTTAGAGTTTGAAAATACAGGTCGAAGAGGAATCTTGGCTGATACTAAAGCCAGAAGTATGTTGGACAAATTCTGCTTAAAAATCTTTGCATCTTCAATAGTGAGAATAAACTCCGACAACTTTCTGACCACATTTTGGATTCCAATTGACTTTGAGTCTAGCGATAACTGAAAAAAAAACATGAAAATTGAGCGGCTTTACTACTAGAGATCAAATCAGAAATTACGACTAATCCCAGATGTATGTGATACAAATACTGGTTAATAAGATCATACATGACTCATTACGCTTCGCGCTTCGTTACGCTTATAAAATATGCCAATAGGATAACCAAAATATACGTAAAACATGAAAAATTATGATGTGTTTTTCCTATTGTTTACAATGAACACTCACCAGGAGCTCACTGCACGCTTTACCAAGGTCCGCAGTGGATGTTTCTTTCTGTATATTTTGAAGTGCTTTGTAAATATTCAAAACAGACATTCTGAAGTCCCATAGGTCCAGCAGTTTTTGTAATTTTAACTCAAAAACCTAGCGCCGCCGGCCGCATGTAAACGTGCGTGCACCAATTTTAGAAAAAGATAAACACGTGTGATTGACAGTGACAAAACAGACAAATTACGACAGTAATTGAAAGTGCAATAACATTTTGACAAACCATCATGTACACCAACCTTTTAGCACTAATTTTCACTAAGTCTACTCCCCAACAGGTGGCGCTTGTAATATCCAGTTTGTTCTCACTCGCATATCATGCAAGCGCTATTTGATAAAACCCATAGACACAGGTAAGTGGTCATGCCACCACAGACTGTTCTAATTCTGGCAAGTCAAAAATGGTGCAATGTACAAAAAATGCTAAAATGAACAAAACTATCTTTCATTCATTTATTTAATTCGGTTTGATTTATATTCTCTGGTTTCAAATTTCAAAAAAACGGCGGGTATCGTGTTGTGTTTTTGTTTATTTATTATTTCTAATTCTAGACTTCTAATTATCAAAACACCTACATGTAGGTAAATTATTACACGCAGTGTACACGTGCATTGCACATACAAATGTGATGGATAATTCGCAAAGTTCAGATATTTTTGATGATGCTGCTGATCTGCAGGCTGAAAGTTCATCCAATGTATTCAATGTTTCCTTTATTGTATCCTTTTTAATAGCTATAAAAATGTAGAAGCCATAAAGGACAATTTGGTGGTTCTCATAAATGTGTTAGGCTTTATAAATTCCTTAGCAGTTATCACAGAAGGAACAAGTTGCCTATGAATCATTACTCGCTACTACAAAAGCAGCATTCAGTGGTTATGAAAATGAAATCAAGAAGTCCACCTTGCCTACATACTTAGCCACAGTATTAGAAGATAGTTGGACTTGTATTACTTGTGTAAGTATTATTCTGTGGTTTAGGTAAACAGGCATATTGTATGTACTTACAGTCAGTACTTATGTCAAGGATCTAGGCAGTTGTGAAGTTTGCCGTTGCAATACACAACAAGCTTTTTCATTCTAAATTTGTCTTTACACATCAAAAATGTCTAGCTTCACAATTGCTTAGATTCACTGAATGCATTGTAAATTTTTCTGATAACCCAAGTATAGCAAGTTAGCTGTTGGTTGTATAAATTACAGAATACAAATTTATTTATTTTAAGAAAAAGCCATGTTACAAAAAAGAGTGGGTTCTCCAATATTAATTTAAGTAACTAAATATTTATGATTTCAGAGCCTAGAAAACCTAATCAAAGGGTTATTATCAGACACAGCTGTTCCAATAAGCAAGATAGTTAACTATCTAAATGATTCCGTATTCTTACTTGAAATGCTTACAAACTTGTACAAAAACATCATTGAATCTGTCTCCATGTCGTGCTGCTCTATGAAACATCTTCCAGAAAGAACAGGCCTTATTATCTTCTGTGTATTTGTACACTGCAGAGACAGGTTTGTAATCACCAGTATTTATCTCACCAACACAAGCTGAGGAGCAAAGGTTCTCGAACCGGAAGGCGTAGCATAGGATGGCACCGTGGCATCCCAGTAATCGGGGGAAGACAGTAACTGCAGAAGGCTCAAAATTGTTCTTCTTGTAATTTTCAGAGAGGTCTATGTCCAGAAATGTACTTCTACAGGCTAATATGATAATGATTATGATCTGATCATCATTTTCATACTAAATTATAGGTACTTACCTATATCAAATTAATTTTGAACCTTTCCTTACCAATAATATGTAAGTAGGTACTGTAATCTTATCTACCCAAAAAGACGAACTTTACAATATTGTCAGTCCATTAAGACGGAGGCCGACGAAGTTGTCTTATGCTGGTTTGTAGTCATACCCATCAGCTAAATACTCGTTACTTTTTTAATGTAGGTAATAGCTTTCTCATGCACACTCATTAGCTTGGCACCTAATTAATAGAGTTTTGTTTTATTTTCAGTGAAACCCTGTATGGTCATCACTTGAGAAGTGTTGAGAAGCAGCTGAAAGATCTGTTCGGAATCTGCCATGAACTGCAACTCACATACTTGCTCATCCTGGAAAAGCATTTCAATTTCGATTGCAATGAGCTTGAACACAAAGCTGTCTTAGTTGAAAGTAAGTTTAAAAATATACCTAGTTACTTATAAAACTATAGGCTAACAATTTCAGATTTTTAGATTTAATAACATTGCAGGTTACTTACACAAATAAATATGGACATTTGACACAACACTCTCTAGTCCTAAACTAAGTCATAAATCTGTTATTCAATAACATCACAAGGATCATTAGTTTTATATGACTAGGTGATTCAACGTGCCAGTTTCAGGGTTCCTAGTGTTCTTCTTCTTCTTCTCTTAATTCTGGCTGTTCGGTGGCTAGGGCTGCCACGAATTTGTCAAGTTCCTAGCGTTAAAACAAAGTCAAAGCTTGAAGCTTGTACTATAGACGTATTTAGCAGTTGAGACACGAAAGGTGCGGGTTCGATTCTCGCCACGAGTGTTATGTTTTTGCTGTTTTTCCTTGGGCTGGGGTTTTGTGTGTTTTGCTTTAGTTATAAGTAATTTTCATTTCATATTTTATTGTGTTTACAGCTCTGAAAATCAACTTGAGCATCGGCAAAGTGGTACAATCTCTTGACGTAAAAACAATGGCAGAGCAATGGAAGGCCTACACCGTGATATGTGAGAAATACGCCAACATAATAGGAGATACGGATATTTATCAAGAATGCTCTCATATTCTCTGCACTCTGATTAAGGAAAATATAGAAACTGCTATTGAGGTTTGTCATTATAACTTTAAACCCACTGCTGGATTTGTGGCTCTCCCATAAAAATTGTTCATCATCATCATATCAGTCTGTAGAATTCTTGAAACCAAATAATTCTCTAATTTTTCAGAAGAATCAAGATAACAAAGTCACGATGAGATCTCTCAAAGTAGCAAGTTTTACAATAAAGATATTGCTGAAAATATGCAACATATTTAGGCAGTCTTCTAACAAAAACTACAGTCATATTTTGGAATTACTGAATTACATAAGAATGTAAGCACTTTTTATTTCTACACTAATATCTGCTTTATCATCCTTTTTAATAATAATAATAAATGGAGACTCAGGCATTATCTTGAGTGGTACAGGTGCCTATCAGATTTGAGAGTACACGTTACAAATCAAAATACAAAAGATTTGAACCTTATTAGTTCACTGAACTGATAAGCGTTTTTAAAAATCAATCATATTATTACTAGTATATTGTCTATTTCAGAAACAATGGCCATAGCTTTGAAACATCAGCCGAAAACTCATTATTTACTCTAATGAATAATAACATAGTGACGCCTTCCGACTGCTTGCTCAAAGAACTATTGTTGGATGAAGATTTTGTTAATGTAAGTAACTAATATAGATTTAGTACTGTATTAGTAGAATCGAACATATAACCGGAGCGAATTCGGCTTCGCTATGGTCCGAGGAAAATAGCCGCTCTATTTTTGTTTGTTCCATGCAAAAAAAAACAACTTATAAATATGTAACAGCTTCCGATCTCGACTTTCCTGTGCCCAAATAAGGTATTTCAAATTCACGAGGATCATCCACATTGTTCCAAGTTTCATCGAAATCAGTTCAGTCAGAACAGAACACAGAACTCTGAAGTGGCAGGAAGTGAAACTTTAATCTCATTCCACCTCATGGTGAAAATTTAATACCACAGCGAGTCCTTTCGATTCACAGCTAGTAGTAGTATCTTTGTAATAGGTTTGTCCGAGGAAGTCGGGGTCAGGTACCATCAGCAAAAGTTCTACTTTACCACCTTAAGGGTGCATTTCCTTTAAACCGACTAGCCGTTAAGTTTTGAATACCAATAGAAGCAAATTATTTCGGGTATAAAAGTTATGAAAACAATGGGCAGTCATAAAAATAAATAGATGTTTAGATCTCTGCAATGGTTGCTCAAAATAAGAAGACAAAAGAAAAAGGCGGGGTCAGGTAGCTAACTGCTTGCAAGCGAAACAGTTTCAAAAGTGGTAAGGCGGAAATTTTGCCGATAGTACCAAGATTTTTTTTTTAATTTGTTGGACCATATTTAGACTTCAATCTCACCTGGTGGAAAGTGACGATGAAGCCGACGATGGAGCAAGACGGTTACGAAAACCTTCACTCTTGCGTTGAAAGATCCAGAATTCAAATAAGCATTTATTTCGTTTCAGTATCTATGCAATGCTGTATCACACAGCTGTGAAGAACCCAATGTCGATTACAACCATCTTGGATTGCTACTCACAGTCACTTCAGCCATGACCTGTACCGCTCAAACAAGAAGACAAAACAACCTGAAAAATAAGCTGGTTACTTGTATTTACACTCTGTTACCATATTGTAAGTATTATAAACCAAAAACACACGCCACACCATTTTTTTGCACGCCCAGGGAGACTGGCAGACAATGCTCTTAGTATTAAGTCCTTCTAGCACTACTTATGTATTTTAAAATAAATAATAAACAAATAAATCAGTCAAAAAGAGGAAGATAAATTTTTATCGATATTTCTTACTATATAGAACACTGCGCGGCAGGCGAGGGCGGCGACTCTTCCGGAGCAGTGCCTCTAGTTTTGTATGGCTTATATTTATTTATGAATGTATAGATAGAAAGATAAATAAATATACTAGATTAGTGCTTTCATACGAACTTTATTTTCTAGCACAAAGTTGGTTCCATTGTCCGGTATTTACCGAATCCAATACATTCGAACACATACTCACGCACACAACAGCGATGGCGCTTACAATGACAAATGAAGAGTTTAATGCTTTAGAGAAGAACATGATTGAGGCGATATTGAGCACAGAATGTGTGGCTGCATTGTTTTCCTCTAACTTGTGGCTGATGTTAGCAAAGTGAGTATTGCGTAGAAAATTCATAATAACGTTTTTTCCTATAAATCAATTAGAGTTCATCAAGATGGCAATTCATCAAGTCTGAACACGAAAGACCGCTCGTACATAGAATTTCCGCGAACAAACATAAGATAAGATAAGAAAAAGTTTATTTCGAGTCACGTATAAAATAGTTATAATTTATGTTGGCCTAATAATAAATTGACTACGTGACTACGAAAACGGTCGCCACTCAGCATGTGCTATAGTAGCTAGAGACTACTATAACCTGTGACTATAACGCTGGTCTTCCGTGACGCCAGAACTGACATAGAACAACGAAAGAATGCTCTCTCTCTATTTACACCAAGAGAATTAGACAGAGTGGGGATAAAATGAGCATTCGTTCGTTCGATCCAAATGCACCTGAAAAATATTATTTATGTTACAGTCACATCAGCTCCCAGCTACTCTTCAATCAATTAGTATGGCTGTGTACTATGTACAAGAAATTGAATGCACATGAAGCGTTCTATAGATCACCACAAAATATACATCTGTCACATACACTGAGCAGGCTTTTTAAAGTATTGAATGATGAGGATAAAATGAAGTTCTGCAAACAGTTCCGCATCCATGATGAGGATAACATGGCGCTGTGGAGTGCGTTACGGATTCAAAATTTACCTGTAGAATCGCAACAGAATGTAGAAGACGCGATAGCTGAGAAACTTAGAGCTATTTTTGGGCGATTGCATGAAAGCGAATCTGCTGATTTATTGGTAATTCGGATTGATTCATATTTCTTTTTCTTAGTCTTATGGACTTATTATATATTATTTTATGAGAAATAAATTTTATTTTATTTGTTTCAAAACAATAAAGTTATATATAGTAATATATAGTTCTATATACAAATACTTAAGAAAATAAAAAATAAAAAAAATATTTTATGGACTTACACTGGTGTTTCCAAGAAGTACATAGCTATTCTTAATGTGCGTGTGTACAATATTATAATGAATAAACTTAGAATTTTAAACGCGGCCGATTATTTCGCATATCAGGTGCAGTTCGTTATTTCGAATTTCATACAAAAATTAATATCTTATTTAGGTAACGACTTACTAAAATTAGCGTAGAAGAGATTTAGAATATCAGATTGTTACCAAAGCTTAAACTACCTCGAATTTAATGGTACTTTTTGTTTTTTCAGTCCATCTCTACATTTTACTTACCATCTATGTACGTAATCTAAAAATAACTTTAGAGGTGCCTCCATTTTTGGTTGCTCTAGACTTGGTTGATTCTGACAATCCAGATTTATTTGAATGTGTTTGCAGGTTTTAAACTTTTTCTTTCTTTCAGATACAAATCACAAATCTAGCTGCTACATGTACGTTCAACGCCACCAGAGGTATCGACGATCTTCTGATCAAAGCGTGGTCAAAAGCGTGTCAGGAGAAGCAAACTATAGTACACGGGTTGGATGTCAATACAGTTTGGTTCTACGATTACGTATCAGCGCTGGTTGCTCTGACGGACTCCGTGATTTGTAGATTGAGTGAGAAAATCGTCAACTTTGTCAAGGTATGTAATTGCTTATTTTTGATGACTGACTTAGCGTGGTTTTGATGTGGATAGAACTATAAGGTGCAGTGTTGATTCCCGCAATGGGACATGTCTTCATGATCAATGGTTTTGAGTCAGTATGTGTGTGTATCGATGACAAAGGTAAAAAATTATACTTTCTGGAAATCCTGTGGTAGGCTGTCCAGTACGACTTCTTCAAGCTGATAATAATGATGATCTAGTAATTGAAGCTTTTTTTTTTTACTTATCCAGTATGAAACTTCGTACAACTTTCCATACAAATTCAAGATAAGTCTCAACTTTCTGATATTTTTTTGACAGGTTGTGCATGTGATCTCCGGTCTTATTAGAACAGGCGACACTGAAATGAAGCTATTACTAACCGACATACTATGTAAACTCGCAACTTACGATGTCAGCGAACACAAAAGCCTCATCGACTCGCATTTCACTGATGCGTTCATCAGCTTACTCCAAGATAACGATAATATCGTACGGATGAACTTACTCAGAACATTGAATACCAGACGGGATAAAAATCTCGATAAAATAGTGACTACTATAGTAAGAGAAAATTCATTGCAAGAAACGTGGCATAACCTCAAGAAAGGAAGCTATGAGGAATTTAAAGGAAATAAATATAAGCACAAATGCTTTGATAGCATCGCTAAAGATGTTCCTGCTATGAGCGTGCAGGAATTGAAAGAAGCTAATCTAGACGAATTCTATTTCGATTCAGGCGGTTCTGATATGGTTGAAATTGAAGAGCCGTCAAGTAAAAGAGGAAAACCAAATGCGCACGAAGCTGATAGTGTTATCAAAAGTTTAGAAGAAACTGTTGCATTGGTTGTTAGACAAACTCTTACACCGGATCAGTTGGTGACGATTCGGAATGTGTGTGATATGTTGAAAAATATAAGTGATTGAATGAATTCTGTTTTTATTTCGTTGCAGAAGCTTTAGGCAGATCCACAAACTGTACTTACCAACACTTCTTAGTAAGCCACTGCTATCGATTCTGTTGTTGCATTTTTCTAAACTAACCTAATTTGACATCGCTAAAATTATAGCTGTCTTTGTCGTTTCAGTTTATGAGAAAGGGACGGCAACATTTTTAGTGCTGTCAAATTAGGTTAGTTTAGAAAAATGCAACAACAGAATCGATAGCACTGTAGAACCTTTTCAAACTAATGAGTCATCGCGCGACACTTCGATCTTTTGACGCATTGTGCTATTATAATATAACTTTATCTAGACACCTACCTACTCTATTATGGATTCGATAAACCATTAGCGCGTCACGACAAACCGCGACACAATAATGTAATTATTATTGCTACTGCGCATCACGAAGCTGCGTAAGCACACAAAATCGACTTACACAGGTGAGGTATACCTACCTACAGTCTGAAAGGAACCTTGGAAGTCGATTTGAATGTAGGTTAAATAATTCGGAAGCTAATTTTACCGCATCTATACATGAGCAATTGTTCATTGCACACCTAACTTCAGAGGGATAAAGATCCGTTGTGCGTACTGTACCTATGTCACTAAATAAATAAAACAAAAGATATTTCACATTTATATTTATTGTTGTGTTAAAAAATCTATACAATAAGTGAAATATGACAATAATAACTATCCATAATAGGCTGGTATTGACTGTAGATAAATACATTTCCAAAAAAGTTTTCAGGAAAGAAAAGTTATAATATCAATAGTATAGAGATCGATAGATAAGTGGAAAATGTATGAACATGATAACTGGATGTAGCTAGCAAGGGATATAAATTACCCGGTGAAATAACATAAAAACAATGAGAACTGCTAGGCCCAATCTCCACCAACACATAAACCGGTCGGTAAAGTTTAACTGGTAAATACGCCGATGTTTAGACCTATTCTTTTAGCATCACGAGTATTTAATCGGGTATTATCCCGTGATAGACATCCACGAGTTTAATACCAGCCGAAGATATTAAAAATAGATTATAATGATACTCGGAGGTAATAAGACCTTAGTACACTTGTCAAACAGTATCATAACAAACTATCAGTCGCTCTTGAATTTTAGTAATTCACATGGAACCGTAATACGCGCTTGGTATACTTGTAGAATGCAAACGATTTAGTGTAACACAGCAACATTACTAAAATATAATCCCTAGTTAAGACTACTATTTATCCTAACACGCATCTTGCTGCATAGCTTACCTTAACCCTAAGCATCATAACGATTTTTTTCATAATTGTGATGGCGCATTACAATGACCTAAAATTGTCTAATAAAAATAATTGAATACAAACAATATTCCATATCGGATAAACACTGCAAACTTAGCGATTACGATAAGCAAAAAAGCTTTTATATAATAAAGCGTTTTTATACAGCTACGACTTAAAATATAATAAAATACAAAATAAATTAAAAAGTAAGTAAATACGGGAGAGGATATTGGAATATCTTACTGAGAATGAAATCAATCAACTTTGTTTTAGTAATACTTGTCTGACACACCCATAGCCTTGAAAACCTTCAATTTATACAAAAAAAACTACTTTTCATACGTTTATTTTAGTTTCTATATAACGTCAGTGCTTAATCCGCAGTACATTGAGAAAGTACTGTTCTTTAACGAGTATTTGCTTATATTTGGGCCGTGTGGGCGGGGAGTTATTAAATATGAAACATCTGATAAAATGATTAATGTAGAAATGCATCTTGCATACCGATCCACAGACCTCCACCCCCGGAATAAGGAATAACGGGACGCAATTACTCGTTATGAGATTGTATCGTTTGTGACGTACAAAATGCACCGTTGTAAACATTATTCAAAAGTTAAATTTATTTTGTGCGATACATTCATATTTTATTGTGATTTGAACATTAATTTTAGATGTCTACGTTTTATAATTGAATTGGAATGATCGAGTTAATAAACCTTCCTGAAATATACTAAAATGTACCAGCGTCATATCACTCAATAGCCAACATACCAATCTACATTCTGTTCTATTTACAAGTAAACAATTGGGAAAGATCAATTTACAAAATCTACTTCAATGTTGCACTGTGTTCGTGATTATTTACTTCTTTTAATCGTCAACATTTAATATTAATTAAGCTTACACCAACAACTACTCATTTTCTTTAAGTGTTCTGAGGATGGGGAAATACATTTGTTTAAAAAGCACCTGATTTGTTTAATAGATATTGCACAATAACCTGTGATATCGGTCATAAGAATATTCTTATCATTGTTACCTTTAAAATATAACAATTCTACGCATAATGTAGGTACCTACGGATAAAATACAAATTATTTGTAAACTTAGGCCAACTATAATTTTCTTAACAGTAAGGAGTTAAATACATTGTCTACCGATAGATTTCTATTTATAGTTTTTTTTAGCTTCATACATTCACTTAAACTTAAAGTATTGGCACTAAAATTATATCAGTTTTGCGATTGAGTTGCATGAAAAATAGGTACATTGTAAATTGAGCACGAGATTAGTAAAGAAAAAAATCCAAATTATGCGATACCTAACCAACATTGTATGGAAATATTAATTATGACTCGTTTTCATCCACTTTTCCAAAAATCTAAGATACCGATTAAATAAATTCTAACGTCTACGTACCCTCAGAACAGTTAAAATGTATATAAATTCAGTTCTTTATTAGGATTATTTGGCATCTATCACCAATATCGTTAACTACATTTAACATTGTATACGAAGGTGAAAATACCTAATCGATTACTGCTTCTCTTTAAACTTAAACGATTACAAGTAATGCTCGTCGCATGACATGTGTATCCCTGCCGAGCCTAGAGTTGCTCCTCCACTCGCGGCACTTCACACTCGCGTCGCGTCGCGTCCGACCTGACGACACTCTACATCACACCTCAGCGCCACTCACATTCCGACACTAACGGAAAATAATCTTACAAACCACACGGTATAGTATAGTATAGTATAGCCTCAACCTCAAACATATAACAGGATTATCTCGTGACACTGAAAAATAATGTTGGTGTATCGTACTACTGATTCACTCAGGCGAAGCGGATCGTACTGCCTACATTATTTATTGCAAGATTATATACCGATCGAAAGGCGCGTTAAGATATGTCACACACTCTGCTAAAGTAAACTAAAGGCGCTATTTCACACGCAAGCTCTTCCATATCGACTAAACGAACACATACCATCACGGTCATACATAAGGGGCTTAAGATAGTCGAAAAAACTGTAACAGTTAACCTATTGTACGCTAAATATATTTAGAAAAATTGTAGAAATTCTAACTAAACTTATTACCGATCAAAGAGTATCGCAACGTCAACCTCGCTGTCAAAAATGGGAAATGCTTGAACCAACCTTGATGATATAAAACGGTAAGTTCTACTTGCAAACATCTAACGGAGGTAATACTCCTCTATAATGGGAATGTAATCGAGGAGCGGTCATTACAATCAGTTACGTAAGTTTTCTAATTGCCGACAAAATTGGGATGTTATAAACTAGCATCGATGATTCGTCAATGTCAAGAGATACACTATAATGTCTTAGCGATAACCTTATTTCAAGGTACCTATTATTATTTATTACAAAACATGTAGTTGGCCACTCTTCCTGACCGCTTCAATGTAAAAGGTAAAATAGAATGGGAATAGGATGAGGCGAGGACCATTTTGTGAGCGCACATCTCCATTCAATTGATAGGAAAGCTACTGTGCCTGTCGCAATCATTACATTAAATTATGTATTTGATGCTAAAATTACATCTGAATACGACATACACAGCGGAGATGGATAATGGGAATAGGACAATGATCATCCTAATTAGCAAACGATCTTACGATATTTGCGATGCGAAAAATTAACCCACCGGCTCTCCGGGAGCCGGGAACAATAGAAAAAACTACTGACTCTAAAATCGGGCTCGGAAAGCGAAGTACTATTCACATAGCATTTAGATTGCACACATCGCAATAATCGTAAATCGTTTATTGATATCCCTGCGTATAGTTTGACCACCGTTTGTCGCGCGGTTTGAAGTGGCGTGTCGTTATAGACTTTACGGTGTTCTGTAGTTATGTCTCGGGGCGTGATGTTGGCAAACCGGACGCGCCAAGCTTTGATGGCCAGTCTGATGCATCTGTACGCTCGCCTGGTGAATGTTACCCTGGTGTACGCTACCCGGGTGTACGCTACCCGGATGTACGCTACCCTGGTGTAAGTTCACCTGGTGTAAGCTAGCCTGATGCAAGATGCTCGCTTGATGGGCAGCCTGCATTTGTCCGATGGTGGTAGAATGAGACATCGGATGCATTTGCAGGTATTGCATCGAAGCGCTGTTGTGCATCATCAGTTCTGGCGGCATGTGATACAGGCCTGGCGTCTGTGGACAAGGAAAATAAAAATAAACTATTAGACAAAACTGTAAATGAAAAATAGGCCAACAGTTTTGATATTTTTTCTAAAACAAAGGCGAAGGAAAAGTGAATCAATCCACGGTTTTGTATACTAGGCTAACAGCCGCACTCTCTACCTATATCAAAATATAACCAATGCTTAATCTATTGTCATCTCTTACCAGTGAGTAATGACGAACAGAGACTTCCAATACTCAATGTAAAGAGAACAATGCAACACTGATTGGAACGGGAACTAGAATCGGAAACATAATGCACACATGCATTACTTCCTTTTTATTGGCAAACAGCTGCTCTGTATTGTAGTTTCAACAATGAAACACCTTCCATAGAATTGTGCTTTATTTCATGTCACACGGACAAACAAGTGGAAAGCTGTTTACACATATTAATTACACTATTTTTGTACTGTAACAATGTAAGTGTATCGATTCAATACACTAACCTTTGTCCACCAAATACATTGAATTAAAATAGTTTAGACAAATCTTGTGAACAAAAAAACTTCTAAAGCGGGGCATTAGGCACAGATTTTTCTGGAAACCATAATTTGTATTCGACATATAACTTCTCGACTTGCAATGTCAGTGGTATTCTCGTGTTATACCTATGTACAGGAGCGTAGCGTGTGCTGTTTTTTAGACTTAGGTATACCTACTAACTAGGTAGGTATGTCCCTGACATGACAGAATTTTTATAATTCTTTTCCATTAAAGCGTTACCAAGTTGAAATGTCACCACACTGCAACTTTAGCATTTTAGGGCGTCTTGCACCAGAATCACTAAACGTATTTAACAGCTAAATCGATTTAAATCTGACGTATTTGTATGACTTGACAACTCGCTAAATACTATTTAAGATTTAAACGCGTTTAGTGATTCTGGTGCAAGCCACCCTAAGTATATTTCTTTGTAAAAAGGATCATACAAAAAAACGCTAGGAACCAGGCCGTAGTTTCAAGCCTGTTCTTCTAACCTCTGGCCGCGTGGAACTGGCACCTAGAATCACCTAGTTATGTGACGATTTTAATTTAGAATCGTCACATAACTAGGTGATCATTGATCCTAGTGATTTTATTGAATAAAAGAGTTTGTACTTACAAAGTGTGAGTTGTGCGCATGCGCGTGTCGGTGGGGCGGCAGGGAGGGCCGGGCTCAGTAGGCGGACGCCTCCTTGTACTCAGAGTTGTCCATCGTGAAGAAGTCCTCCAGCTTCCATTGTAGAGTCTCAAATGTGGGCCGCTTCAGCGGGTCCTAGGTCCACCAAACATTTGACATTAGTATTTTGATACGAAAAATCATATTTCTGGTAGTTATACAAACTGTCCAAGATTCAAGATTCAATTGAAAACTTTAAAAAAAAATTGGAGTAACAAAGTACAGTACCTACGCACAACAGATCTTTATCCTTCTGAAGTTAGGTGCAACTAACGATTGCGCATGTATTGTTGTGCGGAAAAATTCTTACCTCCAATTACCCAAAAATGGGTTCTGCGCAGATACGAGTAATTCAGAGGGACAAAGATCCGTGTCAGTGACACTATAAATGTAGACATACCTTATGCCAGCACTCGAGCATGATTTCGTAGAGCGGCGCGGGACAGTTCTGAGGACACGGCATTCGGTATCCATGCTCTACTTGATGCAATACCTCTGCATTTGTCATACCTGCGGACAAACATAACATAAACATTAATAAACTAGCATTTATTTCCTCTTACAGGTAAAAGCTCCCAACTCAATCAGATTCAACTATGCCCAAATACTGAAACGCGTTTGGATCTATAAACAATGTTATATTTATTGCCAGTGGCAGGTAATTGCAATGTTCACACTCGAGTGTCTTGAGTGACGTTTCAGCAGGTATGCGAGTGTAACTCAGCAAAAAAGAACGCATTTGTGTTTTGCGTCCTAAACGCATCGCAGTAGTGTGGAAAAAACGCAAGGGCTGGCACTAGAATTTAGTGCAGCACTTAGTGCAACGCAAAAACGCGTGCTTTTTATCGCACACAATCTTTTCCTACAAATTAGGTATCCACACATCGTAATAGAAAGTGAAAAACGTCCGACCGTGAAAGATAACAGTACACGCACTCTCTGTTTCTATATTGTGGTAATAACGTCATCGCAAGGTCGTGGGAAACGGCGTTGTTGCGCGAATTAATTAGAAAAGATAACTCCGGTAAGTTACAAGGATACCGCGTACTTTTACAAGAAATAGGTTTATGAAATGGCGCAATGTCCCGGTAAAAATTGTTAGTTTTCCTTCCTAGATAGAATCAAATCTATGTTTTTATTGGATTGTTTCAACTGAAATTCATAGTATCGATAGCAAGTGGGTGCAGAGTATTCTACCAAATTGGTTTGAATTGGTAGACCAAGTTTCATTTGATCAGTGCCGCGCCCACAACACCTAAATTATCTATCTATCTAACAACATAAAATCGATACATGCGTGCCAATAGATTAGTTAGACATGTTTTCCTGTAATATTTATGCAGATTCAGGTGAAAAATCTAGAAGGAAAATGTAATGATTTAACCGGAAAAACTAGTTGTAGAATTTCGCGTCCATACAGGATTGGTAGATTACATTTCTAATCGATGTATTTATCGGTTTGACGACGAGTAGAACAGACGCTAGAGACAAAATGTTTAAGCTATTAATTCTATCAACGCTGAGCAGATACTCTTCTGCTTGTTTTATATGCCTCAACTGGCCAAGGTTTAGCTCTTTCAGCAACATTAAATGTAGTCGGAAATACCTAACCTCTGCACGTATTGGTGATTAATTCTTTCTGATAAGGCCGAGGCACTAGACTAAACCTACTAGTTACAAAGGATTTTCTATCATTGACTACAAATAAATGAATACATATTGGATGAGTTATGCGTAAGCATAATTGTAAATACATACTTGCAATAACTAATAACGCCGAGACAGAACAAATATTCATCAGTCAAATATTTGCTCTCGATGGGGATCAAACCTACACGCTGAAGGCTGCACCAACCAATCTGAAAATCGACAAAATTATGATGTACTAACCTGGATAAGGTATTCGTCCGTAGGTGACGAGCTCAGTCAGCAGAATGCCGAAGGACCACACGTCAGATTTGATGGAGAATTTGCTGTAATTGGCTGCCTCAGGCGCAGTCCATTTGATAGGGAATCTAGCACCGACTCGCGCCTCGTATTCGTCTTCCTGTGAGACAAAAGCACGGGTTTATTTTGATGTAGTTGCTCGTAAAGTTTGTAGAAACAAAAGCTAGAGTGTTTTTGTATAACGTCGCGATGAGCGGACCTAGCTGGCGAGCGGAGAACTATTTTTCTCCGAAAAGCCGAACTCTGTTAGTATTAGTGTTTCGAAATTAGATTTTCGAGAATGCTACTTATACTCTTTGTTGACTTGAGTTTTTAGACAGTCACAAGATATTTGCAAGAGCCGGGACTAACAGCTTCCGCTGAAGCTTTTAGAAGAAAATACCACAGATTATGCCTATAAATGACGACTTATATCGGCTACGAATGACCAAGCAAGCTACACTTCGACCGTTTTTAGACGCCGCCTTCGACACTAAGGTCGTTCGGATACAGTTATTGATTTGAGACTCTGAAGTAAAATGTCATTTTTAGTTCTTACTAGATGCCGTATAGCAAACAATGGGAATAAAAGCTTGGAGATGGACTTGCCCTGCAAACACCTCATATGTTGTTAATTAGATTAATCTAGTATTAGACTAGTATGTGCGGAATACTAGTGATCTCAAGCGGAAAATCCGCGGTAAGCCGTAGGTACCTAGTTACCACGTCTTTTCCGGCAGAGTAGGCTGTGAGTATGGCATGAGTACTATACTAGGCAAGTACAGTATGTCACTTAGCAGCGAAATTAGATGATTTATACAGCGTCAGGGGCCTTATCCACAGGAAAGACAAGGTCAATACGCGGAGCTGATTAAGTTGCGGGTTTCCTCGCGAAGATTTATTTTACCGCTTCAGATCTAACCAAGTATAGTTTATGTAATCCTGTCCCATGTACTACAGCGTCCATTATAGGCATGGGTACTCGTATGTGGCCCTCAACGCTATATAAATCATCTGGAATGTAAAGGCCTGTTTACAAGTAACGAGTCCCGTTAGTATGTAAACTGCTGTGTTAACTTATCAGTAATAGGTTAACCATTTGCATATTATTATTATGAATAAGACTGAAATTGATTAGAGGTAAGATGCTACTCAATTCACTAGTTTATTTCTATGCCTCGACTGTCTGTTTATAAATTGTATTATATAAAAAGAAAATGTATTAATTGTTGTATGTTAGTGAATATAAGGGCTGTGGATTTTGTAAGACAAATAAAATATTAATAATTCCATGGAGGACAGATGACTTCAGAACTAACCCAAATACCTGTAATTGAAAGGGCTTCTTTTTGTACAGCAAACCGAGACTGTCTCATTTCTTTTACGATGTCTGCTCCACTTTCATCAGACTCAAAAATGTGATATTGCACGTGGAACAAATTGATCAACATAAAATGTATTTAAGGCGAAGTCGCGTTCATCAGATTCAAATGAATGAGGTATCAAATCCCGTTACTGATTTAAATGTACGAACTCATTTGCAAACGAATCGTACTGTCAGATTATGCATATACATGCTTGTTATTGAATTTATGGCAGCGTATAATTTATAATTGGTTCCAATTCACGTGCATTGGAAAACTTTATTATCACTCACGTTTCTTTTAACGAGTGCTTCGTTATATCTTAATAATGGTTCACAAACGCGACCAGAGCGACTTTAGTATGTAAAGTATGTCAAAGTAATAAAGCTCATATGACGTGAGTTTGTTTTAACGTTTATAGCGCTAACCATTCGATGCGAGTTAGTTTTTGTGTTTAAAGCGCTATCCACGTTTTTATATTGTTGTCGTACCACGTTTTTCATAATTCTGGTTTGAAAAATGAGATCGGACAAATTGTATAAGTTTACCTGTTTCGTTGCAAGCAAGTCATAGCAAGCAAGTCATTTTATAGCATCGTCTCGTATTCAATTAAAAAAGAATAAATATTTAAAGCGCTATTAGTTATGACAATGACGTCAATACCACAATTATTATTGTCCTAGCCATTGTTTGAAATAAGACGATGACTCAGAAGAAAGCCACAAAATAGGTGCTGTATCTTTGCGGACTGCATAAATAAAATCGATTTGAATTTTTGAATCTGACTAAATTAAAAAAATAAAAAAAGATATGTACTACAAACAAAAAGATAAACTCTGGAATTTACAAAGTCAGTTTGAAGAACAAACAAGACGAGGAGGAAACATTAAAAATCTAGAGCATCATCGTGTCGAAGTGAATTTTAATCTAACCCTGGAAAGTGCGATCGAGGATAAATGGCTGTTTTAGTCTTAGTTCAACGAGTTGTTAGTATATTATGCTGAGTTTGATCTTACCTTGATTAGCCTAGAGAGGCTAATAGTAGAGTTTGGTCTTACGTTGATTAGTCTAGTGAGACTAACATTAGAGTTTGATCTTACCTTGATTAGCCTAGCAAGGCCAAAGTCAGCGATCTTTACGATATTAGCCTCCGCGACGAGAACATTTCTAGCCGCCAGATCGCGATGAATATAGTTCTGAGACTCGAGGTACGCCATGCCAGCGGCGATCTGAGCAGCCATATCAATCAGCTGTTGAAGTTTCAAGCCACGTCCTTTGCCTGTGGAAGAAACATTAGTGTTACGAATACTCTTTGTTATTTTCTGCTTCTCCAGCAATCAACCTCTACCTCCAAGCGCCTTACGTCTGGTGACGTTGACGTGTTCCCTGAATCCCTGGTGATCGCTAAATAACGCTAAAAGATACCACATACATAACCTCAACAATTTTGTGGATAGGTACTGAAATTTAATTAATGGCAAATTCAGGTCCATCGAAGAACGTGTAAGTTTTTTCGTAACTACAAAAATGTTACAGTGCTAATTTTATGAGAGATAAAAAATGATTATTTCAACTGTCAACAGTCGGAAATAGATAGACAGAAAATTTTATTTGGTACACAATCACAACACAAGTACAGCACTAAACAAGCAGAAAAAAAACAAACAATAAGAATAAATAAGAAATGGGTTCAAGGAACTTCTTCTACTTAGCGATTGTATAATATCAGTACAATAACTACCACCTTTTAATGAATGACGTATTCTATGTATGCTGTAACGTAACCGGAGTTACCTTGGCAGTATTTCATAATGACATACAATTATAACTATTATGTCACATATTTATGTTTATCTAGATGATACTTTGCAAATTGTTAGTGTAATTACTTGAATTCTTGATTAGATTCCAATGTAATCGTTAATATATTGTTATTATCGGTTATGTGAAAGAGATCAATAAAACGAATTAAAAGTATCCATGCACACACTGAGGACTTTCTGCTTGACCAAGGGATAGGTATTGTTATGACCCACCGACACACAACTCAAAAACACTGCAAAAACATTAATTAAAACCCTGTCCTACATAAATACCACATTTGGACTACATCTGTGTTTGAAGAAGAGCGTTAGAATAAGAATATCTGGTATGATAAGATAACATATTATGATGCTGATAGAACATACCTTGTAAATAATCTAGCAAAGATCCATGCTTCATCAGTTCTGTGATAATATAAATGGGCTCTTCTAGAGTGCACACAGCATAAAGTTGAATCAGTTTGCTGTGTCGAAGCTTCTTCATAATTTGTGCTTCTGCGAGGAAGTCCTTTGGATCCATTGTTCCTGACTTCAGGGTTTTGACCGCGACCGGCGTGGTGCTGTTCCAATGCCCCTCCCATACCTCCCCGAATTGACCGTGCCCGAGCTTTTTGACGAACTTCAGAGAAGTGCGGTCAATCTCCCATTGGTCACGGGTTCGGTGCGAGAGGCCCTCCGTCACTGGCTTCTCAATCTGCAATAAAAAATACGGTTACGCTGAAATTTTCCGGTAGTAATATGCGATTTTACGCAATGTGTGATGCATATTGTGTGCTGAAAACAGATTTAGTTTTAGATTGACCTGGTTATGTTATGTACACTTTCACAGTTTAGTTTACGTTCGTAGAAATTAATATAATTTGATACGATAAAACCAAAAACGCAATTACTTGTTACATACCCACGTCAACCATTTCAATAGCTCGTCAAATATATAATATAATAATATAAATTCCATTCTAACAAGACTCATAGTCATGTCATGATAGAAGACTATTGTAATTTTATAAATTGATCGTAAATGGCGATAATAAGAGTTATATTAATGACACATGGTATGGATTCAGGTAAATTACATCGGTTATGTAACAAATAGGTACATGTATGTATGTTGTACATAATAATAATAATGTAGAATGCATTGACATGTATTGTATTATATTCCATACAGGTAATGCAGATAACAATAATCGTTTTGACAGACTGACGGACGTAGAGCAGTTTTGCGGCCAGCGGCCTGTCTCACATATCAGCTCACTCATTATATTCTGAGATCTATAGGAAACGGATAAAACTGAAGCTTTGATGACCAACGTAAGAAAACTAAAGGAGCTGACAAAATAGTGCTGAGCATCTATACAAAATATCAATAAAGTACTATCAGACGTAAAGAAAATTTCATTCATTGGCCTTATTTTATACATTAGAGATCCTTTGAAATGAAATGAAATTTGATTGAGTTATAACAAACATTACAGTTACTTTTAGATATTAAAAGAATGTCGCTATGGAATATCCTGGTTGAAAGAACATTGAAACCCAAACTAGGACTGACCTGTGTTATGTTATATCAATGCTCTCAGCCAAACAATTTGATCTTGAGGTTAGTTTTAAAATAACTGTAGTATTTCTAACTTAAATTAAAAAGTTAGATACTCACATAATACGATTCCTAAAATAAGTTATATAAATCACTCAATTATTATTTTGACTTTGTTACAATTTATTACTTACATTATTTTTATCTTTAGACGCCAGTTAAGCTATTAGGGCGTCTTGCACCAGAATCACTAAACGTATTTAACAGCTAAATCGATTTAAATCTGACGTATTTGTATGACTTGACAACTCGCTAAATACTATTTAAGAGTTAAACGCGTTTAGCGATTCTGGTGCAAGCCGCCCTTAGTGTACGTACTAGATGAATATTCAAAAAGGATTGAACACCTTAGTTAGAGCTGTCATTTAAACAATGTACGATCGACTTTTTGAATAAAAAGATGCGGAATTGTCATTGCACCCGAGTCTCTCACACGTTGATAACTATTTTTATTCACGCCACGTTGTAACATGAAACCTACTGTTGGTGGGCAGTGGGCACGCACCACGACGATCCGTCTGGCTTGCCTGTCACGGTTTGACGAACCCACTGCGCACAACATACTCTCAATAAAGATCGAACTGTACGATATTGTCGGACGATTATACCTACTTGTGTGTGACAGAGGACTCAACTCAAAGGACAATAAGGAAATATGCTGAGACAGGTTTGAAGACCTAGACAGGGTTTCCTGGACCAATACAATGCTTGCTTACTCTATAGAAAATAAAACTGTCTACTTGTTTTAAATGTCATGTTAAATAACGCAATGAGTGACATATTTTTTTGCAAAGTGATGACAAAAGAACCTCAAAATATACGGAAATATCAATCTTGTTAAATGTTTGCAAAACAATTTGCAATGAAGACCGTTGAGTAAACCAAGGTAAAACTAATGTTTTAATACCTACCTTGTTTCATGTAATAAACTATTTATTTAAAATTTAAACACTGTATTGTACATTTGTACGAGACGTTTGATGTAATAGGCTAGGTTTGTGTCGGAAAGTGTAAATTGTTATACAAACTGATGTAACTGAATCGAATGTCTGGCTAGTCTGTGCGAGAGAAGTGAAAAGGCACCTTAGACTCACCTACTTACTGAAGGACCCTACAAGAGATCTTGTAACTACTTCACGTGGAGAAAACAAAATAAACAAACCTGTTGTGTGTAACTAATGACTAGTCATGGTCATACATGCGCATGAGCAGGTGCAGGTCGCTACTGTACGTACATGAACATTTAGCGTTACGATTGTAAACGGCCGAGAAAAAAATGTCGGAAGAAATCTGAGTAGGTAATCGAATGTATAAAGTCTAGTACGTAAATGTCAAAGTTTTATATTACTAGCAATCTTACTTGGAACTGTTCGGTAGACCTTATGACACGCGTAAAAGGTATCTTTTAGATGCTAAAGGTTTCATGAGCCAACAGACCGATGCAATCGCGGCCGCCTCTGTAACCGCATTCTCGTTGAGAAATAGTAAGTGTAAATAAACGTAAAGAAACAATGTAATCCCACAATATTCCGATAAAACGGTATGGAGTGAAGGGGCGCAGGCACAAGTCATACATAGCTAAATCATAAACCATGCAAATTGTTACGTCACTCTGAAACGCAGGCCAAAGTTTGTTTTTGCAACAAATAGCAGTTGATAGATACTACGTTATTTTATGCTCGTTTGATTGTAGCTAAATAACTAACAGAACACAAAGACTGATAAAATAGCTCGTTTTATATCGGTACCAGTTTTCATAAGGATTCGTTTATGTTTAATAGTAATTTAAGTATATGAATAGAAGCTAATTGACAATGTAATGAATGATATTTTAATAGGTATCACTTCAAGTCTTTGAAAGCTGGTTGACTACGCGACCGCTCAGGTAAAGTTCATGATTCCAATGCAACCTTGAACTTCGTAATGACACCAGATCGTGTTGGACTAGTCATAATACTCACTACTGTTTGATAACATTGAACTTAGCATCAGCATCACAAAGAAAAATTAATGTTTTACCTATGAAATATATTATACCCCTTACTTTATTTACTTATCACTTGGGTGTAAAAAAGGAACGAGAACACACAAGGAGAAACTTCACAAAAAATTAAAAAAAAAAAAACAATAAATTACACTGTCAAGTATGAAATTAGGTACCTACCCCATTATAATATAAATAATGACAATAAAATTAATAACAGTTAAGACTAAATCACTAAAACAATAGAGGTCGTTTATAAATATACCATAGTTTCATTAATTAAGGAGTAGAAAGTTACGTCGTCGTCATAAACTATTAATAACAGTAATGGCGTTGCTAAGGTAATAATCGCAATCTTCACTTTGGCAAATACCAGACCGTCTAGAGCACTTTGCTAGCAAAATAAAAAATAAATATTCAAAAACCACAGAAGGTATTTAAGTGGCATTCATTATACTTTTTAATAATAACACAAGCTCGTAATTTTTCAATGTCGATTTAACAGCAGTTTCTTATTTACTTACTTAACTAAATGCATGCATAATTAGAACTTTTTTTATGTTCAAAAATGGTAAACTAGGTTGATGATTTTTTACTGGAGAATGAAATCTCTGCGATAATTAGCAACAACAACAACAACAAAGGTAGGTACAAATAAATCTTACTTAGGTTTACCGGCGAAGGCCAAACTAAGCGTTGAATTCATTGAACACAGTCGTTTTTAACCATAAAATCATAACAAACCAACGCGCTGTAGACGTAGACAGATGATATAGCGTGGATGTAGATAACACGAAGTGACGTATTTTGAATATTCATAAACAACATCTTTGTGTTAGAACGATGAAATATTATCAGCAAAACAAAAGCACTGTCCAATGTCCATGTCAAACACCTCAAAGTGCGAGGATACGCAAGGCCCGTGACGAAAGTGAAGCCTTCTGCCTTGAAACGATCGCAAAACTGGAACGGTAATCTCAAGGCTACGTGAAACTCGACAAATTTCATTCAATTTGTCGAGTTTTACGTAGCCTAGTCAATGTGAAGAGACAGAATAAATAGACTTCGATTAGAGCACGTGTCAACAGAAGTGAACAAAAAATTATTCATAATGGTAGCGTTTAATTATGCGATGCATTTATACAAATTATTGCTAATGGAAAATGCACGTGTATGATCACTCTACGTATATTGTCGAATGTGACAGAGACAGGTAAATAAAAAACAATTTAAAATTTAATAGCGTTGAACATCTTATTGAGAGCGAGAAGACCCTTTGTCCAGGAAAGAAATCCTTCGGTGAATTTAAAGTATACTCGGGCTGGTTCAATGCCTCGTAATATTTCTCACGAGGCGCACAAAGGTTCACCGTCGAAAACCATAAATTTTATCGTCGTCCCGATATTGAATTTTGCAATTTATGCGCCTTCGTAATAATATAACATAATTTTTTCGATTCCGCGGCCTTGATTCGACACAACAGTGTTGTTATTTTACGTTTGTGGCATCTAACTGTAAATGTTACGTACAATCATTATTTTATTATCAATCATAGTTGATAGTGGAAGGTCGGGTTCAAGTTTGGTTATTATGCGTTTACATTGTTGTTATGATGAGTCATTTTGTTTTGATTTGTGGTAGGTATTGGATTGATGGGCATGCAGGTATGGTAGGAATGCGCGAGGGTGGTGATGAGAGCAATGGAGAGGCATGGCAGAGTTGCGGAGTCACTGACCTGTACGCAAGGCTTGCTCAGGGAGACGCAGAGGCCGTCGGCATCCTTGCTGTAATGCTCGACCAGCTCTTGCAGAGTGCGGAAGGTAGTGCGACGCGCGATGAAGAATCCACCCTCGTCAAGTTGCCTGATGCGATAATGCTTCACTGTGTCACCATCACGCACTGCAAACAAAAGTATTCATTTAACAACAGTTGTAACGTATTAGTCATCGTTATACTTATGTGGATGTAAATTAGATTTATAAATACTTTATATTATCATGCTATAAAAATGAACACGCATCACGTTTATCAAGTAGAACGATGCAATAGCCGTATGTGAAACCCAGACAGACAAATAGGCATGCATTAGTCTTTCCGCAACAAGATTTGCCAAGTAGCAGGAATGGCTTTAAGAATTCATTAAGTATATTTAATGTTGTGTAGCAAAAAATGTCGAGAATGAAAGTTTTATTCGTGGAATCCACGGTATACATGGCTCAGTTGCTAAGTCGTTTTGATCAAGGATATTGTAGACAGAGATTCAACTGTACAAAGTGCCAAAAATTTTAAATTTTAATTTGTTTGTCTTCGTAAATATGAATCTCAGTTATGCGCTGTGGCTGTTCCAGGAATCGCCTCGTCAAGCTCTTGACAGTTCTTATCTTTTTGATGGAGGTCTATGGAGCTGAACTGACATTTAATTTACGCATATTATGTTGTAGGTACCTACTTGTAGGCCAAGTTCTGGCTTGTTGTGGTCATACGGATCTCATTATTTAAATCCCGTTGCACGGTGTGTAACTTATGTAACTGTTTAGATTAGAATGTGTTAGAAGTATGGGTGATTCATTCGTGTGGTTCATATAAACATTGCACGGGTCAGTAACATTATCAAGATTTATTAAGTGTAGAGTTATTTGCACAGGAGGTTATCAGCTGTAGTTAGTTGCTTGCCAATGTAAACATTCGAACGTGACGTATTTCTAAATATTGACGATAGTGGAACTTATGCGTTTACACTTCACAACCTTTTTACCGTTTAGTATAGCTTAAATCTTTTATTGAGAATTATAAAACAAAAAAACTCACTCGACTGGTATTCTTCCACCCACACTTTACACAGACGTGCGCCTCCACCACAGCGTCCAAAGCCCATCTCTACATACTTGTTTCAAAACGTGGAATTATCATTTAAGCCAATAGAACTCTTATAGCCATCTCAAATATATACGACAATGTAGATAAAAATTATGGAAGTTGCAACCTGTCGGTCAAACTATTTTGCGATAACTATATCCGGATATATATTTGAACATATTAATTACCAATATGCAAGATTTGTTTTCAAATTGATTTATCATGTTCTGTTCACGATAGCTTAAATTGGTTTACTGCGAAATGTATCGGAAGACCTATTAGCAAGTTTTTTAATGATTTGTATCCAATGCAATGTAAGTAACTAATAAATTAATGTTCTGTGTAAAGGTGCTATCTATTCAATATCTATGAACTTTTTATCAACAGTTATCATGAACTTTTACCATGTAGAGCTGCAAATTAATTTAAATGGTACACTTATTATATGCGGTGTATTTTGAGACTAAACAAAATGTTTAATAATATCGATGAAAACAATTGAACAGACTAAAATAAAATACGTAGAAGTAAGCAGTGGAATTTTTTATAATTATATTATGTTGGTTATGTCCAGGTAAAATTCCTATCTCTATTATGCAATGCAAGTAATCACCTAAGAATTTCTATAAGAAAAAAATACCATTGATCTAAGCTATTATTTTCTGAATAAATAAAGTTTGTCCTCACATTGTGTTACATTTTAATAGAGGAATACTTCATCCGTTGACGTCAAGTTTAAGTACATTATCATATTTAATATCACGACTAAGGGCGTCTTGCACCAGAATCGCTAAACGCGTTTAACTCTTAAATAGTATTTAGCAAGTTGTTGTATACAAATACGTCAGATTTAAATCGATTTAGCTGTTAAATACGTTTAGTGATTCTGGTGCAAGACGGCCTTAGACTATTTTCAATAATAGTTAAGTTATTTGTTGTTTTGATAGGTATTTCTGTTAAGTCTCATTTACTATTAAATGTCGTAAGCTGGTGCTCATTTCATTCATAAAGAATACTAATCAGTAGATATTAAGTCACGTTAGACTATGCTTTGTTCCCACGGGTAGCCTCAGTCACCTTCAGTGGTCTTAGAAAAACTGAAACCGGTTTCAAAGAGATCGAATCTTCCAGAGCAACTATGTGTATGCGTTTCTAATAGAAGCTTTATCCTGTACGTGCGGTTACTGATGCTTGTGGTGAATCATCGACTTGTAATTAAAGCTATTTTGGTTTTATCGATCTTTGTTGACTACATAAAAACTTAAGAAAGAGAGGGCTACTATGTAAAGGAAAGAGAGGGTTAGTTACTATGTAAAGTTGTGCTCTTAAAATCCCACTAATATTATATATGCGAAAGTTTAGATGTTTGGATGTTTGTGTTTCAATCACGTCGAAACTACTGAACCAACTTGGATGAAACTTGGCATGTATATTATATATAGTTCGTAGCCTGGATTGACACATAGGCTACTTTTTATCCAGAATAATTAACACGACACGGCCCGTTATTTTATACTAACCTGATAAAGAGAAGTCGTTGTGACGACTTTCCGAGTCGCGGATAAGGAAAGCGCCATGCTCATTCTCTGGGAGGAGCAGTTTCTTCTCCGCTTCGATTCGCTTTATTTTGCGGAAATACCATCTGTAACAAAGGAATACAATATTAGAATGTTATATATATAGTGCAAATACTTAAACAGATAATAATCGTAATGTTTAGTTTAGTATTTTCATGAATTATTCTCTATAACGCTAGTATATTTTGTAACTTATCTAAGCTAAAGTTAAATAATGTTTTGATTAGCGATCTAAAAAACTTCTATTCTTTTTCAAGTGCTACTATTTACAAAACATATTGCAGAGATGCAGCCAGCATAATAAACAATGCGATTGTCAAAGAGACCGGTGTCACTCTCGTTCAAACATAAGGGCACAGAAAGTGTCTTGTCGGTGACTCAACTACCACGAATGAACAAGTTACCTATTCAGCATTCATTTGACGTATAAGTTCAGTCGCTGGTTGTCGAGAAGACATAGTTTTAGTAGGCGCTTTTAACTCGGTGTGAAGTGTAAACTTATGAATCATTTCACAAACGTGTTCGTCTTCTCGACAGTTTCAGTTAAATAGAAAGTTTGAAAACATCGTGCTGTTAGAATAGTTTGTAGATAAATGATTCAGAATCATGTTTTATTCTGTGTTGCAAAACAATGCTGTAGTTTTGACATCAGAATTTGTTGCACAAAATCCAGAACGTCAGACGAGCGAGGTCATCTTGTTTTTGATTCACTAATGGTGTCAATGAAGGATTGTATCGGTTAATAGAGCTGTCAACTTATGCTCCTTACATGATATAATATGAGCTAGCTATTTTTTTCATACATTTATTTTGTCATTTTCCTGCTTATCTTTATGTTAATAAACTAAAATGATTTGACGGCAAATAATAACAAGATTGCAAATAGAGTCTAAAAAATTCGGCCCGATAGATTTTAGGAAAACTAAGAATTTCTACGGCGTATATAACCTTGAGATAATTTTCTACACAATAGAGAAAACCTGTCGAAATCAGACCAGCCGTTACGTCTTCAAAGTAGGTAATCGTTAACATACATAAAAACACGAAACCCTAAAAACATAAAAGTTACAAAGTCACCGAATAGATTATTTCTAAAATACTAGTTTTTGTAATGGGCTACTTAATATAAAATAAATGGCGAAGGCACTTCAAGTAAGTAAATAATATCAAAAAATCAAGCCATGTTTTGATGAATTAGTAATAGCTATTGTGGTTAAATAATGCATAAAAATCGCAGTAATTTGAATTAAACAAGGCATATTACATTTGCCACAGTGTTCAGTTTCGCTTTGCTTACCTACTTGACATTTTAAAGAATAGGTATCTTTATAAACTTTTAAATATATGAAGTAAGTAAGCAAGCCACATGTGAAATTATCGACGTTTACTAATGTTTAATAGTCTAGTTTTCATTTTCAATATTTACTAGATGCCAGCGAAAATCTTGAAGAGCACAAGGCTCGATATCGTGGCTGAGATACTCAAATTGACTAATAATTTAATCGTGTTCGTGACGATAAAACTATTATTGAGAATTGATTACCATTGTTCATCGGCTGATTCCAAGTAAAAAGCACGAATGGACCCTTAGCCTATCATTAAAGAAACTACCAAGGCGATGATATCAGAACATGCCGCTAGATAGCTGTATCTATCTAGGTAACAACAGTGTTTCTATTCAAATATATTGTCGTGTTCGATTGTATTCTATAATTTTAACGGGAAAGAATTTTGCGTCCATTGCAATTTTTTTATTAGTGTAAATAATAAGATTAATATATTATTATCTTCAATTGTATTAATGTTTGTCAGGGAAAGTATAAGTTAAATGTTATGTTTTGAAAGCGTTTAGAAGCAACGAAAAATTATGCAATTAAAAGGCCAAATCTTGTCACGACTCACGACCCACTTGAAAGTCTTCAAATCGTGCAATAATTGATATATTCAAATTATTAGCCCCTTGATCATTGGTTAGATCAGTAAAAATAAAAATTACAATTATGATAGAAAAACAATAAACTATAGTAAAGATGACAACGATGACATAGAATAATTTTAGATTTCATGGCATGAGGAAAGTAATAGACAACGTCGCAAGAGTCGTAAAAGTGAAGCATGAAAAGGGCGCTTGGACATGTTACTATGAGCACCTTCAGTGAGACCTCGTCACGCACTAAGGGCATCTAAAGGGTCATAGATCGGTTACTGGCAGATACTATTGAAGGTCTAATAGTGGAAAACGCATAAGGAATTGATTTCGCCGCGTTAATGACATGGTAATAACCATAAGAGTTTAAAAAGCTGCTCATCGCTAACGGAAACTATAAAGATAAGGAATTAATAAAAGTTATTATTAATTGCCATGGAAACTATATGGATAACATGGTAATTTTGGCTAAGGTGCATGTACTACAACTCCTATAGTAATAAATACTCGATTATTTATGATACCCTAAACTCAGTTCAATTCTATGTAAGTATATTCACTCTGTCGTAAAAGAAAACTATAGGCCAATAACCCACAAACAGCAAGCAATCCGCGTCAGCTAGATAATCGACCTTGGCCTCCTTACACTAGTGGAGGAGAGAAATCTTATTGATACATTTGCATAGTAAATATTAACAAGCTCTATAAACAATTCAATGGGCATCCAAAATTGTATTGACGACAGAACTAATATTGGAATTAAACAAAGACCAAACTGGTTATGTTGTTCATCCATAAAATACTAGGATAATGAATACGAACCTTAAAATTTGAGTAGACTCAAATACCTCCCATGAAGAGAGTTGTAGATATGTTTATAACCAAAGACGGTGAAATTTTTAAATTTAATACCTTTTCAAATCATAAAACCATTTTAAGATAGCATTCAAGCACAAGCATAGTAACAAGAACATTTAAAAACAAGATTCGTGTCCATATAAAGTCAATTCAAACAAGTTTGCTGAATGTTTTATTATTTGTTTTAGGATATTGCAGATATGTCGAAAGTGCAAATACATTTTACGAATTGTGATTTTCGTTGTCTAGCCAGACGAAATAGCAAGCAAGTAAAAGTGTTATTCTTTACAGGTAAGAAATAGAAAATGAGATGACGATGCGGTTAGCTATTGCGAATAAAATAAGGTCACTAAAACGTATATGAAATCATGTAATTGTGATTTATGAATAGGTAATTAGTTGTATGAATTAATGAAATACCGATGGAGATGAGCGTGGCAACGGAAACGGATATTCCTAATAATATGCTTCTTACGTAATCAAGTAGGTAGGTGGTACCTAGCACGACCCGATGCGTGTATGTTTACATCATAAATATATAATTAAGTTTAGCAATTATCTCATATTAGTGATATCTGTAATAGGTGCTGCTGACGTTTAAGTATAGATAGTATAGTAAGCATATTATGCATTTGGGTAATACCTAATACATCCGCCAATTTCTATTCAGTTATTTAGTTTGAATGTCTTAACAAGTTATGTTCCTGCTTGAGGTATCGTTTTACTTTTGCACCAACATTAACATTTAAATTAGAATAGATAAATATGTTATCTGTGATGATGGCATTAATGCACTGCCCTTTGAAACCGTTACTGATGGTTGGCGTCAATGATCTTATATCTAAGTTGGCGTAATAAAGGAGAATTAGTTACGTGACTTTCGCTAAGAGAGTTTTATAATAACGAGTAAGGAGAAGCGCCGGTCATCAACCTTCGCGTGCCGATGTAGCCTCTATTTTTTTGCTAAGCTCGTCGCGCCAGGCTTCGGGATACTAGCTAGATGGCCAATCTAATTATAGGGTCTCCCTCTTGAGATGGTCAAGTGTTTCACCTTAAACTCTTAAGACTAGTTTTTCTTTGCAGAATAGATACCGTTTTGATAGTATCATTTATAGCTCGAAGTTTATTTTCAACATCCTGAATAGATCGACTGGGAATAGACAGGCGACAAGCTTAACAAGCGAGATGTCTATCCCAACCATGAATTAAATAACTGTCTTTAGTAACGATGTAAGTGGTGTATTTTGTATGCTGTGTTCCTTCAACTATACATTATCTACTATTTGTTGGAAAATAACAGAGCAAGGGTGTTTACTTGGTGTTAAAAAATAACGTCTGCGTTTACACGTGTCTTAGATGTTTAGCTGAGTAGCTCGATAATAGTCGATGCGTGTCATTATCCAAGACAAGTGGCCAAGTAAATTGTATTTAGTCCCGCAATAACCATCTCATCTTGTATTGTGTTAAAAGATAATGCCGTGGGATTCAGAGTGATTAACACTTCGCTGCTTTATACAACATTGATTTGTATACACATAAGGGCCATGGAAAAAAATTAATGATAGGTTGGTAGAGTTTACATAGAAAAATATCTCTAAGCAGATGAAACAGAAACCGTATTTGTAGTAATACATGTATCGGTATTTTTGTGAATGTTGGTTTTTCCGGTACATACACAAATACTGACATAGAGGGAAAACAAACTAAAAATAGCAACCTGTAATAAATTTAAAATAAGGGTTTCCTATTTTAAATTCGTCACAGGTAAATTCTCAGTGAAATATTAATAAAGATAAAAGCGTCTGGGTATCTCTCGATCAAATTTGAAATAAATATATTCGGAGATAATTTGGAAATCTTGTGGCGTAGCAAAAACTATTAGCAACGCTGACACAATGAATCGTTAAATATTAGTGCCTCCTGTTCAACAGTTATGGTTATGATGAGGTAGCTGTGCAAAACATAATACCAGTGATGGTAGGGTACTGCGAATTGCTAATAAGTCGATAGGTACCGAAATACCCACACGCTATGTAGGGAGCTATGACAGAGCACAATAACAATGTGCTAGATACCCAGGTAGTATTATTATGAGATTCATTTAAATCAATAGATAACATACGAGGTAAGGTTAATAAAGCTTGCATCGTGAGTTTAAAATAACTGGTTGTAACTGTTGGCGTTGTTAGAGATTCGAAAACGGTTTGCATCAAAACATCCGCAAGAGCAATAATTACTGTTGGAGGTCGGCGGCGCAGGCGCAGCGAGAACATAAAGAAAAAATAAATCTTCACAAACCAGTTGTATTGTTCTTTCGTAAGAGACGATCTAAAGCGATGTGATAAGAAACTAACCATTTTTATCGTCTTTTCAACACGTGTCGTTTGTTCAACCAACCCAAACATTAAAATTGCAAATTAATTGTTCAATAAACGGAGCATTGCAATATTTGCAATACATCAGACTAACTCCTTGATTGCAAAACATACGTCTTGCAGCTGTTAGCAATTTATTACGAGCTTCATAATACATCATTTGGCTAGAAAGTAAAGTTGTGAGATGTAGAAAAAAACGAAGAACCTAATTTTTAACGCTACGGAGCTGTGACGTCACGAAACGGAACCTAAGTCGTTCAACAGTGAAAGTGAACACGAAATAATAATTGATGTTATTTAAACAATTTCATACATTTTATATAATTTCGAATAAATTAGTGATGAATTCAAAGAAATAGTTCTGCAAGATCGTTAATTCGAAGGAACACGATATAGTGTGCTTGGTTGACCAATAAATAATAAGGAAAATTGTAGGTAGTTACTTTTCATTCCAGTTGCGTCCTTTTCCAGATTCAAAGGTCGAATCGGAATACATGTTTTGACGTTGAAATAAACATAGCTGGCAGGGTGGCATTACGAAACACTATAACATACATTGTCAAGAAAATTATTATGCACAATGATGCACGATGTTTATTGTTAAATCGTTACACTTCATCTGTGGTAGTTACTATAACCCGATTAAATTGAAAAAAAATATAGCAAGACGTCGTTTATGTATGGTTAGGAAAATCAAATAAATATTGATCATGAAAATTATCTAATCTTTTCAATTAATCAATCATCATTACCTACATTAGCTATATGGTTGCACGTATTATTGACAGGCGTCACAGCTCAGTCGGTAATAGCTCTGCCATCCGTGCTGTGGGTCGTGGGTTCGATCCCCACCAAGAACAAATATTTGTGCGTGAAAAACATAGATGTTTGTTCTATATCTGGGTGTTACTATGTATTATATGTAGTATTCTATAGTATTCTATCAGCCATTTAGTTCCCATATTACAAGCTTTGCTTAGTTTGGGACTAGAGGGCGTTGTGTGTAAAGTCCAAGAATATTTATTTATTGTTTATTATTATTTATTAAATATAATAGGGGTGTAAGAGACCGATATTTATATAAGTAAATTAAATAGAAATTAATTAAAATTAGGTAATATTAAATCATTAAGTATATTTATTAATTAGAAGAATTGATGACAATATAAGATTAATTTCACAGCATAACAGGCATAACTATTCATTCTCGAAGCTATTGTATCCTTTTAATCATTATTCGTAGTAGGTATGCTTTTATCCTACTAATATTATAAATGCGAAAGTTTAGATGTTTGGATGTTTAGATGTTTGGATGTTTGTGTTTCAATCACGTCAAAACTACTGAACCAACTTGGATGAATCTTGGCATATATGTAGTTCGTAACTTGGATTAACATATAGGCTACTTTTTATCCCGAATAATTAACTGGATCTACAGGATAAAATGAACGAAAAGGATTAGCAGCGCCAATTGGCAAGAGGATTTCATTGTCATGTCATGTCACGTCAGTTTGACAGGGCGTAGTACTACCTCTTTGGTCTAACAACTAGCGTTTGACATTCGAGTAGGTACGAGTTCGGTGTAATGAGGTGTAATGTCAAGTTTCTCAAAGAAGTATCCGCTCGGTACACGCACCGATAATATAATGTACACGGAAACTAGACGCGTACGAAGTCGCGGGTAACTGCTAGTGTACAATAAAATGTACCTAGTAATGTCCCCAAATATCGGTATCGTATCGAATGAATCAGCGTAACATCTTTTAACATTAATAAAAACATGCAGAGCTTTTTGAGATTTCATGAACGGAGAAGCTACTACGCTATTTAACTAAATAATGTACGAATAATAATACCAAAGTTTGAATGATTTGATATTTTAAATAAAGCAGTAAGTAATATCAATGAAAAAACGTGAGAAACGAAGTACCTACAAAATATTTAGCGATGAAGACTGCTTGTTTCTTCCTAAGAACGTGTGTGCTCTTTCGGTACAATAGTAATGTTGATGTATTTTGAGCATAACACTCATGTTTTCAGAAATATGGCTGGCTTTTACCAACAAACGTCATTGGAACTTGTAAAATGCTGTTGAATTAATGCAGTTCAACTTCTACAAACACATTCACAAATCTGATAACGAACAATACTGAAGAAATGTATGTAATTAAAATGACCAGTCATCACATTGATAAACTTGTTCGGGTGTTTCCGAAAACCTAATATGGCCAAAATGATTACTCAAGCTACTTTCTACTAAGTACAGGTTATTTGATTGAATACCTACTCCGACAATAAAAGCAGCATGAATATATTTATTCAGTCAAACACATTCTAAGGTCTATATTAAAATCCATATAATGTGTGAATTTGGGTTTAAAGGTATCTAAGGCAAAAGAAAAAACAACCAAAAGCTGAGACTGAAAACCAGTTACATATCAAATCGGATACAGTCAATGACATTGGATCGAGTATAAAGGCAAACCAAGAATACGAACAAAGTATTATAAAATGGACGACGAAGTTGTTTAGAAGCGAAAATATTTATAAAAAGGCACAGGAAGCGCATACATTCTCGAACAAAGGTACGCCGAAAAATTCAAATCACAGTTGCTTCCGATTGATCGGGTGCTGTGTCGCGTCACCTTCACGGTACTTCCTGAAGCGGGTCCCAATCACCGCCGGAGCGAAGTGCGGAGAGGAAGACATCGACACCAGTGCACCGACCGACCGCGCAAATGTAGCCTTGGACGCGAGCTCCCTGCATTCTAATCGGACGGCCTTGCGGAAGTGCGTGCTTCGGACCTGCTCTCATAACACGGCTCCTTATCAACAATGCTCTGCAAACTGTCTGAAGATCCCAAACTGATCAGTTTATACGCACGATTCGTGAAGCCGACACCTATAATTAAGGGACACGCATCACTGCTAATATGAACCCGCACATCCAGTGTCCTTCGAACAGCGTAACTACTAACAGAACTACTAACAATATGGAAGTTATCAGCTCGTAACAGTTTCTAGTATTTAGGTAGATAAACAAACTAAGCATGAAAAATATCAGTCGACAAAAGTCATTGGGATAAAGATTAGTACAAAGTTGTGGTTCGCCGCGAGCCGTCAGTCAGGTGAGAACTGTTAACCAGTTCCACTCGCTGACTGAACAGGTCGTCTTTGGTAAATAGACCGAGATAGTGTTGCATAGTACGCCCAAAAACTTCAGAGTTACGAAAAATATAAGAAGGCAAGTGTATTTTCAAAACACACATTATGATTGATAGGATCAATGAACTGATTGTAAATTGTCATTAATTTGAAGATAATTTCAGTTAATATAATAGGTACTTACATAATAAGTACGAAGTGCTCTTGACGTATGAAGGAAAACACTAAGTATATAAAAACCAGATAGTATTTTAGATAATATTTATGACTAACACATACTCAATGGACATGTAGTTCGATAGAGTGCTGTACAGGGAAATTCTATAAGGTTTTTTATCTACTTAGCTTAGCTTACCACTGCATCTACTCTACTATATTTAAGATATTGGACCTCACGTGGCAATTGTACCAATTTTACCGGTTTGTTAGTAGGTCGTAAACGCTTGACTTTTCTCAGAAATGAAGCCATTGCTAACGACAAACAATCTATCAATGAAAAAACCGGAAATGAATATTTCCTATGCTTAATAATAACTAAAGTAGGTAAACTTCAATTATGTTACTTACGACATGGTGTTCAACTTCATGTAGGTGTCAAGTGGTAGAGATTCGAATTGTTTATTGTGTATGTTTGTTCCAGACAGTCTGCGAGCTGTTCTCATCCAGCTGCCCCTTTGTCTTCTAAAACCTTTATCATTTTTGAGAAGTTGTATGTGCCGTTTGACGATGTCATGCCATTTCCATTTAACAGTGGCAGGAGAGTCACTGGCAGCATCTTCTTTACATATTTGCAGACCATCACTAAATCTTCTCATATTTTGGAGGTACACTTCATTCGATTTTGGAGGTAGGCTTTTCCTCCTTTCATCGGCAATGATCATATCTTGTGAATTTTGTTCAGCTATCCACTTTGATATAAAATCATTTTTATCACAGTCATGCGTAATCACTGGCTCTTCTTTGGGAGATGGTGGTATCCAATCCAGACTAACCCACTGACTAGATTTGGGCTTTGATTTAAATATGACATCAACCTCATCATCGCAATCCGAAGAGGCCATAGAACAGACTGATGTCTTCTTCTTAGGAAATCGAGAGCGAACAGATCGACCACTGGGCGTTAATTCAGGGCTAACCGCTCCTTCAACGATATCATCTTTTCTAACATCCTGCAAACTCTTTATACTGTCTATATTAACATAAGAGTTTTCGGAGCATGAAGAATCAAGACTAAATCTTGGGGTACTTCGATTCGCCAATCTGGATCTAACTGTTATTTCTTCGATTGTGTTTTCATTGTTAACGCTACCCGTTTCACGTTCGTTTGTAAGGGAAATTCTTCGTTCATTGGATAAATCGTTTTCCATTTCAATTATTTTCGCCATACTCGGAAAGCTGCAATTTTTTTCCAGTTCAATTATGCGAGTTAGTTTTTGATGACCTTCTCTATCTATTTCTTTGTTGTCTATTACGGTTGAAACTGAATTATCTTCATTTAGTTCAATTATTCTCGTAATTCTTTGAGGAAAATCAGAATCAGCTTCTACGGAAACCGGTGATGGTGAGTTATCATTTTCAAAATCAATGATTCTCGTTATCCTTTGCAAGGGTTCTCTTTCAAAATCTGTACTATGTGTTTTAGTATTATTTAAATCATCTAAATCTATTATTCTAGTAATTTTTTGGGGATACATATCTGGCGTTTTTAGACTGTCTCTTTCTTTGCATGTAATATTATTATCAGATTCTCTTATTTCTAAAATGTCTGTAGAACTTAGGAATGACTTACAATCTAATTCTTTTAAATATCTTTTGGTTGATGAAGGTATGTCGCAGTCGTCCAACGTTATTCTTTCTTCTCGAGAGTTGCTACGACTTTTCGCCTTTTGTAGCGCACTTTCAGTGAGAAAAACACAGGGTACTTCGACTTGCATTGACATTTTTCTTTGTCTTGTAGAGTTCTCTTTTTCTTGATTGATATCATTGTCAAAATCTTCAGGAATTTCTGTGTGCGGTAATACAATGGGAGTTCCTGCCACCATACGCAAGAAATCTGTAACGGCGGCAATGTGTGCTCCAGTTACAGCTCCTTGTAATTTTACGCCAGAAACTTGATGAGGCACTAGTTGATTATCTCGTACACACCAAACTACGGGCAAAGCCCCTTCTGACACCATCGTCGGGTCAGTATCAGTATTCAGTCCTTATAGTTTTTGTGTGAAAACGAATGAAATAAAACAATCAATAACTGTCACAGCACGCTGACGGTAGAGTTCACTGATACATTTCCGGGCTACGTCCTACACTTTGATAACAAATAGAGTAGATGTAAGCGAACAAATAAGTTTGTTTTCGAAACGTCGGCATAGCGCTCGTGGCGCGAGCGGTGCGGAGCGAGGCGAGCGTGCGCGTCCGCCGGAGGTCGCGCGAGATAAGGCGGTGAGAGCCGCACGCGCACCACCGCACCGGGCCCGCGCGCCCCGCCAGCGCCACCCAGCACACTCACCTTCGATCATACATCAAATCTCATCCGATGCACTCCTCGGACAAAATTATGTAACGGTAAGGATGACCCATTTACCATTTTACCACAAGTCATCTTTATTATTTCCATTTTAATAGCTGGAACTTTGGTAGACTTTTATCTTGGTTTTGTTTTGTTACAATATTGGTCCGTTGCAGGTTGCAGTCGCCTTTTATCCTATATTGCCATCGTAATCCTGAATGGCATGTAAACGTATAAATCACGTTTGTAACTCTAGACCGAAACTGATGCCAATGTTCCTTGTCTTGCAATCTTCATTTTATTTGCATAAAATATGCGAGTGCTGGAATTCAAGTAAGCTCGTTGTGGTGACGTAACCGATACGAAAGAAAATTAGTAAAACGTTCGCCGATCGCGGACATCGTTAATAGTCGTTAACCACAATTTAGATTCTTTGTGATTAATAACTTGCAGTAGATGTGGGTTCGTTGGATGCAGTTCGAGTAGAGGAACGATTGTGAGTTGTAAGCGAGGTGAGTTAAGAATTGTAAGTCACCCTATGTGATGTCGGGTCATCCTGTCGAGTACAGTTAACCGGCTTTGTGCTGGCCCTATTCGTGTCAGGCAGGACAGTCCATCACTCAGCCCGGTCGTCGGCTCAGCCGATGCAATAATGCATGCTTTGTGCTCGCTTTGTGCAAGAGTAGGTACCTATACCTAACTAAGTACCGGCTTTGTCATTATTTTCTGCAACACAATTTTCATGAATTTGCTAAGTACTTACGTTAGTATGTATAAATATTGCAAATATAACAAACAATTTATTCTTACTTTTATAATGTAACTGAACAGTTGTGGAGATTTTTCTGAATGAAGACGTGACGGATTGTCGTCGACAATGTGAGCAACAGAGTATAAAATATGCCAGTATACACTATAATTAGTATAATAGTTAATACGTACTTGATCTACATATATATATAATTTACATTTCGTGTGTTCAAACGGTATAATTAAGTTAAATACATCGTTTTTAGAATTCAGTAGTACTGAAATTGATATTCTCTTATGAGCACATACGTAAGTAAGCGAATGGTTATTCAAAGAGTTCCGTGGTTTAACCAGAATCTATATTTTTCCATGAATATATTAATGATTTTTATATGAAGGCATGACATTTACAAAGAGCCTTCGCTACTTAGAAATATGTCTATGACGCACATGACACGCACTATCCTTGCATCAAAGATCAATACAAAGCTTTTACAAAAATATAAGTTTGAAGTGACGTTGGATAATTTATATACAATAGGTAAATTAGATACTAGTATTAACATATAAGTGAACTTGTAACAGCGCAAATGCCATTGGACAGTTAGGAACGGCGCCGTCGCAGTTTGCGATGCGGCAGGCGTATCTGGGACGGGCAAATCAAGTATTAATTACCCATACGATGCTTAATGAGCCCTTTATGTGATGATGGGTCTGCATTCATCAATTACAATTTTATGTAGAAGTATAATTATGAGAGAGAAAGGCATCCACGGGATAGAAGAGACATTGAGCTGTATTGTAACAACCTATTATAAGGTAAGTTTAGACTTAAGAAGACTTAAGACTTAAGAAGTTAATATTAGTATTAACAGATAATTAGATAAACTCAATAAGAAATAATACAATTACGGATGAGGTCGACAGGAGGCGGACGTAGCCGAAGCTGTAACAGTAACTATAGGCGAATAAATCGATTACACAACACTATATTGGCAGAAGATTTTAAGAACAAAGTTGAATGACAAAACGATTATGTGTAAGCAGCAAGCACATAACGCGGCAGTGACGAAGCAAACGACCTCTGATATCGATAACCAAATACTCTCGAATCGTATTCGAAGAACTGCTTTTGGTTAACATTGGGGAAGTCCAACGAGGAAAATAAAATAAATTCATTCTTTATATCAGAACCGTAACAACAATTAGTATTACGTTTGTTTGTACCATAATCTACCAAGAATAAAATATCCTATTAATATTATAAATGTCAAAGTTTAGATGTTTGTAATCGACAGGATTAAACGGGGAGCGGACGAAGTCGCGGGCGGAAAAGCTAATAAAATATATTAAAAGACAAATATATATCACTTTAAAATTGCTTTTAAAGATTAAGTACGAGAACTTTATAGTTCTATGAATATAGATATAGATAGATATTATACATAGATAGATTCTATAGATATTATTATCAGCTAGGTATATTAAAATCACCCAATGTATTATACGGCACAAATATTGAACAAACAAATCGCTATTCGGCGAAAATAACCAAGTGTTTACAATTGAAATCTAGGACTCACGTAGAGAGTTGTACCTACATGTGAGTATAGCCCGCGTCGTCGTGAGATCTAGCACCTAATGTAAAATTGAATTTTAAACAGCATTCGTGCGAATGCTGCTAGAAGGACAGCCTTCGGCTACCAGCATGTTTCACATTATAATGTACTTTTGCTTTTCAATTCAAAGAGGGAAGAAATAAAACCGTGTATTTACGATTTAGGAAATATGGATTTCTAACAAACTTTCATTTTACCGCAGAACCCTTCAAAATCATAAATGAAAGCACATTCATTTTATAATGTTTTAGCATAATGGTGTAAAAGAGCCAACACGATTTTGCTCATAGACTCTGATAGTTTACTACCGTAAAAGACTACCTTCGTATAAAGACTGGATTGAAAGTATTTAATTTGCAATGGCAGTTCACTTGCTGTGCATAGCGCCAAATCGTTCATTTATCTCCACAGAGGGCAAGATTAAAAAAAGCTCAAGTACCTCCTAAAGGAGAATCAAACTGACAAGTTATACAGAAACGAGAGGTTAATTACACCGATGCATCATGTGTGCAATTGGCTATGTCGGCCAGCGATAGCACAGTTCGAGGAAGCAAGCGGTCGCAGACTCACCGCGTCAAACGGCACTGAACAAATAATTGTGCTTAGGTAGTTTCACTCCGAAGACACATGCATCGAACCTGTACGATGTACGCGGGTTTGAGATGAAATACGGTCTTATTTTTATTTGTCTTCATTGTCTGAAACGATCTGTTTAATTTTTTTGTTGACATGACGAAATCAACAAAAAAACGTCGAAATCACAGTCGCAAGTATTTTGCTTTCAAAAAATTATAATTTAATTATCTATCTAGCTGGATTCACAAAAAATGGGAGCTTATTTGAAGATTTTGACGTGACAAGTATGTTTGAATCGGAATTTAGGTAGGGTTCATCGCATTATAAAAATGAACACTAGTCAAGACTTGCAAAAACCGAAGGAAGGTGAGGATAAGAAGTTAGAAAAATTACCATCACTCAGACCTGCAAAAACTGAAAGCTTAATCGAAGTGACAGAAGCCTACCAACACGGTAGCAAGCTCACGGCGCCAGAGCATGGCGCCCGGCCGGCCAACTCGAGACGCACGATTTTTCCTCTCGACATCATAAAATTATTACCTCACTAAAAAATTAAAGTATAAATATAAGCTAAAGCTTGATTACCACATTGTGATAATTGCTATCCCGTGTTAAGTTATTTTAAAAATTAGGGTTGATAATAATGGATCTAGTAGCGGGGTAAAAATGTGATGAACCAAATGTGGAATTTTGATGAGAGAAGAGATAGATACAGCTGATAAATAATGGAAAATTATTTAATTAGGATTGTTTACTATACTAGTATGTATAATGCCTTTTTATCTAACCTATTTTAAACAGTTGTGCCCACCTTGTGCCAAAAATAATATCCATAGAGGCATAGAACAAAAGTAAATGTACCTAACAAATATTACAAGAATTACGATTATGATGGCGGGGATTTTTAACCGCTCATGGCATTATTATGTTCCTATTTCAATATTTATCTATCATTTACTTTAAACAATTAAAATCTTTATGTACTTACTTACTTACATGTTTCAATGATTTATTTCAACAGCCAAAAACGTTAACAGTAACTTGAATATAAATAATTTATAAGTTTAAAAGACTAATGACTTCAATTTGACTATCTTCTGGCTTCATCATCACATGATGACGATCATGATGATGATGAATATGGCAATTATCGGGAATATTTTAGTGACCATAAACACAACTGAAAAGTCACAGGACAGTGATATACGCAATTTCGTTTACATGGATTACATTTTTGTTTTTCAGCTATTTTGATACTAGTTTCCGCCCGTGACTTCGTGCGCGTCTCGTTCGTGCTGTTAATTTTTGGGAATAAAAAGTAGCCTATGTGTTAACCCAGGTTACGAAATATATTTCAGGCTTCATCCAAATCGGACCATCAGTTGCAGCGTGATTGAAACACAAACATCCAACATCTAAACTTTGACATTTAGTTTGGGACTAGAGGGCGTCGTGTGAAATGTCCAAAAAATATTTATTGATTATTATTTATAATACTGTATTTAGAATTTTGATATAAGACCCAAACTACTGATCCGATATTGATTAAATTTTTATGGGACTAATCTGGATCCTTTCAGATAAAAAAAGAATAGACTCTTTGCAAAAATTAGTCAGCATCTATTAGCGCGACCACTTTATAAATGACGTACTTAGTCGAGTTCTTATTCACTTATTGACCAATCATGCCGTGGACATGCATAATCTTAAATGACGTCAATACAGTAGCAAATAGTAGCAATGACTAAAACAATGAGATAAAAAAGATATTAAGAAAACTATGTTGCAGTGGCCAGATAAACTCGACCATAAATAAGTCACAGAAAAATAAGAACAAGCTAGTATGAGCTATTCGTTAATTCTGTTGTCGAAATTTCAAGTAACAAGAAAGTCATGGCTTATCAACCCTATAGCTGATGAGAACTGCGTGGGACCGACAAAAAAAGACAAATTTAGTTAAACGACGCTTTAAGTGATCAATGAATTCCGAACCAGAATAAGGGTTTGTAAGATTTGCCAATAATCGCAGTGTAATTAGCACTAATGTGCAATATAATTTGCTTGTCGTAATCATCTCGAAGGTACGTCAATCTGCAGATTACGGTTTAAGAGCGTTCTAGACGCGGGCGTAGAAAGTTGCTTGTGGCGCGACTGGACGGCGCCCGCGTATGTCCTGCGATCCGCATTCTCCCTTCCATGATTTAAAATAAAACAAAAAACATAAAAGCGACCATCGTAAAATACAGTGTATTGCGAAGTAATGACTTTAGAAAATGGTGTTCAGAATAGATATGGACTCTAGCAAAAAGAGGCAGCGCGGAATAATTTAACACCGCCCGCCCCTACAGATACTACTTTTACGAAAATAGCACAGACTAAGCACGTAAGCAAGCCGTGGAAAATTATATGCCTTAAAATTAGTGAGTGGAAAAATAAGCAACAATTTTGTGACGCAAGTCAAATAACAATGATTTTCACAGAAATTACCAAGACAAAAAATTCGTTCGGCTCTGCAGGAGTTGCAGAAAAAGAAACAAGTTCACAAGTTACATTCATAACGATTTACAATTTGTCAATGATAATATCTACTTACATCTCATTACCAATTGTGAAAACCATTTTATTGTTTATGAGAATGGAGCTGATACTTAAGATGTTAATATGTTTAGAAGCTACTTACTAAGTCTAGACTTAAGTATTATTATATATATTCTGTGACGTAAAAAACCGAATTACAAAAGGCTACGAAAGCGGGACGAAGGCGGTGCATTCGTAGCGCACGCGTGTGCAATTAGTAAATAGACCCATTTTGTACCCGAAGACATCATGTTCTATCTATAATGTGTAACATATTGTCCCTAAGCCGAAAAGGGGCTTACTCAGACAAAACACGTGAATAGATTGGCATGTGCAAAAGTTGCACGCACCTTTATATCACGTCGCACCCACACATAGACACTTTAACACATATGTGCAATGCTATTTTTAAGGAAACTTTAAGACGCTTTTCATGAATGAAAAACTTCGAAATAATAAAAGTCGTAGAACAAAATGTTGTTCGCCATGACGTATAGAATACCCCCCCTTTCGGAGTTATAAGGACATTATGTTACACCCAGTAGGTATACATAGAATAGAACAACTGCCAAGATCTGCAGGAAAGACAGCGCAGGCTCCGGAATACCAACACGTCACAAACGCCTCGTGTTTATCGCGCAAACACAAGCTTTTTAAAAGAGTTGAGTTTGATTCACTTAAATGAAGAGGCGGTAGTATCTTAACAAAGTGTGGAGCAATATTAAAATATGGTTAGTTGTATAGAGCCAAATATACAAACGCAAAAATTGAAGAAAAAAACATGTCTTCAGTCAAACAAAAACCTTCACCTAAATATAGGAATGATTACAAAGGAATGTCACGAAGTCGCAGTTGTTTAGATAATTGTAGTGTATAAGCAATCGCATCTGCGGTCGCGGCGGCGCGGCGGCGTTCGGGTCGACGAACGACCTAGCTCGTCGCGAGGCAGTTTCCTCTGCAGATCCGCACCCGTTCCAACTACCATACTAAGATTACAATTTATTCATTAGACAATACCATACTGAAGTTGCTATACCAACTCTACGTATTGTATTGTTTCAAACGTTTGACTATTGTGGTTTTAACTTAAAACCACTTATAATAGTAGTTAATAGTTTTAACAGTCTTTATTGTTGTAATTTCACAGCGAGTAGCATTTATACAGTGATATTATCATGTCTCAGTCAGAAAGTACTTGTAGTTAGTTCGTGATAATGTTTTTGAAGAGGAGAGTGAATAGGTTTCTTCTAGGCAAATGTGCTACTTCGTCGACCCTGACGTCGTTTGAGCGATGAACTTGGTTTTTTTTTAACATAAACATATTTTGGATGGGATATATTAGGGGCGTCTTGCACCAGAATTACTAAACGTATTTAACAGCTAAATCGATTTAAATCTGACGTATTTGTATGACTTGACAACTCGCTAAATACTATTTAAGAGTTAAACGTGTTTAGAGATTCTGGTGCAAGCCACCCTAAATATCACTGTAGCCTCCAGAAAATATAATATTTACTCAGATTCGTACTAAAATAAAAAATATTCATAACAAAGAAAGGATGCTTTAATATAATAATTATCCTGTTCTATCTATAACCAACCCGTATTCTGTAAACATGTTGAACGATATATTTTATATTGACGACAAACGGGTATCTAGTTGATCACCTGTCTTCTATTATTGACAACGTTATAGAATCTTGTCCTACAAGAAACATAGCATTATTATGGGAAGGCTAAGGGCCTGTTTCACAATCACTGAGCAACGATCCGTCAAATAAAAATTTGCCATCTTTGTTTTTGATTATTATAAAGTAGAGACGGACATATTTGTATTTGTCAGATAGCGTTACTCAGGACGGCTTGCACCAGAATCGCTAAACGCGTTAACTATTAAATGGTATTTAGCGAGTTGTCAAGTCATATAAATACGTCAGATTTAAATCTATTTAGCTGTTAAACACGTTTAGCGATTCTGGTGCAAGCCGCCCTCAGAGATGGTGAAACAGGCCCTTAGTATCGGATTAGTGCAGAGGAAGTAGGTATTGGAATACCTACTAATATTGTGTGTAAAGTCCATGAATATGAATATGAATGAATGAATATTGGAATACCGCGATGTTTATTGTTTTTTCTCGTAACACTACAATTACGACCATAGGAATCACACGCATCCTTCCGAGTGTTGGGTCTTTAGTTCAAAAATGTAACAAACGAATAAAATTATGAATATCTTATTTTTGCCATTACATATTATTAGACATCGATATCGTAATATCTGAAAGCAATAACGGACGCGTTATTACATAGAGATTATATAGGTAAAACTTCAGTATATGTGCAGCTACCAGTTTTGGTGACATGTGGTATAACTCTCACTTACGGCTGTCGCATCACATCTCATGTGCACAGCGCTCCATTACCGATGAATTGGCACCGGCAAAAAATATCATTTTCACTGTACGTCGACGTTTCTAATCACGTCATATCTGGGTCAACGGAAATTTACGACGAGAGCGATTTACTGAAAGCCTTTTACATCATCAGCTCTTCGACAACAACTGGTACTACCAGGATCTAATCGTCATGAGCCGGACCACTGTCGCTAATTGGGGAGATTTTTTGCCAGTAAGTATGCGACATGTTTTTTTAAACTCACAGCCGTTCAAAAATTAACGTATGATGCAACGTCACATTCAATTTCAATTATAATTTGTAATTAAGATTAGCAGTCAACGAAGTGACATAAAGGAGATAGTGAGACGGCAATTGACGCATTTGATCTTGTATTTGTGTGTGTAAGAAACAGGGAACTAGAGAAAGTATTCTGTAAAATTACATAGAGAAAACACTGCATCCGAAAATGATGAATAATAATCAGCGTGGGCGTTCGCCACGATGCAGTGATAATTGAAAGTGCCATCACATGCACGCTGTACTAAATAGAATGTGTGTCAAGTGGTCTTCACGGTCTTGGCACTAGTACCTAATATACAGCATCGACCATGACATAGGCGGGGAATTGGACGCGTGGGTGTTTCCAAGCATCAGCAGAGCTGCTGCTGGCGGTACGGCAATGGTCGCGCCTCGTTGCGTCGCCAACTCGCCACCGCACCGTCGACGCCGGCGCTTATATGGTCAGAAATAGTACTCAACTGAAGGGTTTCCTCACTATTTTCTTAGAATATAATATCTCGTTGAGTGGGTTTAGTGCAGTGTTTAACTCACACGCAAATAACATTTGCAAGAGTACACGCGACAGAAGGCGTTGAAATAGCCAACAGCTTTCTGGTCTAATTAGCTGTAATAGCAGTACCTAAGTAGGTTAGCTACACTTTAGGGAGCTACCTACGGCACGCACGCGACATTACGCAGAGCTCAAATGCGAGGAAAATGTTCTTCGGGTACTCTTGTAATCTGCCCAACTTTACCGTTTCAGTTTCGTCACATCTGGACACTTTCTAAAGAAACTGCAATATGTAAGTAATAAACGACAAGCAAGACGCTGCCTGGCTTCCAGTGGAAACATGCTATAATAAGGTATAATTGCTCACCAACTCTGTGCCTATATTTAGCTGCAAATACTCTGGAACTAGCTACGCATGCGACTAGTGCAATTACGTAAAGCGGTTGAGCCATTTCTAATCTAAAAATAATCGTAGGCTTTGCAGACATTGGCGCCACTAGGATCGTACGAGAAAGTAAAGACAATTATTTTTCAGTCCAGCGAAGTTCAACCGGAAAAGGCAAAAAAGTTTTTGTTGTTTTACGCAAAATAAAGTAGGTATTCTATTGTGATAATTTGTAAATGAATCACAATTCACAAATGCAAGTGTCTACGCTATATCGTTTCCATTTGAACATAATTCAAATCAGGTCATTACAAAACTTATGAAATCTCAAGCTCTACAATCCTATCGAATCGGAGATAACCCCTACTCAATGGTATGTTTAATAGTTCCTACAGGCGACTGCGGATTATGGTTGATAAATACATATTTCGCCTGAACGTTGCATATCCGTGACGAGAAGTAATACATCATTGGCGCCAGGCTCTGGTTAACCGTCGTCGTCTGCGCGTGCGATGCGAATTTTCCCCACGACTCGGACCATTAGGGAAGCTATCATTAACGTGGCGACAGTGCTGATCATTCGTTCTAACCGGCTTGCGTCGACTATTTCAATACTTACGCGTAAATTACATTTTAATTATCACGTAATAGGAATCTAACGACCATTTTTCCTATTGCACCATGGTGTTTCTATTTACCTAATTGATAAATGTGAAAGCAAATACATTCAAATGCGTTTATCGTGTTATGGAGATGCAGTATAGGTCGTGTGATAAACATAAGGTGCGATGCGACACATCGTCTATGACCTTAATTGCAAGTACGATCTCGGCCACTGCTCTCTCTTAAATCAAACTCGAGAGCCCTAGAACCCTACTTCTCATCGCAAATAGTAGGATGATCTGTCTGTCCCCTACGAGATCTAAGTTGTTGAAACTTACGCAATAAAGTCAACGACCTCATCTACCTACTTGTTTGTATGTGAATGATAGGATAATTTGAAGAGGGACTTGTTAATTGGACGTACTGTTACTTTGAAAGGTTTAGTTGGATGTTGTGATTTATGATTCAGCTGAATGATGTAAGAAGCGCATCCGGCGATTGGAGTGGTTCTATTAGTTTAAAATTTTACAATAAACCGATGTACGTTAGAGGGGTTTATGATGAAGAGCGTCCCAGACAGACACACCCGAGTAAATGTGTCCATTTAAAACCACAATTGATGTCTAGCGAGTGTAGGTTTACAGCAGCGGCGGAGCTCGTGTGAGGGACGGGGGGCAGGCCGGTGAACTCAAACGCATCCTGTCTCCGGCGTCGGTGATGTCGGCCAGACATCTCAACTAGGAAATGTGGGTTTTTAGAAGCCGTTACTAGCACACCCCGGCTCATTCATCATCAAGGCTGGGTCAATTGGACATCGACTCTTCCATACCGCCAATAGACACTAAATACCAACAACTAGGCGAACCTTCTTCCGACTAAACCATTTTAAGTAACTACGAACGAACCTCCTCAAGACCTCATTTTGTTTGGTTGGACGAATCGTATTTTACATAGTTATTTCAAAATTTCAAAGTAATGTTTACATCAAGTACAAACTAGAAATATGCATTGAATTAACATAATATGCGGGTAATAAACCTTACATATACCCACATGACATTTTGTACTATACGCGAGGACACCGATTGTACAAGTTTCATTATAAGGACCTAAATAAGCAATATGCAAAACCACGAATGATCGTCCGTCATTATCGATAAAGTTGAGAGTTGAGGTATGAATAGTATTCAGTCAGGTACGTGTCATCCGTTTGGCTTTGGTTAATTGTGTTAGTAAAATGTATAGGATATTGTTCTTAATCAGAATGCAGTGGCGTATGTTCAGCGTCGCGAGCACTGGATTCACCGAAGCGGCGAACTTCCTGTAGTTCTGGCATGCGGTATGAATAAACACTATCTTCCACTCTGACCGTTACCACCATAAATAAATAACTAGTTCAGTGGTAACATTACCATTAAATAACTATCAAGTTATCCTATGGAAAACGAAGGAAATAAACTTTAGGTTCGTCGGAAATCCCAGGTTTTCAAAGTCGGTTGTCGGTACGGTGAGCACCTAGTTAAAACCGATAGCATAGTTTGTTTCGCCAGTAACGTTTGTTTCATTCAAGTCATCAAGCTGACCGTTAAGTAAGCTGCAGGGGAATGTCTATTAGTCTGCCGTCGGAGAGGTAGCGGCGGCGTGACGTTCATATACAAACTAAAGGACTTCGCCTTTTAATATTTGCCATACAATTTGCGTGTTTGCCTAGGAACCGTTTTCCAGTAAACTCGCTTTTACGGGGATGTCATTAAATATTGTTTGTTGAAGTAGCGATTCAATACGTCTGTATGAAGAGGTAATGTATCGGCCTTCTCCTGGCCGGCACTTCGTCAGTATTGTTTAAGCTGCATCGGTAGTTTAACAGTAGTGGCTGCAGTTGACCTCGTTTGTTTGACCAGCGTGCGGCAGTTCGTGCGGAACGCGATGCAGTTTTAATTACCGAGGCCGTCTTTGCTACCCCGCTCGATTGTCATAAAACAAAGTAAACCACAACGGAAAAAACAATCAAAACTCATTTTTAACCCACTTCAAAAAAAAAGGAGTAAAATAAAAATTTTAACACGCTTATATTTTTATTTAGTTATACTTATACTCCCAGATTAATAATAATTCTAGGGAAACCAACTTCAATTTGATTGCCGGCTTCATCATACGATGATGATTGTCACAGGAAAGACACTGAAAAGTAACAGGAAAGCAAAATACGCAATTTCGATAGAGCCAATTTGGCTTATTGCAAATCAATAGAGCTGTTGAAACGTAGGTATATATTCAAATTATTAAGCAAAGGATTTATGATAAATTATCTATGCAAATCAGGTTCAAAAGATTCTTCTACATTTTAATTAAAACTTTTCGTTTGCGATACTAGAATGGATGATTTCTGAAAAACTGCGTTCCCTTTATTATACATTAGAACAAAGTCTAAAGATAGTCTTGGTTTAAGTCCTCTGACTTTATCAAAAAACCAAGATTTTATCTAGATACCTACTGTAACATCTATGGTAATAAAGATAAACCCTAGGTTAACTGTGGTTTATTTTTGGTAATGTACTAAACTGACAACGAAGAGATGTTTCAAGTTACAACATGCATTTTTATTAGTCTGTGGAAAACAATAAGCCTATGGTACTTTACTTACTAGTCTTTTGTTAGTCTACGTTTTATAATATGACCATCATTGAACACATTTTGATACCTTGATCAACTTTCTCACCGTATGAAACTTAGACTACAAAGTCACGGTTTAAACCCAGACTAGTATGATTGTTTTACAATAAAGCCGTAGGTCTCATTAATAAAATTATGTTTGATGGTTGTCCTTCACGAGTGACAGCTTCTAAAGGGGTATCGGATGAAGTGGAACGGTCGCACACACCGGCAACAATGCACAAAGAATCTCGGTAATATCACGGCTGTGGTTTTGCATGAGTATCGTGTCGTTAATAGGAGGAAATGTGGTACCGGATAGATTTTGAGTAGCTTCTGTAAATACACATGCTTATCATGCATTTCCGCAATGACTTAGTGACTATTGTTTACTTTGTTTGTATCTGATACTGTGTAAAAAGAGCACGTTTATGACACTGTTTTTTGAATTGACCTAAAGATTCATATTTTTGTTATTGAATAAGGATTAGCTTCACCGCCAGAGGTCATCAAATATAATGAATCTCATGAATAAATTTGTCGAAACTTATTCAATCCGTGTAACAGTATATTTTGTGTTATTGATTGCATAAGGAAAATGATTTAAAACATTTTAACAAAAAATTGGAGAAGACACCAACCGGCGGCGCCAGCAGAGTGAATAACATTTCGCTGTCGGAAGTTCATTAAGTGTGTCAATTCTAAGAAAATATTTAATTTGTCAGAATACTTGATGTGGTGCATCTATCGGAAGGAAGTTAAGATGTGATACATCAACTAACGATACCCAAGAGTAGGTGGTAGGTAGATAGAAATTCCTACTTTCGATTGCAAATTTTCTAGTACACCGAGTCCAGTCTAGTTGCGCAATAGTCAGAAGCGTGGTAATCACTTGTAATTATTATTGTAATTGCGTTTCAATCTAAAGGAGGAGCAAATGTTTTGGGCCGTGTGGTGTGAAAGCGCAAAGCTTTGCGGACTTTACTTAAGCTTAGTGGACTAGGTACAGTATTGCGTTCCAGAAGTCGGCACACGGACGTGGTTAGGACCGTGCTGAAACATGATATATGCCCCCTTTTCTGCTAAGTAATTTTGTGTAAGTATACGGACAGGTGATCAATTTGCTTAAAGGTTAGTTCGTACTTCTTCGTACCTACCAAGTTATCGATGATGCTAGCTAGTGCCAGTGGTTAATTACTTAGTAATTAGGATCTTATTAGTGCACTGTAACAATGATGGTATCTTTGTTACTTTGAAAAATCACGTAGAATGAAGCATGACTGACTTCATGTTATTAAAACCTGACTGTTATTACGATAAGGATTATCGGTACGCCCTTGTTGGTTGGTCTTTACAACTACAAACTATCTGTTTGTAAGTTGTAAAGATTTGTAATGAGTTTACAAGTTTTTGATATTATTATTTTTTCCAATGTCATATTGGTTTTATCCGGTTTTAATTAATGAAATTGAACAGCGATTTAGTCTAATGATGTAGTCGGAAAGTGGACCAGGGAACTTCTCAATGAATGTATCGACTGGGCAGCTAGAGCTCATTATTTGTAGGGTATTTAAGTTTATAGGCAGGCACCTAAGCGAATTATTTTTTTACATAAACATATTTCTAGCTACCAACATATTTCTGACCACACTCAAGATTAATTTCCGCAGGAGGGATCAAACCAGCACCTCTTGCACTGCGCCGAAGAAATTGGCAAAAGTTACATAAAATCAATAGGTTGGATTAGATCTCGCTCGATTCATAACTTTTAGAGATATAAAAATCTCTATAACCTACACAATAAAAGCTTTGAAATGTTACAAAAACAAAGCTAAGTTGCGTGCGAGCTCATGCCTAGATGATATCTAGCATGGTTGGAATGGAAGTATGTAGTCTAAGTAGGCAATGTATTATGTTCACAGTCTATTATCGGTGTAAGTGCTTGTAATAATGCAAGCATTCCAATATGCTTTCACTTCACGTCTGCGGATGGATACTGTCTCTTTCTTTTAGTAAATCAATGTTTCACACACCTTGTAAAGTAAATAGGCTTTGACTAAACATTCTTAGTAAATACAGTGACACGTGATTTTTTATTTAACCCATCTAATTCTTATTCAAGGTGGGGAATAAGATCTGTACTGACATTTCGCTTTGGGTTGTATGTATTGTGCATTCCCCCCCCTGCCTTCGGGTTGATAGTAGCGACGTTCCAGCATCGCAGCAGCAGCATAGATAAATCGTGTTGTGAATGTAGAGGAGTAAGATTCGATTTCCTATGTTCCTCATTTGTAATAACCATAATACTAGCGAAATAAAATGCTGTTAGGGTCTGCAATATATTTTGATGCTTGAAGCTTGATTGTATTGTAGAAAAAAATATTAAAAAAATTGGAGGGAAGTACTCATCAATAAGAACTTTACACCCAGTAGGTATTTATTTCGAATTTTGTTATCTAGGCTAGTTAGTGTCACCTAACCTACCTTAAATCAGTGATAAGGTATCTAGTCCTTGTATTATTCTGTCTCTAATAGTAAATGGAAATCATAGGGAATCCTATTAAGTAAATTTGTTTTTACCGATGACATTTAGATATGACTGTAATTAATCAAACTAATCTACACAAAATCACTGCACAAGGTTGTCCGATTCCAAACCATTATCTAGATAAGCAATCAAATCAGACAACTTTCACAAAGTTGTAAAGTAGGAAACCATGATTGTTTGTTTAGCTTAGATATTTTGATACCTGAAAAATACAGGCAGGTATTTAAATTAGTGACTAATAGAGTAGCATTCGATTTTTTTATACACCTCTGCAATTTAATTTTAGACCAAAATCAGAATATATAAAACAATATACTATAAATTATACTGCTAAAACTATGCAGAAAGAGATCGACAATGTTACTTAGAATGTACTCTCAATTTTAAAACTAAGATTCTCCCTGTTAATATCTAAACAAACCAAGATGGCACTATTTGCAATGATGATTAACTTTTGACAGAAGTTGAGAGGTGATTCTAAGCCGCATTATACCTAACTCTTAGTTTAGATCATTCAGGTAAAAAGTTATTGATGCACCTGTCAGCTTTGTACCTAATTTGTTGAACTTTACTACCATATAAGTAGAACTGTGCATAATTTTCCCAGCATTATTAAACCACTTTATTTAGGTATATTCAGAAAACATGTTATTATGAACTACCAAATTATTACGTTATTAGGTAAATAAATATAAGCTCTTATTTCCTTGAACTCAAACCAATGCAACACTGTGTGCACACTTTCTGTTAAATTGTATTCTCCATGAACTCTTCTTTGCAAAAGAAACTAGGTAAATATATTTCTTTGACTACATACAAAAAGATCATATCATGTAAGGGGTGTTACAGGTCTTACACATTTAAGCGTTAGGTTTATGTATGCTTTAATAATAATAATATATGCTTTCCTTAAATAACATTGATTAAACAGAGTGTAAACATGTATTACCTGTAACTCCCATTAAACGGAATGACACAAAAGCTTTATAGATGCAGATGGGTAGTTTAGTGCTTGATGGTTTTAGCTTTATACTTATTGATAATAAATAATGTTTAATATATTGCAAACTCAGGTTGATAGTTCTTCGAAATACCCTAGAAAAGTTTGGTAGTGGACAACCTATAAGTAACTAGCAGATACCCGCGACTTCGTACGCGTCTACAGTTACCGTGTACATTATATTATCTGTGCGTGTACCGAGCGGAAACTTTGAGAAACTTGACATTACACCTCATTACACCGAACTTGTAACTACTGGAATGTCAAACGCTAGTTGTTAGACCAAAGAGGTAGTACTACGCCCTGTCAAACTGACGTGACGTGACATGACAATGAAATCCTCTTGCCAATTGGCGCTGCTAATCCTTTTCGTTCATTTTATCCTGTAGATCCTGTTAATTATTCGAGATAAAAAGTAGCCTATATATGTGTCAATCCAGGTTACGAACTATATATTGCCAAGTTTCATCCAAGTTGATTCAGTAGTTTAGACGTGATTGAAACACAAACATCCAAACATCTAAACATCTAAACTTTCGCATTTATAATATTAGTAGGATAATATATTCTTTCTTCACTCTTGGATCCTAAGAAAGGGATGTTAAATAATATTTCCTACTAAGTATAATACTTACTTTAGATATACTTACAAAGTTTTTTATGACATGTCAAAAAATGTACAAATATGTGGATTTGGGCGCAAACCCTTCATAAAGAAGGAGTGTAGGTTTGTGAAGCCCAGTCAAGGTATAGGCGACAAGTTTACCTGACTAGGTTTACTCTCGGGTAAATCTATGTGAATGATGTGATTGCATTGTGTCCAGAAAGGTGTGGGAACTCTAAAAATCTTTGCTTGTGCCTAATATGTGGACAAAATTATCCTATTATCTTTAGAATAATATTATTTTCAATTATAATTTATTATTCTAAATGTACATACCGTTAAAGAAATCAGTTTATATCGGGTTTTTAGTAGTGCCATTTTGATAAGTAAAGTATTTGTTTTGTCGCCATTTCTTTCTACTAAAGCCAGGTCAACATCCAGGATGAGTTTGGTGAATTCCAATCATAACAACAAAGCAGGCCATTCTTGGATAGCATCTACCAATACCTACAAACCACTTTGCTATCAAGAATGCCTCAGTAACAATCTCTAAACATTTCAGTAGCCAAATTTAGTCTAAACTGGAATAAAACAGTGTACAGAACTGTATCCTGCTCTACTAGTAATTAACACAAGTAAAGGAAAGGAAATCGTGCAGGAACCGTTCACTATTGAAATGATTGCATAAAAAACAGATATGATTACTCACGGTTCGGCTTCTATGGACTGCAGGCGTGCGACATAGTTCGACGGAATGTAACCTTCTTGTTTAGTTTTCTTGCTTCTCGCCAGCCACCAGTCACCTTGGGTATCGTTCAGGATCTCCAGGTGCTCGCCCTTTCTAAAGCTAAGGTCCTCATCGGTCCTTGCATCGTAGTCGTACAACGCTACGAATATTCGGGTGGGAGGGACCTCACTCGTATCGGTGCCTTGGTTCACAGTCGATCTTATTGGATCAGGAGGCGGTGTAGGCACAGGAGATTGGAACGGTCTAGGGTCCTCCTCATGAGGATTGGTTCTTTCATTTTTGCTTTTGGAATCCTTTTCCCCTGTACTACTAAAACAGTTCCCCATTTTCTCTTTACAAGGTGAGACTGGTACCACAAATTTTTCGTGAAATCACAAACTCGTATAAACCCAAACGATAGTCCAGAGTCTTTACAACTATAAACATTGTATTTTTTCACATAAATGTCAATATATTGAACAGGATAGTGAGATTTTAACGTAAACAAAGATTGGAAATTGTCGTACGGCAGCCATCACTGTAATCGGCCATTTTGAAGTACCATAGACTAGATAGACTAGCTAGAATTTTATTTCAGCTTTTTTTCAAAGAAAGAATTTTATTGTGAAAAATTTACATTTGCACGAAATCTAAAATGTTTATTTACCTAACATACAAATAATAAGAACTAAAATAGAACAAAATAATTTCTTAGTTTGGGAATCAATACGAATATTTGTTATTTTACATGTAGTTTTCTAACAATAATGACAGCGACATCTAGTGACGACAACTAGTACTATGTTAGACAGCGCAAAGAAACATGACGCCGTCTAGTGCCTATGTTTAAAACTAATATGAAATCAAATTAGTCTATATGTTATCCTCTAGAGGGCATTATTTACTTCTTTTACAATCTTTACAAGAGGAACATTGAAGTGCTACCAGTAACGACGTGACGCTGGCAAGATTGCCATAAAAAAAAAAAAGTGCTACCAGCTATTTGGTTCCGTTCCTGATCCACAAAGATGATAACTGCTACAGGTGTAGTACTGTAGCAATGCATATTCCCTACAAATACGATACCTATAAGTATAGGTACCTAAATAAAATTATCATAAAAATCGGGTAGGTAGTAGGAGAAGTTTTTTTTGTGTTTTTGACAATTTTCTACTCTATCGGTAGGTTGAAACTGTTACGGTATGGTTATGGTAGAATTTTGTACCGAGGTACGCAGAGCCGAAGAATTGAAGATCGCCTCATTTTACCCACTCGTACATTCTAGGTAAGTAGTAAGCCCGCTACGCTGTCTGTAATACATTGCGGCGCGGCGGTGTAACGTCTGCTACGCGGATGAACGTGCCTGCTACGCGCCACTTCGCTGGACAACTCCGTCGTCCGTCACTGTCAGAATACCATAAATATACCATGCTACAGAATAGGTATAGGAAAGGTAATAATTGTATCATTTAGGAATGTATTATTATGTAGAAGCTTTTGCTACGCGGATCGCGTACCGTAGGCCGGCTACGCTGCGGTAGCTACACAGCGGCGGCGACGACGCGCGGCGTGACGTCTGCTACGAGAATCAAGCTTGCTCTATGCGTAGCGCTAGCGACCATCCCCAAACTCCGTCTTCTCTGTCCCTAATAGTGAGCCAGTCAGTTGGCTCGATAGGAATAAATCTCGAAATACTCGAAACAAGAATACTAAGACACGGAATAGATATAAAAATGTATTACGGAAGTCTACGCACGTCTGCATAGCGGTACGGTACGCAAAGAGTAGTAGACCCCCTACGCTGCTGTTGCAACGTATTTTCTGCTTAGATTTTCAGCACTGTGCCTAGTAATTTAATGTTTTAGGTAGTTTAGAAAAGTTTTGTACGCTGACTAACACGCTGCTTACTACACGCCATGTCAGGGGCCATGCCCAAAGATCATTTGGCCATGACGTATATTCTTGAAAACTCTGCCATGACTCATGGCGGAGTTTTCAAGAATAAAAGTTACTTGTCGGGAACTCTTGAATTGCTAGACGTAGCCAGTTAGGTAACCTAGTTATGTTAGCATAGCGATAGCGGTCATGTTGCACCAAGCAGGACAAAATCAAATCAAAATATTTTAGCACAAAAAAATTTATTAGTTACAATACAGTTAAGTAAAAAAATCTTTCAATCAACCTAAACAAATGTTTTGTGGAAGCACGATGCGACAACGAATTGTTACGATTTTATTATGTTCCATCTAAAGACTGGGAAGCCTTCTTAGAAAGTTAGAGGAATGATTAGAACAGGTAAAACGTTTAGTAAAGAAAACATTACAAATTGTCCTTCTTAGTTAAGTATAGGTAATACCCTCGTATTTGAAGAACTTAATGATTAATGTTTTTATGAAAACAACGCTATTTTCCTGGTAAACCGACAAAGTACCGACCTACTAACCAACTTCTTTAACCTATTCACACCTTACTGGGGGGTTTTACCTAGGTACTTATTAAGAGTTTATTCTATGGTTATCTTAGGTAGGTATATATTACTATTTACTTTTTACTTAGTTTAGTATCTATTTATGCGGTTTAGTTTGTGAAATGTAGTCTTTGTTTTATGCACCGTCACTATCGTACATTTAAAATCCAGTCCATCCAAAGGTTGCCTGGAAGAGATCGCTCATAGCGATAAGGCCGCCCATTGTACTTCGCTTTAATATAGAACTAAGTCTAATATCTAATTTCCGGTGCAGGTACAATAAAGAGTTTTCTATCTATCTACTTATCTGCAATGCCTTCATACTAAATAGGATTTGGGGTTAAGTTTGTAAAAACCTGCCGACGTAGGTAAAACTACCTATATTTATAGAATCCTACATAACTATTCCACCGTCAAAACATTCCCTAGGTTCAGTACTTAGTGCAATAAAAGTTCTAGCCTGCAGCACAGCAAACACTCGTCAACAAATCGAACACCGATAGGCTTTCACGCAAGCTTGTTCGTCAAACTACACTATTGTACCAGCAATCAAAGATAAAAGCGCGATAAAGGATCGTTAGAATAGAAGTCAAGTGTGGTGTGAATGAGCAACAGGCAAACACAAGTCAGTTCAGTTGGAATCGTTCGCAGCTCGGTCGTATGGAGAGAACGCACGCAGCCGCAAAACGTATTCTCCGCGCGTGTGAACCTTCTTCAAATAATCATAATCCCGAAACTTCGTTATTAGGTACTGTAATTTGATAACAAGTCTGCCGACGCCAGATTACATTGGTAAGTACTTATAAACAGTTTTTATCTCGTAAAAACCTAGAGGTAGGTAAACATTACGATTTGGCGGTTCCAATTTGCGTTTCGCTGTGTAAACAAATAGTTCGGTTGAAAAAATAATGGTTGGATTAAATCCAACTGGATTTTTAGCATTTCATACTAATTGAATGAAGAGATAATCATAAAATAAATTTTAGTATTGAGGAGCAATGTGCGATCACTAAAATAAAAACAGTTTTCTAAGTTAGGTTTAGGTATTTTATTTATACTTAATTTAATTACTTACCCACCTGTTTTGCCTATTATTTGGTATCAGAAAGAATACCTGTTACATGCGAACACAGGTGTAACATAGATAACTAGTTATTGGTAAGCCGGTTCGAATTCATCAGCATATTATAAACATGAAAATTAATGGGACCATGCAGAATATATTACTTACATAGAAAATAATCCGTACAGTAGCCGCAGGTAGGTAAGTACCTATAGGTACTTATTGTACCTCTTATTATGCATTATGCAAGAGACATAGAGAATAGAAACAAAGGTTACGGAATCGTGTGTCCAAACGGAAGGACACCTCACGATTCTCTGAAATAATCCATTCTCAATGAACCTTAGTGTACAATTATCATTGTGCTCTAGGGCCACATAGAGCAGAATTAATGTTTATTTTATAACGTGTGTCTACAACCAGTGTGTCATAATTTAATCACGCACTATAAGTAGTTATTTTATAGCCAAAAACCTGGAGGATGTGGGTTTTATAAAAATCGAATTCGAAAAGAGTACTGTCGATTTAAAAAAAAAAGTACGAACTACACTAGGGCATTTAGTTTTTAGGTGCCAATGTCACTCGCACTAGTCGCACTTCTATTTCAGGTAGTTAGGGAGGTAAGTAGAAGTGCTTAGTAAAATGGATTAAAGAAATACAAGTCCATGCTAGTACCACTAGGCTAGTACCTACCTACCAGCTTAAAAGTAAGTAAATGACTTTTGAACTTTATTAAAAAAATACAAGGCATTTAATCTAGCGGGAAATATGTACATGGCTCTACCTAGGTACCGCATGTACAGCCATGTCTAAAAATAGGGCCAGAAAGCTAGAAATTGTTAGTTGTGTAATCAATATTACCTTCTTGAGGTCAAAGCACAAAAGTTTTGGAATGAAAGTGAGCAGTTACAAATGCTACAATGAAAATCTAGAGCGATTCATAGATTATTGAAATTAAAAAAAGTTATATAGATTTTAGGAATATGCAACTTTTATATACTTGGCCAGTTTAGTTACATTATACAAAAACTTGAGTAACTACGTACGAAAAAAAACAACACTATCGATTTAAAATTCCAATGAAAGGGCAGAAGGGTTTTATTTAACGACCCTTCCTCTTAGCGACTGATTTTACCTTTGTATGTAGGTAAATAGGTTAAGTACCTTTACCTTTAAATATTCTATACAGGCACACCGGTCTAGTTACCATTTTATTCACACATTCTATTCAAACCTACTGGATTTACTTCCGTTTGTGCCCAAGCTTTTTAAAAGAAAAGGAATAATTTTCATTAACTTATTTTATTTTAGGATAGGAAGAGTTTAAAAATATATAGTACAATTAAAAAAATAATGCCGATTCTGTTGTTGCATTCTCCTAAGCGCTAAAGTTATATCCGTCTTTGTTGTTTTAGCTTATGAAAAGAGACGGAATTTTATCTGAGTAGGTATATAAAATATATTGAACCCAAAGCAAAAGTTAATACTTACCTAACTATTAGAAAAATCATTAAACTTGCTTTATCCTTTAGATTAAAACTATAAACTGCCGCTATACACTTTACGAAGCCGCGCTCACCTGGGTTATAGGATCGTTAGTATTTTATATGGAAGAATTTATTTGTAATAGCTAGTAGGTATAAAGCTACGCGTCCATTGTATCGGAATCGGAGCGTACGGAGCGAAATAATTTGGTGCTTTGTATTGAATTCTATGGTGCAGCGTACACTGGATCGGGATATCAGCCCCCGTATGCCAATCTTTTGCTGTCAAGTTATATTTCACTGCCCAGTGTAATTTGTACCACGTGATCATTCTTTTTAGACACTTGACAGCAAAATATGCGCGAAAACAAATTAAATGACATCATAATGTCACTATTTAGTCACAGAATAACTATGAGTTAGTATGAACTGACCATGATTTAAAACTTTGCAGTTCAACTTTGCAGTTCAACTTTGATTGGCATACCAATTCTGCGCATATAAATTGTAAATACAGACGAGACTACGCCACTGGAAATATTGCCGATATTACACTGCATACGCACTGATTCTGACCCAGTGGACGTGTAGCATTAAAGTGACATGGTTCTGAAAATTTTCTGTAAGAGAAAAAATAAAGCAAGCAAAAAGTTTATCAGGAAATGTGAACAGGCCGCTGGCCCAGCTGATTTCAAGCGGTTACCTATAACAAAGTAAATAGTTTTCAAAACAAAGCTAATTAAGTAAATTCTAAATTAGTACGACCAATATGACCAGCGGGCATTCCCTTTAGCCTATTGTAGAACAATAGGAATAAAGAGAAATTCGCTACAATTTCGATGAGACCCAAAATTCAGTAAACAACTGAAAACTATTTTAAACTCGTAGGTAGGGAGGGACCTACTGTCTTATTGCTGACGACCACGGCAAAGGGAACTTAGTTTGAAGTTCAGAAATTCGTTCTCTAGTTAGCAGCAGGGGTATTCCAATCTCAGTTGAACTGCAAAGTTGTAAATCATGGTCAGTTTATACTAACTCATAGTTATTCTGTGACTAAATAATGACATCATAATGTCACTATTTAGTCACAGAATAACTATGAGTTAGTATGAACTGACCATGATTTAAAACTTTGCAGTTCAACTTTGCAGTTCAACTTTGATTGGCATACCCCTGCTGGTTCTCTAATTATAATAACTCGATTTCCATAAGACTACCTAAACTCAGTAAAAAAGTTTCCAGGTAATTGTCTATCGAAAAATGATTAATGAAACATCACAATGTTTTTCAATGATCTATTATTTATACACACCCCACATGATGGGGTAGATAAACAACCCACTTTACAAGAACATTGATTTATTTTTCATAACTTTAACCCGACATAAACTGCATTGCAGGTCCTGGTAGTCTGCTAGTACACGGCTCTCGGAAAAGATTGACGGACAAACTGACATAGTTTTTTTTTTCATCTAGTATGCTCTAAGGCCGTATACAGAAAGAAAGCTGGAAACTTATAAGCGCTTACCGGCGCTTGTCAGCGCGGCCCGTTCTACACAAAGGAAGCAGGTTGAAGCAGACCAAGCAAAAATGTCGGACTCATCGGACGATGATTTGGTTTTGTTAGAAAATGTGTATTTAAAAATGCGAAAAGAAGCTATACATCCCGTTAATAGAGATAGGAAACGTTTCCGAGAGTACCATCATTTATTTATAAATGAATTAAAATTTGATGATGAAAGATTTTATAAATATACAAGAATGACTCAAGAAACATTTGATTACATTTTGGATTTAGTGAAAAACCAATAAAAATGGCTGTCGTAATTGCACGTGTTGTCGCAGTTGTTTATTAATTTAAAATGGCAGCGACCAGCGCTGACCAGCGCGTGTTGAAGCTTGTCGGAACTTGTCGGCACCGTTCAGTACTTATAAGCGCTTATCGGCGCGCGTTCATATATTTTCCTGCGCGGGTTACCAGCGCTGTCAAGCGCCGGTAAGCGCTTATAAGTTTCCAGCTTTCTTTCTGTATACGCCCTAAGGATTGATGAATGGACGTAGATACTGACTAAGCTTTTTTTATGTGCGATAATTTTCCACAAACTTATCTATAGCTCTGGACGGACAAACGGATAGAATGAAAGAAGATTTTTTCATAGCTATTAACCAACTTCAAAAAAGGAGGAGGTTCTCAATTCAGTTGTATGTTTTTTTTAATGTGTTACCATCGTCGTCGTCGTTGCCATCTACGTGCACCAAATTGCGTATTTTGCTTTTCTGTGACTTTTTGGTGATGTTTACGGTCATTAAAACATTCCCAATGAACTGCCATCATCATATCATCTGATGATGAAGCCGGTAGTCAAATTAAAGTCGGTTTTTCTAGTTTAACTTATAAATTATCATATGACTTTCCACAACCAGATTTATCGCTACTCTAATATTAATAGTAAGGACTCTAAGAACGGACGAACGGATAGACTGACAAAGGAATGCACTCTGGATCCCTAAAAAGGTCAACCTATGTCATACCATGGATCAAAAAAAATATGTATTATTAATCGATGGTCATACTCAGATACTGTACCTTCATCGGTTTTGTAGTCATACTAACTTGCATTCGTTAGTAGGGGAAATATAAAGATGAATATTTAAACATATTGTGGCGCCTGTCCGACAGCCGGCCTTGTAACGATAATCACTGTCATAGATAAATTTCATAGTACCAGCTTACCCCATAATACCTACCTATTATGTACCTACATAATAGGTAGGTACAGTACGCACAACGGATCTTCTGCGGGTTCTGCGCAGATACTTCAGAAGGACGAAGATCCTTTGTGACTGCTATACATAGTTGTAGATAGGGTATATAATTATGCTGGTACATTGTCTTAAAAATACGATATGTTATAGCGATAAGTTATATAATGTTTAGATACAAGACTTTTTTTTTTACCTGCTGCAGCCTAACACTGTCATATTCATAAATTTATACTAGGTATGTACCTATACACCTAACCTACCCAGTAATATACCCACGAGTAGGTTAGGTAGTGCCAAATCGATTGCTATCAGTCAGTTTTCTACCAAACAAAAAAAAAGAAAAACGTTGGCGCACGGCGTCATGTTGTGCTGATAAATAAAGCTTTCAAAAAATCCGTTGATAAAATATCTCAATAGAAAAACTGTTCTGTCGGGAAAATTAAAAAGTTAAAATTGAAAAATAGCTTCCTATTTCTGCATTCAGTTTATAAAATAATTTGAAAAGGTAAGCGATTTTGATGATGATTGAATTCCTAAAATTCAAATGCTCCGGGGAGTTCAGAAATGGACAAAAGTTAGGTATATTGTTCACGAAGTGAACCGAAGAAATTTTCTGTTTTCTTTATATTTTGAACAATGAAATGTTGGAAAACAAGTTGCTCAAACATAAATATTTAAATTTATTTTATAGCGCCTCGACCAATCCCACCCAATTAAACTTTACCAAGTAAGTATTTTGCAAATTCGGAGAACAGTAATACCAGCAGGTTATTAAAAACACAATGACATAATTTTTTCTAACGATAACTTATTTTGTTTATCTTCTAGGCTCGGATGATAACGACGATGAAAAAACCATTGCTCGATTTACATAGACCAATCAACTCTACACTCAGACGAGACACCGCATAGAGTGTACTAAGTGATGAACAAAGGAACCAATCATAATGTTAGCGGACTATGACACCCGCTACAACGCCAACGCAAGCGTCAATGGAACGTTCGATTCATTTGAAGAACCCAGCTTCATATCAGTGCTAAAACATCGAGGTTCCAACTACAGTGGTAACATCGGCGAAGTTCTGAGAGTGCTTGAAGATTGGAGGAATAAATATAACATATCGGTTGTCAAGGAATGCGAGCGCTCGGAATACTGCTCCGGGGAGTTTAGAGATTTAATACTCGCTTACAATAGTATTCATGGATATATCAGTTTATTGGTAAGGATTTCTTTGCAGCGAGAAAATTCTTTTACGAGAATTCGATTTGGAATAAAATCAGTCAAGGTCTTACAGTTCGAATGTTAAATTGTTGGAGCTATTTGATTGTAACTCTTGAGTATGTAATAAGCCGATAGTGACCTTGTAGTGTCTATTTGCTGGCTCTTTCATAAGGACACAAGGAGGGCGGCGTAAATCTACCAATCAAAAATGAAATCATTGACCAACCCGAGAATCTGATTAATATATTTTACCTGTCTTGAGAATGGTCAGTTGATGATGATTGCTTTCCCCAGATTTGCCTGTTCGGCAGTCTAGCGAATGCCCTGAACGTAGCAGTGCTGACGCGGCGTGACTTAGCCTCAGCTCCTATCAACCGGTTGCTGAAGTGGCTCGCAGTTGCCGATGTCTTCGTCATGATGGAGTATGTTCCGTTCGCTATCTACAGATATCTGGTAAGTCTATTGTAAACTTGATCACTGTTGCATTGTTGTATAAAGGTGAACAGCCCGTTCAGATCATATTTTGTTCCTGTTTTTCTGTGATTCCAGCTGTTTCCAGGTCAGCTAGACCGTCCATATTCATGGGCAGTGTACTTGCTATTCCATAGCCACTTCACTCAGATTCTTCACACGGCATCTATCCTGCTGACTCTCTCTCTAGCTGTCTGGCGCTACATTGCTATCAAGTGAGTATAATTCTTTGAAATTTCAAAATATTGCTGCTGCCGTGAACTCAAAATTTTCATGGAATCTTGACGCAAGGCAGCTACGTCAACCAAGTTCAGAAAGAAACAGACAATGCCCCAGCATTGTCTATATTTAGGTACATTAATTTTACGTGTTCAGTTTTAGATAAGACAATTATTGTAAAGTTTATTAATTGCAGGTATCCGGCCTACAGCCTCACATTGTGTACAGACCGTCGCTGTACAATAGCAATCCTGCTTAGTTTTGTGCTACCACCGATACTCTGCATCCCTTCATATTTCGTAAGTACCTACATGATATTTTAGATAAGTACACCTTAGTCATATTATTAAAGTAAAAGATCTTTAATGTCTGGAGGGTGATCTGTGTTTACATGTTTAGCAATTACGATGTTCTTGTAAAATGTCGTTGCCTAGCGACTTTAATTTTTCCAGTAAGACACATAACTGTCTTTTCTTTGTAGCGGCTGAGATTATTTACACATTTACGGGTTTCTTTACGAGCTTTACGGGAAATTAAGTGCGTAAATTTAAAATTTCTTTGTAAGGAAGCGTCGTGCTTCGTTTACGGCACAACATACTTAAAAAAATTATAGGCGAGGCCATACGTAAGTATTTTGGGGTGTCTTGCTTCTGTGCCGCATTTTACACAAATGTCTGCCTTGGGGCTACATCTATTCTGTGCTCAGGGTCTGGAGAAAGCCACATCGCAAATGGCGGCGTTGACTTTATCGCAGCGAGCATACACTAAGGCCTTTCACAGTCTTCGTTCTGCCTTTGAATGAGTACAAGTAATTAAATTAAAAATTGAAAAAAACCCCGAATCTTGGACCGATTTTCATCAAACATAGCTAAGAACACTTCCGACTTATTCACCTTACAAACAAAAAAAAAACAAAACCAAATTGGTTCATCCGTTCAGGAGATACGTTGCCTCAGACAGACACACACACAGACACGTCAAACTTATAACACCCCGTCGTTTTTGCATCAGGGGGTTAAAAGCTGATATAAAGTCGACTAGAAATCAAGCCAAGCCATATTACCCCTGAATTGAAACATGTTCAACCTTTTACGAAATTAATTAGTATACAAGTCAAGACCATGCTCTAAAACGTTTTGATTATAGCAAATTGTGCAGCTTTGTGCTGGTGCTGCATATTCTAGCTCAAAGAATGACATTATAACATTATAATTATGACAACAAATAATTATGACATTATAAGTATGCTCGTAGGTACTTACTTGAGGCAATTATAAAAATGTCAACGCGTAAATACTGCGCAAGCTAGATTCGCCTATTAATTTTTGTACCAAGTTATATATCTTTATACAGATAGGCATAAACTATACCTACATAGTTTATGCTTTGACTCTATCTTAGGCTTGAAGTTGAACCAATTCTCTTATCGTGATTGATAAAGGGCGGAATGTGGTAAAACAATACAATTAGCGATGTTGGCGATTTGCACCCAAGGCTTTCGGATCACACCTTTAATTAATTAATTTCTGGTGTGAAATTCTAGCGGTCAGACTAAGCTGTGTCACTTCTAATCGAATTTAATATATTTTACAATTAATTTAACATGCAGATTTCTTAGCACGAGTTTAGTTTGCAACAACGGCTGTTTTCATAATGCCAATCGACATAACACCTACAAGATATCGGCGAAAGCTAATCTGTACATTTAGGTACTTACTACCACTAATATTACTTCCGTGCAGCTACTGAGATGCCATTACGTCACATTTTACACCGATTCAGTGCTCTCGTCTATATTTTTATTCGAGCAACCAGCTGCCCCCGTATCCAATCTTTTGCTGTCAAGTTATATTTCACTGCCCAGTGTAATTTCTTCAGGTCACGTGGTACAATTTTGTACCACGTGATCATTCTTTTTAGACACGACAGCAAAATATGCGCGAAAACAAATTAAATGACATCATAATGTCACTATTTAGTCACAGAATAACTATGAGTTAGTATGAAATGACCATGATTTAAAACTTTGCAGTTCAACTTTGCAATTCAACTGAGATTGGAATACCCCTGATGTTGCTAACGTATTTGTCTTCAGTATCGACTAGTAAGCAAATGCCCAAGATCCAACTGAGAGAGACCGAGAGATAAAGTTATAATTTCGCGCTCTATTGATATTGATTCTTTTCTATTCGCAATAGGTTCGAATAGATAAGTCCAGACTCTTGGTCGGGAAGCTATTCTTGAGCTTTTTATGAACCTAGGTATTGAATATTGAAATAAATCTCATAAAGTAGCTAGCTATCTAAGTATAGATACTCAATTATATTGATTAAATAATCCTATATTTATTAAACAAATTCAGGAACTTATAATGAGTCTATAAGTTGTACTCATCGAAAGCTCTGGGTGTGGACTATTGTTTGTTCGAGTGAAACTTACTAAATCGGTACCATACTATAGCTTAATAAAGGTGTGGTTACGCAACCATTTAATTAAGCTTCTGTTTCATTACAGGTCTTTACTATTCATAAGGATTTCACATTCGACAAAAACTTTATGCCATCACGAGTGTATTTCGTCGACTCTGATTTTGATGGGACTCTGTACCAAGTAAACTTTTGGGTGCACGCTGTATTAATCAAAATACTGCCGTGTTTGATACTGACTGTAATCAGCGCTTGGTTGATCAGAGCGCTATACAGAGTGAATACTAAAAAGAAAGCTTTGAAAGGGTACAGCGCGTGTGCGGTTGATACTGCAGTGAATGGTAATGGAAACATATTTACGAGGAAGTCTACAAAGCGCACGAAAGCGGAACGGAGGACTGACAGGACGACAAAGATGCTACTGGCTGTGCTGCTACTTTTTCTCCTCACAGAGTTTCCTCAAGGAATTTTAGGTGAGGATAGAAAATAACTTTCTCTAAAAAAATTTCTCTAAAAAAGTTTATTATTCGAAGTTCGTAAAAGTTAAAATGTACTTACTTACTGAAAGACGATAGGTTCTTAGGTCATTACCTAACTACCTATTATCTTTTAGTAAGTATTATTTGATTAGTAGCTTATGTCGACTGACGTCCTACTTTTTAGTAATGTATTTCTGAAAGAGCCAAATACAGGCTAAGCTTTTGTCCATCTCCGTAATATGAACATAGCTACCTCGTAGCGTTTCATTCGACCATCGAAATGCTAGTTTTTGAATTTTGACAGTTTACAGCCTATCTTTTGCAGGTCTTCTCAGCGGTATACTAGGCCGATGTTTCTTCAAGCGTTGCTACGATCTCTTCGGTGAGCTGATGGATGCACTGGCGCTTCTCAACGGGGCTATAAACTTTGTGCTGTACTGCTCGATGTCGCGACAGTTCCGAACCACCTTCGGCCAGATGATGCGGAGTCGATGCAAGCAGGCTCCTAGGGCTGGCTCCCATACCGAACTGCAGACTACTTATGTATGAGTCAATTTGGTCTTTCGAGCCGGATACCGTAACCCTAGTTACATTACATCAAACGTTCGAGCTTCGGACCTCAAAATTTAGTCAAAATAAAATCGCTAGTTCGTCAGACACTTTCGAGTGGATTAAGTAATAGTGGATAATTTTAAATCACAAAACTAGTCTTCCATTCACGGAAAATGCCATAAAAGAAGAAAACCGGAGATGACACAATTAATAATATTTAAATAAAAAATTATGATATATTTTTAATTTCGCCAAAGAAGGCTGTCTAATAAATAATAAGAAAAACTGTACTCTGTTACTAGGTAAATAGTTGTAACCGTCCATACTTACTACCAAATTATTATAACACGTGTCGTGTAAAATTAGGTTCAGTTAGTTCTACAAAACAAAACTGAAGAAATGTAGCGTGTGTGTTACCTTATATACCCCTAAAATTGTCATTTAATTGACATAGACACTGCACTACATACTTGTTTTTTTTAATTTTCAGACATTCATATATGAACCAAAGTATTTCACGATATTAGATTAAATATTACAAATTGTAAGCTGTTTTCATTACTTACATCGGAAATACAAAACAAAATATTTCATTTCGGTTATTGACGACTGGCTAAAAGCCGGGAATGACCACTTTGGTGAACGGGAAAAGCTCTAAAAATAGGAGTTGTTTATTTTTGTATACTGTGGCAATTCACCAAAGGCTTTGCTTTAACCGGTCAATATAAAACGCTCAAACGAGTTTTATTGCGGTTCGAACATCCATAGTTCGAACGAACATCACTAATTTTCAGATTGACACAACTTTATGGGAAAAAGTACGGAACGAGTATTTGGTCTACAGAAGCTTCAACAAAATCGATTCAGATTGTTTGAGGACCTACCAATCTATTGGCTTAACATAGGTTCCGAGATCCCCTGTATATCTACTTAGTTTATAAGAATAACCCTTTATTATTATAATAGCTACCTATTATTCAGTTATTTTGGGTTCAAATTAGGTACTTAATACCTTTAGACGATTGTCACCAATTTTTCACAAAATGAGATGATTTTTTTTTAAACGAAATAAAATGCTGTCCTCATTTATCAAAATTCCGAATTCTGAATAAAAGTAATGAATACGCTGATAGACATGTTATTTAAGATTCTCATAAATCTTGTCAAAGATTCTGGAAAAGGGAAATGTAATTAACATAATGTTTGTTCAAAATGATCCTTTTTAGGCACTATTATCATGCAAATAACAGAATCTTAGCTATCCAGATTAAACGAACGTTAGGAATACTAAGTTTTAGCTTACTAGACACTCTAGATACCGTGGATGTGCCCAGGCGGGTATGATGATAATTATGTTTTGTATACATATATGTCACAAAAAGCTCATTCCATAAATCTCAGCATTGCTATATACTTTCGTTTCATACATCGAATGTTTCCCACTCTCTAAGATTATTTGATGGCAAATGAACAGTCAATGTTCATGAGACCGTGATGTATGGAGTGAATGGTGAATTAGCATTCCTAAAGAAAACACTTCGGACAGATGTCGGCCAAGGGAAATGTCACTAACTTTATATAAGATCTCAGAATCCAGAGATGAACGCAAGAATAATTTCGATTTTTATTTCTGTTCACCAAGCAAATGAACTTGATTAGCAAGTGAAAATGGCAAAACGTCTTATGTTTTCCGAAAAACCGATAATTGCTGTCTTAATAAACCGATAATTTCCAGAGCGGAGATCGCGTAGGAAGCCCGAAAAGTATCTAGATGTAACAGTGACTTGCGGAGAACAGACAACAACTTGACGGGAGAGCTGGAAGCCTGCTGGTTTATCGTGGTAGAGACCTCTGCTGCTGATGAAACATCAATGTTTGTAACAATGTTTGTGTTCACACTATGACGGCACGACACCTATACATATCGTTTCCACGTTTTTGATAGCATCCACGCAATACCTAACACAACTGCAATTTAGCTGCAAAAACAGCGTTAATAGTACAAATCTTTATTGGATCTAGATAATCCAATACTACGGTAGTTAGGTCATTTAATACTCACACAATATTGAAAAAAAAATTGGCACTAGGTTTATTTTTCAAGAGTAATAAAACGCCACAAATTCAATACATTTTCATACATTAAATTCCAACAGTCCAATCGGAATCGCCTTCAAGAGTAGGCTAAAAGTATTCTGGTACTCCTTGAATTCGTCCCTGCATTATTCTTAAGCCTAGCTTGCTCTTTATCCACTATTCTACTGCTTTCAGCTGAGCGAGCTTGAGGCTTTATTACGTTCAACCCTCATGCGTTGTTAAACTTGTACTAAAAGATCCCAGAATTCTACGGAATCTATTCAAATTGCATACAGACGTTCGGTGTTTTGATGAGATCTCATTTAATGAAGAAGCGTTTGGTACCAATGCTTTGCGATGACTCAGATTGTGTTTGAGATATAATTCAAAGATTCGGTGGATTCTAGGATTAAGTAGAATCTTAGTCTACCGTGAAGCTAATGAAGCTTTTGCGGAGCAAGAGATTGATGAGTTTCTAATGAATTTCTCTGTAAGAGCAGAGTACGGTTAGATAAATATTTGTCAAAGAGCTCGAATTTCATTTCGTGTTTTGGTGGCTTTTACTACTTTTCTATAAGCGTGCCTCATAGTATGCAAGTCACAGTACTATGGTAAACCAGTACGCAATTTCGTTTTAAAATGAAACTGAATAAGCCCACGATTTTAGTATCCCTTGGCCCTGCGCAGGAGATACAAATGTAATACCAAGATCACTTTTGATTAAATGAATGAATGAATATTAAATGAATATTCATGGACATTTCACACGACGCCCTCTAGTCCCAAACTAAGCAAAGCTTGTAATATGGGAACTAGATGCTGATAGAATACTTATATACTTTTTTTTTTGTAAATACATAACATAGTAACACCCAGACATAGAACAAACATCTATGTTTGCCACACACAAATGTTTGTTCTTGGTGGGGATCAAACCCACGACCCACAGCACGGAAGGCAGAGCTATACCGACTGAGCTGTGACGCCTGGATTCGAGCATATTTCTACAATATTGTGATATTATTTTGATTAGAAAAGTATCTTTATATGTTCCTAGCTAAATTTAAAAGACATGCACATACCTTTAAATTAAATGTAAGCAAATTGAATTTTTACATACATTATAGACATGTTTTAATCTTGGTTTTTTTTTTGTACAATGACAAACTGACTTTATTTATTCAAAACAATATCGAATTGTTGACATGGGAACATAGCTTAAGGGCGGCTTGCACCAGAATCGCTAAACGCGTTTACCTCTTAAATAGTATTTAACGAGTTGTCAAGTCATACAAATACGTCAGATTTAAATCGATTTAGCTGTTAAATACGTTTAGTGATTCTGGTGCAAGACGCCCTAAATCATCAAGTTAAGTGACAGATTAGCATCACAGAGTACAAGAAGTTTTCACCCATCATTTTTGGTATTACGGTATTATGGAACGCGAATTTTAAGTCGAAAATAAAATTTTCATGAAGAGTATGTAACGAACTCTATTATTATCACAATATTTTAGTACGAGTTCTTATTTTTTTTTTATTGAAGCTCAAATTTTAAAACATTTTCTCATGACTTAATAAGTACCTACTTGTAACGCTCGAATTAGGCTTATCTGAAGGTACTCATATTTCTTTTACTTTACATACTTCTAAGGTATCAATAAATTCAGAACATTATTGTTTTATGAAGTGTGGTATGGCGACATCTTTTTATAAGAAATTCTATAGCTGAGGGTCGCAATATTTTTTATACGTCTAGTCATTTCGTGGGAACGAGATTAGACCACACCTACTAGTTTTTGTAAAATTGTTTTTGAGTTATTTTATTGGAGAACTGGGAAATGAGAAACGGCTTAGAACACTAACCACGCCTTAACCGATAGAGGGGATGCGAGAGACAAAACTGGTGTGCAACAGGAGGAAGGAGTCTTTTGTGAGCTTGCTGGTCTTTTGGCTTTTCGGGGCTTGGATCATGGTCATTGTCATTTGAAGTAGTTAGACAGAGTTGTTTTAGTTTAGATTGAGGCCATAGAGATTCAGGGGCGTGTGATCTGTTGATGCAAGTTGATTAAAGATAATAGTTTTGATTGGGGATAGATATGTTTGTGGTCAGTCAGATGACAGCGTGGAAGTGAGTTATGAGTGAAAGTAGTGATAGAAGCAGTGTTGAGCTTTAATTAGTCCTGGTGTATTGATAAAATTCAGTGTTGTTATCGAGATTGGTCAGTTTGGTGTCTTTTGGTAAACTACTCTAGTAAATAAGTCTAAAGGATCAGATGAGACAAGGTTTTTGAATAATCTTTAGTTTTAATTATTTATCTTACTTAGCCTAAGTTGTACTTTTCCACTAGCAGCTGTACGAGATCAAATATTATTTTATTTATTGCGCATGATATTCCATTTTCAGCCTAGAGACAACGGGTAGCTGAACTATATATTTATTGCACGTAATTTACCTAATCTTTAGAGTCATAAAAAGAGAAGCACTGACAAGTTCTGCTTAGCAATTTACCTCTTTCCTTTGATCCCAAAATATGATAGTAATCTGTGTAACAATTGCATAAAATAAACACTGAGATTACTATCCTATGGAAATGTTTCTTTTGTTCTTAATTTAGCTTATTTAATTATTCTTATTAATTCATGTCAGTGATCTATTTCTTAAATTCCTTGTAAGTCTCTATGTCTGGAATGCGATTTGTGGTCGGGGGTGGATCCTTGCTACTGTGGCAGTGTGTAGAAACCTCCGGATAGATCTACCTATTGCAATAATAATAACCATATTATTCTCCACGCCATAGCGCTTACTGGGGATAAGCAAATAGATCAAAGTAGCTAGGTAGGAAAAATAGGGTTCCTTTCCTTCCTCTCCTTTTCCTTTGTGCTTGAATGTGCTTGTAAATTAAGATCATACCCCATCCAAAGTCTAGACTGGATTTAGGCTAGAAGATCTTAGCATAGATTATCTTTTGCGCGCTTGTGATCTATGTATGGTTGGGGCACCATTACAAAAAACAATAAAATGTTTGAATTAACTAGACAAATTCTAATGCAAACAATTGTTTTCCTTACAGCCCTACGAGACTCTGCAATTTAGTTTTAAGATTATATTATATAATTCAATTCTTTCTTTATAATTTTGAATAATAAATTGCAGCTTTGTTAATCTTAATTTTAACTTGTTACGGTTTATGTATTTCTTTTGTATTAAATGAGCTTTCATTCAATAATCTATTTTATTTGACACAATGACTTTCACTCACGATAAGAACAGATGAATCTAACTAGACGAATCACGTTAGAATGGCCATTTAACTATAGTAAATTTATCGAAGGTTTATAGTAGGTTTTATTTAAGGCTTCGATCTTTCAGGTACAGTAAGAATTTTAGGTAGGATAGGGTCTATTTACAGTGGTGCCAGGTGACTCAGGATATAGTGCCATTCAATATTGAATTATTAATTTAATTCAATAGCCTATAAAAAGAGCTTGGGTTACTCAAATTTCACAACGTAGACATGATTCATCTGCCATTTCGTGAGAAAATTTAAATTGGGGGTCATTGTGTTAAATAGATAAAGAAACAAGGCTGCAATAAAAATAAAGGACTCATTTGTTAATGCAGGAAATAGTCTTGCATATGCAGGGTTTGGGTAAACTCATAAAATTTTGTAAGAACAGCTAAACAAAATTTATTAACAATAGACGAGTCAGGTTATTGTTTTAGAACGCGGACCAGTAACACGTGCAAGATTTCAAACTAAATCTTTATCTTTCCTAAATTTTAGTAGTTTATTATTTCCGTCTCTTGGTTTTTTTTTCCTTTTGTATTTACTTGATAAAAGATTTAAAGAATGCATTCATTGAATAATATGAGGGGGTTTGTAGACTTTGGCGTTATTTCTTTGAAGTACAATAATTACAGAATCTCATTTTATTTAAAAAATTATTTTCATTAGTTTCATTCCTTCTTTTCTTTTCATGGGACTGATTATTATTTTTAGGGGAATAAATAAGTTAATTATTATTAATTTACATAAATCAAACTAAAGTAAATAAATTAGATACACATATTTTATAATCTTATATCTAAATGATCTGTTGGACTGCGGGTATAATGTATGATTATTTCTGTAAGAGATGTATGAAGTTAATTAAAATATCCGAATGGTTGAATGATAGAGATTGAATGAAACTTTCTGATAGATTTGTAATTGGTTTGTGGGGCCCAAGGTTTCAACAGAATCTGAGATTGAGACATTTTGTTTGTTTTATAAAATCAAATAAACATTACACTTTACAAATAACTTGTATGAAGGAGATTTTTGGTGTTAGGTTAGGTCAGATGACATAAACATCGGTATTATTCGATTTCATACAAGTTATCACTACACAAAATCCAGAACTGAGCACACTACACACTCTCCAATTTATAGAAACGTTATTATTTATGAATGAGAATCTTTAGTTGGATGTAGCGATTTCGGGATTTAAGTCTGGATGTCATAAGGGAAATCTAGACTATGAAGGGTGATACGTATGAATTCCTAATACAAAATCAATTTTGATTAGGAGTATGTACATCAAATTACTAGAATTGAATCTAACTCACAACTAGGTTTTTCTTACAGAGTTTGGATTATTCCTGCGGAAAGATTTAATTATCTGAGATTGCTTTATTTATAGCTGGAGATCGAGTTTTAATTGGTGGCGATTCATAACATTGGTTTAAATACACTCCACATTTTTTTTTTTTATTTATATATGTATATACTTGCACTGCATATAGAATTATATGCTGGTTACACTTAAAATACAAATATTTGAAAATAAGACAAACAAAATTCATTTTATTAAATGGTAAAAAAGGGGTTGTATTTATAATGGGAACAGCACCTATAATAGAAGAAGGAATGTTAAAATTTGATATTGTAATGATTATGAAAGTTATTTATTTGGGAATAAAATAACTTGCGTAAATATTGGGAATCAAACTAAAGCTTTTAAGGATCCTAAATTTAAAAAAATCAATTTATTATTGTATTATTAACAAATAGATCTTCACTTCCAGTCTTTAAGTCGTAGGGGCGTGAAGTTAAAGATAAAAAAAAAATTAAGTCAATAACAATTTATTCGCGTTATAAATTTATCAATTTCAGGTCTGTATTTGATAACAACAACCTGAAAACATCGTGACATGGAGGCATCGTGTGTGAGGACCGTTCGTTGAAGGTGTTCCTAAACTCTACCTTGGCGTGTCGGTTTCATTAGAGTCACTTCACTTCGAAACAATGTCCTAAGCTAAGTTTTTTTTTGAGTTTCAAATATTCTTACGCAGTTTGTTTCAGCTAGTGTTATTTGAATTATTTCTGTTGAGATTGAGGTATTCTGGATAAAAAATTTAATAACATGGATTGATGATGATAGCGAGTGTTAATTTCCATTGTTCGTAAGAGATCATTTATAAGCAGTTTTCTAGGGATAAATATTTTGTTTTATTCACACATTTCTTGTTGTATTTATGTCTGGGTTCGATTCCTAGATGTATTTCTTTGTTAGTTGAATGTACTTACTTAATCTGAATTTATAGATTAATAGATTAGGGTAGATATTTTCAATTCAGTTGAAGAAAATCAAAAATACTTTAGTTTTAAAACACAGAGAAAGATCAATCAAACAGAGAATTTCGGGTTCGATTCCTGAATTTTACAGCTTTCGATTCCTAAATATTTTTTGAGTTAAGTTTTTGTTTCGTGCTTATGGTTCGACTCCATTAGCACCGTCAAATATTTGAACATAAGGATCAGGATCTGTGTTGATTGACAAGGTCTTAGAAAGAGACAGTTTTATTGTTTTGTTATCGTTGTTGAGTTGTTATCTAGATAACTAACTGATTGTTTGTCATAACTATTCCAGGACAGAATGTTTAAGAAGTGGTCAACAAGAGTCAAACGAGAGTCCAGGGTCGAGGTAGTGAGGTAGAACATTAGATTTGGTATGTGTTTAGCCTTTTACGCATGTCATTTCAGTGATTACTTAGATTTAAGAGAAATTATTTCGATTTCAGATTGATTCTGTAAACATTGAAGTTTAATAACATTGTTGTGTCAAGACAAGATTTTATCATTTAGGTTCGATTCATAAATTGTTTCTTTTGAAATTTTGGTTCAAGATTAGATATAGTTATCATTTAGGTTCGATTCCTGAATATAAATTAAAGGTATAGGTTGCAAACAATGAAGCAAACTTTAAATTGCAACACCAGATGGGGGTGATAATGTTTTATTGTAACCACATATTTTGTACTTTTCATAGAGTTCTTTACTTTAGTAAATTTCTTTCAGTTTTCTCAGCCTACGCCTCAAAACTTCAACAAATTTAAGGGGCGACTGTAACGAACTCTATTATTATCACAATATTTTAGTACGAGTTCTTATTTTTTTTTTATTGAAGCTCAAATTTTAAAACATTTTCTCATGACTTAATAAGTACCTACTTGTAACGCTCGAATTAGGCTTATCTGAAGGTACTCATATTTCTTTTACTTTACATACTTCTAAGGTATCAATAAATTCAGAACATTATTGTTTTATGAAGTGTGGTATGGCGACATCTTTTTATAAGAAATTCTATAGCTGAGGGTCGCAATATTTTTTATACGTCTAGTCATTTCGTGGGAACGAGATTAGACCACACCTACTAGTTTTTGTAAAATTGTTTTTGAGTTATTTTATTGGAGAACTGGGAAATGAGAAACGGCTTAGAACACTAACCACGCCTTAACCGATAGAGGGGATGCGAGAGACAAAACTGGTGTGCAACAGGAGGAAGGAGTCTTTTGTGAGCTTGCTGGTCTTTTGGCTTTTCGGGGCTTGGATCATGGTCATTGTCATTTGAAGTAGTTAGACAGAGTTGTTTTAGTTTAGATTGAGGCCATAGAGATTCAGGGGCGTGTGATCTGTTGATGCAAGTTGATTAAAGATAATAGTTTTGATTGGGGATAGATATGTTTGTGGTCAGTCAGATGACAGCGTGGAAGTGAGTTATGAGTGAAAGTAGTGATAGAAGCAGTGTTGAGCTTTAATTAGTCCTGGTGTATTGATAAAATTCAGTGTTGTTATCGAGATTGGTCAGTTTGGTGTCTTTTGGTAAACTACTCTAGTAAATAAGTCTAAAGGATCAGATGAGACAAGGTTTTTGAATAATCTTTAGTTTTAATTATTTATCTTACTTAGCCTAAGTTGTACTTTTCCACTAGCAGCTGTACGAGATCAAATATTATTTTATTTATTGCGCATGATATTCCATTTTCAGCCTAGAGACAACGGGTAGCTGAACTATATATTTATTGCACGTAATTTACCTAATCTTTAGAGTCATAAAAAGAGAAGCACTGACAAGTTCTGCTTAGCAATTTACCTCTTTCCTTTGATCCCAAAATATGATAGTAATCTGTGTAACAATTGCATAAAATAAACACTGAGATTACTATCCTATGGAAATGTTTCTTTTGTTCTTAATTTAGCTTATTTAATTATTCTTATTAATTCATGTCAGTGATCTATTTCTTAAATTCCTTGTAAGTCTCTATGTCTGGAATGCGATTTGTGGTCGGGGGTGGATCCTTGCTACTGTGGCAGTGTGTAGAAACCTCCGGATAGATCTACCTATTGCAATAATAATAACCATATTATTCTCCACGCCATAGCGCTTACTGGGGATAAGCAAATAGATCAAAGTAGCTAGGTAGGAAAAATAGGGTTCCTTTCCTTCCTCTCCTTTTCCTTTGTGCTTGAATGTGCTTGTAAATTAAGATCATACCCCATCCAAAGTCTAGACTGGATTTAGGCTAGAAGATCTTAGCATAGATTATCTTTTGCGCGCTTGTGATCTATGTATGGTTGGGGCACCATTACAAAAAACAATAAAATGTTTGAATTAACTAGACAAATTCTAATGCAAACAATTGTTTTCCTTACAGCCCTACGAGACTCTGCAATTTAGTTTTAAGATTATATTATATAATTCAATTCTTTCTTTATAATTTTGAATAATAAATTGCAGCTTTGTTAATCTTAATTTTAACTTGTTACGGTTTATGTATTTCTTTTGTATTAAATGAGCTTTCATTCAATAATCTATTTTATTTGACACAATGACTTTCACTCACGATAAGAACAGATGAATCTAACTAGACGAATCACGTTAGAATGGCCATTTAACTATAGTAAATTTATCGAAGGTTTATAGTAGGTTTTATTTAAGGCTTCGATCTTTCAGGTACAGTAAGAATTTTAGGTAGGATAGGGTCTATTTACAAGTAGTCAAAGACACGTCTAGAGATTAATCGCGTAATTCTTTTAGCCAGTGAAAGGCAAAAGACAGCGTCGTATTACAGAAAACATTCTTCTGAGTAATGTTTTATGGAGTCCATTATAACAAGACGTTAAATGGTAATAACTCAGGATTATAACACAAAGCAACTGTTTTTTACTTTTTGCTAGAACATCTGATGAAAATAGAAATACTGTGAAAACGACGTGTAAAGTTTAAAGTTTCCATTTTTACAAAAGTATCAGTACCTACTTACTTGCTGTTTTATAATCAATTATAATGCCTATAACGATGCACTGTCTCACTGAACACGTCCTCAGTGAAAGTGCTCAGTGAGGCAATGCATTGTTATAGGCCTTGTTCCATCTTTTAGTTGTATAAAAAAAATTCTACCCTACCCATTTCAAGTATCTAAGTAGTTTTTGATTCGATGGCCTCCACCTATCGTTCTAAAAATAAACACGGCTCTAGACGAAACAAACTGCTCGTAAATCTGTTGTATTTAAAAGTACAATGGACTGAGCAATCCAATTGCCGCTAATAAACAATGATTAGCGCGCGCGGGTATGCGTGGGCCGTGACATGAAAAATGACACCGAAACAGAAGGGCAGTTTACTACCTAAGTACTACCCCTACTTTACTACCCCTGTCTATGGACAATGTAAAGCCCGGACGCTTCAATTTGTACGGGTGTTGTCGTCTATATAAATTCTATGGAATGTACGCGCAAATGAGAACATGTCATGCGTAAAAAGCATGCAGAACAAACAATGAGCCTTTTTACTAGCTGTTGCTACTTTTATTCTGTGGATGTGCTTTTTATGTGCATCGCACTGCGTCCATCGTTCTGTCACGTAATAGTCCAGCAGGGGTATGCCAATCAAAGTTGAACTGCAAAGTTGAACTGCAAAGTTTTAAATCATGGTCAGTTCATACTAACTCATAGTTATTCTGTGACTAAATAGTGACATTATGACGTCATTTGATGTGTTTTCGCGCATATTTGGCTGTCAAGTGTCTAAAAAAATGATGAAAAAGAATGATCACGTGGTACAATTTTGTACCACGTGATCATTCTTTTTAGACACTTTCAACACACGTTCACACAACACGTTCAAAACAAGAAGAAGATAAAATCAAATGACATCATAATGTCACTATTTAGTCACAGAATAACTATGAGTTAGTATGAACTGACCGTATGATTTAGGGCGTCTTGCACCAGAATCACTAAACGTATTTAACAGCTAAATCGATTTAAATCTGACGTATTTGTATGACTTGACAACTCGCTAAATACTATTTAAGAGTTAAACGCGTTTAGCGATTCTGGTGCAAGCCGCCCTTAAACTTTGAAGTTCAACTTTGAGATTGGAATCGCCCTCCAGGGAATGCCATCACAGATATTCGTTATTATAGCAGTAATGGTCAGTGAATTCATTGCCGAGGATAATCCTAATTTCTGAATTAATATGTAAAAATTGTGAAAAGGTACCCGAGATTCAGAGAGACTCAAGTACCTTCCTAATGTGGGTGAATGTACGGGCTCTGCTAATGATGCCATCATTTATAATATTTTTGTCCGACGTTATTTACACTGACGCTGTTCTTTTAAATTAAGCACTAGTGGTTTCTCATTCCACCGTTTCTTGTAAGTATTCTCCTACTCGTAGCCTCTATTTTATTAGTACTAAGTACCTATGTAAATTACCTAGTAATTTTATTGTTTACTGATTTTTGTCTATTGCTTGTGTATTAATTTTTAACTTTTATTAGCCCTATGATGTGATTTCTTTGTAATTCAATCAATGTTAAGACAAGTTGTTGTTTGTTCCTCATCATGCTGTGACGCCCTATAAAGTATGGGAGCACTATTATTATGACCCTCGACTAGTTTATTTGATACTTAAGTGTAAACCCGTGTTGGGAGTCCTATTTAAATAAAATAAAATAAAATCCTATTTACTTATGTTATGTATGTGTGTGTGTGGCTGCGTCCACCACCTTGTTTGCCTTCCTACAATAAATCAGTGCTAAGCTAACCAGCGTTCGTATCACTTGTCTCCCCGCTCCGTCTTCATATTTAACAGTGGCGACGATCTACCCGCAATTGTGCGAAAAAACCGTGGAAATGTCTAACTCTAATGCGCAATACGGAATTTTAAATAGTTTCGATCACACGATACAGACGTGGAAGACGTACAGAGGCCGCATTTCTCAGTATTTTGTGGCAAATGACATCAACGAGAAGACGGATACCGAAGGCAAGAAGAGAAAGGCGATCCTTCTCAGCTCACTCACCGAGGGTACCTACAAGTTGGCAACGGATTTAGCCTTGCCCAAGGACGTAGTAGATGTGCCCTACGAAGAATTATTATCACTTCTGGATAAGCATTTCACCCCCAAGTGTGTCGGGTTTGGTGAGCGTCATAACTTTTACGCGGCCGCTCAAGAGCCGGGTGAAACTCATTCGCAGTGGGCCGCGAGACTGCGAGGTCTAACAGCTAAGTGTGCGTTTCTCAACGTCGAAGAGGCGCTCCGTGACAAGTTTATCATGGGACTGCAGCCGGGAAAGGAGAAGGAGAAGCTGTACACGAAGGAGCTGGCTGGCCTCACGCTGGTCAACGTCGTGGAGATGGCTGAGAACCTCAGCCGAGCGCGCTCCGCCATCGCTGCCAGCGCTGGTCCCACCGCCGCCGCCGCCGCCGACTCGCATCAGCTTTTCAAGATCGCAGATAGCGGGAAAAGTGCTGGTGTAGGAAAAGTGAAGTGTAGTGTATGTGGTTATACGAATCACAAAGCGTCAGAGTGTAGATTCGCTAATTATGTTTGTAAGAAGTGTCACGTAAAAGGCCATCTGCGTAAAATGTGCACGAAAGTGAATTACGTGGAGATGGATGGCGTTGACCAGGGTGAGGATGATGAAGACGACGACGGTAAGCTTTATTATATCCGATCACTGAGGGGAGAACCCATGGTAGAAAAAATTAGCATTCATAATGAATTTTTCAGATTCGAAATTGATAGTGGGTCTGGGGTAACGGTAGTTTCGGAGGGGTTTTACAAAACTCATTTCAAAGATGTGCCATTATCAAGTACTTCTAAACAGCTGATGACGTATAATGGAAGGAAAATAGTATGTCTAGGCACATTCCGTGTACCAGTATGCTACGCCGGACAGACGCACGATATCGTTTTATTCGTGGTCCGCGACGGGGGCCCGCCCCTTCTAGGTAGGGATTTCATTTCTAGTTTTAATTTACAGCTGATGCCTGTAAATTTCTGTTCAGAATCTGATTTTTCACTCAATGATTTGCAGCAACAATACTCAGAACTATTTTCAGATAAGTTAGGTAAGTTCAATAAATACAAAATAAAGTTATCATTACGAGATAATGCGAAACCCGTTTTTGTAAGGCGCGCCCTGTAGCATTTGCGTTGCGCGATAAGGTTTGTAAAGAAATCGATAGATTGGTCGATTTAGGCATTCTTCAACCGATTGAGCACTCAGAATATGCGTCACCTATTGTTCCCGTTTAAAAAAAAAATGGGTCAGTCAGGTTATGTGCAGACTACTCTGTCAGTATAAATAAACAGTTATTAGTAGAAAAGTATCCGCTTCCCACCACTAATGAGTTATTTTCTAAGATCCATGGGGGACAGCAGTTTAGCAAACTCGATCTATCAATGGCATATAACCAATTTGTGTTAGACGATGAGTCACGTAACCTCACTTGCATCAACACAAGTCGCGGTTTATTTACCTACACTCGGTTAGTGTTCGGGTTAGCGAGCGCGCCAGCTATTTTTCAGCGCGCGATCGAAGGGGTATTGTCAGGTATAGACGGAGTGTTGTGCTTGTTAGATGATATTCTAGTGACTGGGAAGGATAAAAAGGAACATCTAGAAAAGTTAAATGCTGTTCTTAAGCGTTTACAAGATGCAGGGCTAACGTTACAGAAAGAAAAGTGAAGTTTTTTTCAAAATGAAGTCCGGTATCTCGGCTATATTATAACAAAAGACGGTCTAAAAAAAGAACCAGAAAAAATTAAGGCTATGGTGGAAGCACCGGTTCCCACTAATGTTACTCAGCTGCAGTCATTTCTAGGACTAATTAATTATTACAGGAATTTTATTCCTAATGCGTCAACGGTTCTCAGTCCTTTATATGAATTGTTAAAAAAGGGTACGAGTTGGAACTGGACTGCGATTCATAACACAGCTTTTCAGGAAGTTAAAAAGTTGATGACTTCGGAACAGGTTCTTGCGCATTTTGATCCTAACGCAAAAATAATATTAACCGTAGACGCGTCTCCGAGCGGGTTGGGGGCGATTCTGTCACAAGTAGGGTCAGACGGGACAGAACGGCCTATCTCGTTTATGTCGCGAACTTTAAATCCAGCAGAGAAGAGATACGCTCAGATACAAAAGGAAGCAACCGCCATTGTTTACGGTGTGCGTCGGTTCCACCAATATTTATATGGTCGATCTGAACCGTTTTATTTACGAACGGATCACAAGCCACTTTTGTCTATTTTTAGCCCTTCGAAGGGAATACCTGAAATGTCTGCGAATAGATTACAACGTTACGCTTTGTTCCTAAGTAGCTACAACTACAAGATAGAATACGTACGCAGTGCCGATAACAGCGCGGATTATTTGTCTCGCGCGAGCTTACCGCGGGCGGTGCATGAGTGCGCGTGCACCGAACAATGCCGCTGTTGTGATTGCGAAGTAGCATATGATCGAGCTACTTACGTGTGTTTTGTAGTAGACGGGAGTATGCCCGTTACATTAGATAAGTTACGCGATGAAACAAATAATGACCCAGTGTTAACGCAAGTGAAAAGGTTTATTTTGAATGGTTGGCCACCGAAAGTTAATGATATACGGCTAAGTGCATATCATTTGTGTAGATCGCAATTGTCGTATGAAAATGGCTGCATCATGAGAGGTCATAAGGTAGTTTTACCCGTGAGTTTATACAAAACTATGCTATGAGTATATGAGTTACATTCTTCACATTTAGGTATAGTTAAAACTAAGGCCGAAGCGCGTTCAAGATTTTGGTTCCCTGGAATTGATCAGGCGGTAGAAACTATGATAGGTTCGTGCGACGTGTGCATTCAACTGCGCCCCTCGCCCCCGCGCGCACCCCTCGCTCATTGGGAGTTCCCGCCGTGTCCTTTCTACAGAATACACATCGACTTCCTAGGCCCGATTAAAGGTTGTACTTATTTAGTAGCAGTAGATGCACATACCAAGTGGGTAGAAGTGTACAATATGAGTACTACGACTTCGGCAGCCGTCATTGGGAAGCTCTGTGATTTTATGTCGAGGTTTGGTGTTCCAAAAACAATAGTAAGTGATAATGGTACAGCTTTCTGCTCAAGAGAATTTGAGCTATTTTGTGTTTCAAATGCAATCTCTCACATAACATCGCCCGTGTATCACGCCCCTTCGAACGGCCAGGCAGAAAGTTTTGTGAAAGTAGTGAAAAAGGGAATAAAATCCTGTCTTTTGTCAAGTAATACGGTAAAGGATGCATCGGTAAAATTACTAAAATATCTAATGGATTATCGTAACTCTATTCACACTACCACGGGTTTGTCCCCTGCTCAGTTGGTATTCGGTCACAAGTTAAGGTCGCGACTAGATTTTTTTGATCCGAAGTCATCGGCACCCTCGTCACCCTCTCTATCCGACCATGTTAAAAACCAACAGTGTATGCAAACTAAGCAGCAAGGGAAAAATAAAACAAAATCTTTAAAGAAAAATGATATTGTACTGTATAAAAAATTTACAAACAAAACAACTTATTCATGGTGTAAAGGAGTCATAGAAAAAAGAATAGGTAAAGTGTTATACATTGTTAAAGATATGGATAGCTCTGAAAGTCATAAAAGACACATTAATCAGTTGATGTTGTATAAAGGGACAAGCAACAATGATGTTGGTTTTGATAACAGTTCTAATGGGAACTTACCTGGGCCACCTTCACCGCCGTTGTCTCTGTCAGTGTCGCCGTCACCGTCGTTGCCGCCATCGCCGTCACCGTCACCTCCGCCTTCACCACTGCCGTCTGCGCAGAAGTTGTCACCTACACTGTCGCCGCCGCCTTCATCGTCCATGGCCATACCTTCAGTGATTGCATCAGAGTCGTCTGCACCCCAGCAGGAGTTGACACATAGTCGAGGGAGAAGAGAGGAAGTGTACGAGCCTCATATTTCGCCAGGAAGAGAGAGCGAAGACGTGAACCCGTCTCAAGACACGCATACTGATGAACGACAAAGTAGTTCGAATGTCCTGGTGGGTGAAACAGGAACGAGACACTCGGTTTCTGAAGATGAGTTTTACGAAGCAGAAAGTGCGCTCGATGCCCAGAAGGAACCACAGAATGATGGTTCGATAGCATGTGGAACAAAGAAATTGTTACGAAAGCGCCCCGAGGTTAACTACAAGAAGTACTTTTAGATTATTAATTTAATAGTAGCGATCAAATTAGTTTTAATAGTATTTTCATACTAGAGGGAGGATTGTTATGTATGTGTGTGTGTGGCTGCGTCCGCCACCTTGTTTGCCTTCCTACAATAAATCAGTGCTAAGCTAACCAGCGTTCGTATCACTTGTCTCCCCGCTCCGTCTTCATATTTAACAACTTATATAAGTCTAATGCAATCTGTACACCACCGTGTAGAGTAGAGTTTGCACAGCTATTCAAGATTTGTAGACCATAATGAGGATAGTAACTACTAAGTAAATCACCAGCTCCAAGCGCCATACTTTGGAATAAACATCTACACTTGAATAAGATAATCGATAAAGACAGGTGGATCAATGATGGTCTAGGGTCAGGTGCCAAATGTAATGATGCAGTCGCGGCAGCCCTAACCGTGGTACAAAAAAAGTATATAAGTATTCTATCAGCATCTAGTTCCCATATCACAAGCTTTGCTTAGTTTGGGACTAGAGGGCGCCGTGTGTAAAGTCCATGAATATTCATTTATTTATTTATTATAATATTGTTCTTGTCTGTACAGTGAGAATAAAAAAAAATTGTAGGAATGTACGAGTACTTACTTATATACCTTGTAAAAGGAACATTTTCTATATCTGACAAGTTTTGACTGAATGAGCTCATAAAGGTAAAGAAGACATTCAGTCCAATATTGTTGTTCAAAAACTTGCAGTCAAAACGAAGAAATTATAAGTGAATATTCAAAAAGTGTAAAGGATTTGGTGAATAAACAAAAATGTGTGATAATGAGGGTGCAACCCACTCCCACAAACCTCTCGTTTACGGTCACGAAAGGGTTCGGTTGACCGCTTGCCGCCTTTTAGCCAGATTTGCTGTTTCCGATAGTTTACGTTTATTTCACTTGCTGGTAATCGTTAGCACTAGATTCTTTCGCACACACTCACAGATATAGCTAGATATACAATAATGAACTCTATCTGGCATGAAATAGCTACTATTAGGTATGTAGAGCTGGTTCGTTCTCTTGTATGCTCAACAGAGTGTTTGTAAACCCGACCTACCTACACGAGTGCGAAACCGGTTATACGAGTAAGCGCAAAGTGTTATCAGGTTTACAAATGCTTAATTATAATAAAAACTCTTGCTGTATCTACTCGTCGACGACACATTGTCTAGTACCAAATGTATGACGTTCCAGGTAAAATTCAGGTTGACTATTATTTTTAGTGTGCACAAGTGCACAATATTACATACACAAGGTCCCACGGACACGAAAACTTGGCCAACGCACAGCAATATAGCGCTAGTCCTTTCTTAAGAAACCAAAGCTTTTGAAAGTTATTGTTTTCCATTTTTACTAACTCGTAAAGTTACTCGAGAAATAAAACGCTGCTTCTGTTATTTTTTCGGTGACTTTATTTATTTTGATAGGGATTCTCTAAGGTTTATACAGAAAACTTTGTATAAAAGTTGGTGATGTTGATCCTTTTGTTTTGTCACTGACTGTGACTACCTGATTGGTTTAGGTGCTATTTTTCTGGTGAACTTTTTGTGGAGCTGTGCCAACACTCGATACGTTTATCTATCAGATACTTACTTTAAAGCTTGTTCAAAAGTGACGATTGTTTAATCGCTTTCAGCGATATTACAGTACAGCGACCCATTGTACTATTATAAGTTAATTTTTAAGTTTTTGTATGTCACCTGAATTCTTTGTGTGTGCAATAAAGTATTATCTATCTATCTATCTATTGTTTGACATTACAGCGTGACAATACACCAAGCCCGTACTCACGTGTCAGACGTTACATTATAATGCCAAGTTTCATCTAATTTGGTTCAGTAGTTTCGACGTGATTGAAACACCAACATCCAAAAATCTTAACTTATAATATTAGGACATTACATTTATAATATTAGTGGCATAGTGGGATGAACACTTTCAGTAATATAACAATACATTATATAGAAAACACAAGAAGCCGCATTTGACATGATTTGTATGAAGGGTTTTGTCACCAAAATGCTACTATAATCTGAGTATGTATACTTTCTTGGGAAAAGTTTCTGCTCCGCGGGCGTTGAACTACAAAATAAAGTGACGATGAATCCCAACGGTAAACCGAGATTTTTCAATCTTAGATTAGATCTAAGAAACCTTGTTTGCATGTTATGAACAAAAATCATATCTTATTATTGTGGATCTTGGTAAAATCAGAGATGAATATTTTATCTCTGGAAGGTAACACAAAGAAATTCTACCACCGAAGGTATTTCTGCCGCCAAGCAGTAATGCTTGCATTACTTTGCACTGTGAGACCATTACATCTGTAATTGATTAACCCAACGTTGATGTTTTCAAAGGACGTGCTCCCGTGGTAATGCAGTTATCGATAGCAGACAGTCACCGTTCAACATCAGCTCCTTTGCTTGTTCGTCACTTTCACTATCTTTCACTCATAAAAGATCTTTAAAATCGATTCAACAGGTGGGGCCGTCCTGAGCATCAAACCTACTTATAATCCTGTTAAAAATGATTGGTCAAATACTAAAGAAATTCCGAAGAAAGGCCGGACGGATACAGGAAGCATCGTCGTAGAGCCTCTACGATGTTTACTCGTAGACCCCCTACGAAGTGTACTCGTAGAGCCTCTACGAAATATGGTTATCTTGATTCTCTAGTCTAGGGTGGTTCATTTACCGATAATATTATAGTTGCATTATGCAAATACAACTATAATGAAGACAAGTAATAAAATTTAAAAAACCCTTGATTTTGGACCGATTTTCATCAAACATAACTAAGAACAATCCCGACTTATTCACCTTTCAAACAAATAAAAAACAAAATCAAAATCGGTTCACGCGTTTGGGAGTTTAGTTGCCTCAGACAGACACACACAGACACGTCAAACTTATAACACCCCGTCGTTTTGCGTCGGGGGTTAACAAAACCATTGTTTATGAAAATATCGTATTTTATTTATTTATTTATTTTAAAATTTCACACAAATAGGTAGTGCTAGGAGGACTTAATGCTAAGAGCATTGTCTGCCAGTCTTCCTGGGCGTGCAAAAAGATGGTGTGGCGTGTTTTTAAAGGTACTAAAAGTTAAAAATTTAAATTAATACACAACTATACATAAAAAAAGAAAAAGAACACAAAAGATATATCAACATATATATATATATAAATACCTATATAAATATTTCATATGTAATAATTATAATTATCACATATTTTCACATAGGTCATAAAGAAAATTGATATTTTTGGCGATACAAAACCTTTTTCCCAAGAGTTTTTAGACGTTTTCATTTTCCCAAATTAAGTGACAGCTTCCAATTGTATACCTGTGTCTACGAACCATCCAACTGTTTCCTGTCTATACGTAAATGGAAATTGACAGTCAAACACATTCATTTGTTCGACTGTACAGCCCCCGTATTCCAATCTTTTGCTGTCAAGTTATATTTCACTGCCCAGTGTAATTTCTTCAGTTCACGTTGTACAATTTTGTACCACGTGATCATTCTTTTTAGACACTGAACAGTAAAATATGCGCGAAAACAAATTAAATGACCTCATAATGTCACTATTTAGTCAGAGATTTAGTCACAGAATAACTATGAGTTAGTATGAACTGACCATGAGTTAAAACTTGGCAGTTCAACTTTGCAGTTCAACTGAGATTGGATACCCCTGCAGATGCAATTTGTTTGAAAATATATCTAATGTACGAGTAAGACATGACTGTACTTCGAACCGTCAATCGGATTTAATAAAACTAGTGTTGTGAAAATATTTTTGAAATTATTTTCTTGTCTTTTGAAACCGCTAAAAGTGTCCTCTTTTTTCGTTTTTAAAAGGCTTCCAATACTAATACATGCTCTTTCACCATAAAAAATCCATAAAGTACTAGGATGGTTACTTGTAGCTAGGCTAGCTAAGTAGTATTCTAGAAATATCCTGTGTCACACTCCAAGATAATAAATAAAGAATAACTGATTAATTTGATTATAATCTTCCACTCGGTACCGTTAATTCGTTAAGCTGTAGGGTGATAAATTGCATAGGGTTGTCAAGTGAGCTTCGAGTGGTACGGAAGCTGAGTGGGGACGTACCACCAAATTAGGATAATCTCTTTGACACAGTTTCCGTTTTCATTACAGCCGTTTTTGTATTAGACTTGTATTTCTATCGCCAACAAGTGATGCTCGCATTAAAACAAAATAAAATAAATAAAATTCGTTTATTTCAGGCACGGTTGGTAACAAAACTATGTACACAGACCCATATCACAAGTAAATAAAATAAAATACAGTGCATTGCTGTGTTCTTACTTGAAGAGTATGGATGCTGGGAGCTACTGACAAATGACATTCATCTCAGAGTGATGAATGCAGGGTAAGTTCTCAGTGGACATGATTCGTGAGGTTGGGTGTGAAGGTGAGTCGGTCGCGGGTGGGCCTTCTATTTTCATTTTTTCTCATATAAATATAAAAAAAGTTTAAAGTTTTTAACCAGGTTCAAGGTATAATTTCTGTAAACTAACCATAACCGTTTACTGTCGGTTATCTACGAGGAAAAAAAAATCCTTTGAGATAACCAGTTATCTGAGAGGAAAAAAAATCCTCTGAGATAACCAGTTATCTCGTCTTAGTTATCTGTCAAGAATAAGCCTATTTGATGACCCCAGCTGCACGACTGAGATACAAGAAGTGCGCGTTCGAATTTCACAGCAGTATATTATTCTGACACAATCTACCAACGTGGAACAAAGGTTCCACGTTCAAATGTTATGATACGATGGTACTTTTTTAAAATACAGAGATTTTTTAAAATTGGCAGATCCCCAGCCTTAACCTGATAGTGGGGCTGTGGAGAGATAAATTCAAGCTCATAACTTAGGTACCTACTGATTCACCTAAATATTATAAAAAACTTTGCCGCAGCTCTTGAAATCCTGCAAAACAATCCGTATAGTATTTCCAGCGTAGAAAGCAAATTAATATTTAACTTTGACAACTTGTGGCAGTCTAACTTAAACTCTTGGGAACATGTGGTATGTTTCCAAGCTTTATATTTATGGAGTCTTAAAACTTCCCCATATTATTATATTAAATTCCCACACTTGAAAAAGCTAATTTGCAGTTTATTTTAAGCCTAATAAACGTCGCAATAAGGCTCAATCAGACGTTTTATCGCAGTCACGATATCGGTGAGATATCAGGCTAATGAATGATGCTAACATTTCCCGTGTTATTCTTCAGTTCAGTTGTATAAGCGCGACTGAGCGCCCGCCAAAGTCCTATTCCGCTACTCAAAACTCAAAATAATGACCGCGTGTGAAAAGTTACTCATAGTTTAGTGGTTATAACTTTTGGAACCGGTTCTACCTTAACGGTAAGATTTTTTTTATTGTTTGAACCACAGAACAGAGAACTCTGTTCTGTGGTTTGAACATGGTTTCGGTTTTACTTTCACCTCTATGGATAGTGTTTCTGTTTTTTATCCATACCTATACTTTTTGGGAAATTATGGTATATGGTTTATAGATAGATAGTTTACTGTAGCTACGTGCAATTAAAATTTTATAGCTACTTCGTGTAGATACAGTAAGCGTCATCAATTGGTGCTTTTAAAAGTTTTAAGATCGAAATATAACTCGTAGGATTGTTTTTTTTCTCACATTAATTATGTACAGTTTACACTAAATACACCTCGATTAAACTTTTAAATGAAATTTTTTCTTTAAACGAACATGCATAGGGTGTGGTTACCAGTTGTTGCAGCTGACTGTACCTATTTTCATGCTATCTCTCTCACTTGTGGTTCGTGATACTTTACGCATGAAATCGTGATTATTGGAATTTTTTTTATACACCTTTTCCATTGTTATTTCCTAGGAAATATGCAAAATAATAATCCCAAATAATAAAGTTAGTCCGAATAAAACTGTCATATAATTAGTAGGGCTAGTATTTTTCTAGAATTTGTGTATTTTATTCAGAATCAGGAGTCATTTTTTTACCTATACCTACTTATCCCGATAAACGGAACGCTGTAGTGCCTAATATATTTCTTAGATGGAGTAGACTTGCCCAGCACCTATACCATTCTCTCAGCGTAGTCGGCCTTATCCAAAGAAAATACAAAGTTGAATACAAGCAGAACCGGATAAATCAATATGAAGATCACTTTAAATTGTGCTTTTCTCAAAAAAACATTGAGTTATAAATCATTACCAATATTTTTGGCGAAGCTAATTCGTTTGTATAATCAAATCAACCCACGTAAACTAAAATAGAAATCTTTTATTTGAAAAGTTGAAAAGATCATAAAAATATTGTTTAGTACACACTCATAGGTAAAGCTTCACATAAAGAGTAAAAACAAACATAAAACTAGACATGCTCTCAGACATTCAAAATTAGATGACTTTACCGATGAGGAAAATATTTACGAGACAAAAAGTTGATCAACTTTATACCAAACAAAGCTATACTTAAACCAAAGCGGTCAGTTTTACTAAATAAACGTCAGGTATGGTATGACGGATAATAAAGATCACAAGCGAATAAATTAACCTTTTTTCAAGTAATATCCACCCAAAAAGCTTCAGTATAAAGGTTCTCTAAACAATGTCTAGTCACGATGGCCTTGGGTAGATAATGTAAGGGAGAAGCCGACGAGTAAAAAATATATTAGGTATTTATAACATAATGTAGAACAATAAATCAAATAATATTATGAAGCAATATGACATACCGAGCACAGTAAAGCGTAACAAAGATTTAATTACAATATAATTTTAGTACTAGTATATATTCTTGGGAATGAGCTCGTTTGCGGAAATACTACCACATTATTTATTTCCACCGCCAAGAAGTGATGCTCACAGTGTCGTATAAAGGTTTGACGGGTAAGCCATCATTAATAGAAGAAGGTGTAATAAACATAGACACAGCTCCCTAGAAGCCTAAAGTTATGTTTTGATTACGTATAACCAATATAATCTAGAGTCAATTGGTAATCTTTAAGTGATTGTTACTATTTTGATACGAAAGAGGTTGCGCAGTTTGATTTAAACACTCGTTCGCAAGATCAAAAGGTTAAATCGCTTTCTGCAGGGGTATTCCAATCTCAGTTGAACTGCAAAGTTTTAAATCATTGTCAGTTCATACTAACTCATAGTTATTCTGTGACTAAATAGTGACATTATGATGTCATTTAATTTCTTTTCGCGCATATTTTGCTGTCAAGTGTCTAAAAAGAATGATCACGTGGTACAAAATTGTACCATGTGACCTGAAGCAATTACACTGGGCAGTGAAATATAACTTGACAGCAAAAGATTGGAATACGGGGGCTGTAATTAATCAAATAATGCTTCATTATTTATTTAATTTGTAAGATGAAAGTGAAATTAATCACAAGGAAAACCACACAGAATGCTATTATTCGCCGACTGTGAAATATTAGTTTCGCATAATATGGTCACAATTCTGCCTGTCACTCACTATAATGCATACATTATGTTACGAATATTGATGTAGGCAGTCTGACTTAGATTTATTGTACCAAGACGTTGTACAAAGTGTCTTGGTATTTATTTTCCACGTAAGAGCTAAGTTGTTTGGTGTTATTTATTCTACTAGTATAATATTTTTATTACAACTACCTACTATATTGGAACAAGCCATTCGGTTCAGCCCCCGTATGCCAATCTTTTGCTGTCAAGTTATATTTCACTGCCCAGTGTAATTTCTTCAGGTCACGTGGTACAATTTTGTACCACGTGATCATTCTTTTTAGACACTTGACAGCAAAATATGCGCGAAAAGAAATTAAATGACATCATAATGTCACTATTTAGTCACATAATAACTATGAGTTAGTATGAACTGACAATGATTTAAAACTTTGCAGTTCAACTTTGATTGGCATATCAATGCTGGGTGAACAACTAGCTAGATATATAGTTTTGTTCTAGGGCTCCAAACATTTAATTTAATATAAGCATGAAACCAAGTACTGCGTGAATCTTAGCATTATTATTGAAGAGTTTCGTAGAAAACCATAGATTTTTCCGATACTCTAGATTTGTTTACTCATAAATATAGACAGGCACTGAATATTAAACAGAGGAAACCAATTTCTCGTATGGTAAGGTTCTGATCTTGGAAATCTAGCTGGTTTTATTATACTTATTCATGGAGAATGATGCATAATTTTTGTGATATAAATTCATCATTCATTGACCAAAGGTCAATGCTCATTTCAACATATGCAATGTTAATGTTAATAAGCAATGTTTACAGGCACATCTTTGTTTCAGAGAGATAGACGCAGAGTCACTGGCTCGTCCTCAGTGGACCAAGATGTTAAGGATGTTAAGTGGTAATCACTATTACCACTTAACATCAGGTGGGCCATCGGCTTGTTCCATCATTAAGTTGTATAAAAAAATATTTTATAATAATTTCTTATTGAAAATTTTAAAAGTAGGTACCTCATAGCTGTCGCTGTGTATAAAACAAACGTAACTAACGTTTTACCTAGTTATCTCACAGTATACGCATTCAGCATGTTTATGCAGAAGACTCGTGTTTGCAGTTATACAGGAAATAGTAAACTAAGTGGAAGTGTTTGCCGGCTTTATAAACATAGCCAAACAAAGCTCCAAATTGAGATAAACTTGCAAGGATCGCTGAAGTATTGAATCACACCATACTAACTTTCCGACGTGGTCACTGAAACTTGACATAGTTTCAAAGTTTCAAATATTGAATCGTGTAAATCGTGTTCAATGCTTAGGTAGCGACCTAGCGACTACTATCTCGATATGTATAGGTATTTTCTCTATTTTCGGTACAGAATTACCGTCCATCATAAGATCAATTGATGATTTCCCTGGTATAAGTTAATTGACAATTTCGTACTGACGATTTATTAGGAGTACGTACATAAAATGTCAATTAGAAAACCACACAGCTTATTTGAAGGGATGACTGGGAAAATTCCTTTACAGCCGGTATTTATAATGTACTTAGAGAAGACAGGATAGTGCCGTAAACTAAACCTACCAACTACTTAACGAATACTGAAAAATTGTAGAAAAAGGATGTAAGTAATCAACCTTTGTGTATGCTAAATCTATCGTTTGTTTCAGATCAACTCCACAATGTGATCTACTGGTTAAAGACGATTACAGACTGATCACGCACGCACAAAATGGTCACCGATCACTCTAGTAATATCACGAGAACGCTAACAAATCTTTTTGAAGAGATGCTGATTGAGACCGAAGTGGTGCATGACAACCGGAGTAATGTTGACTTTTCTCAATTCCTATCCGCACTCCGCGAACAGAGTTCGAAGAATAATAGCAACGATTTGGATTTTGGCATGTTGGTGAAACTGGTGGATGGGTTTAGGAGTAAGCTGAACCTGTCGAGACCTTCGGAGCCAATCTGCAATAGTTACTGCGATGGGAACATTCGAGATGTTATCCTAGCTTATAACAGTATTCATGGATATTTAAGTGTTATAGTGAGTATGAATTCCTCTTCTCATTCTAGCTGGTATTCTTTGGCATGAGCCAAGAAAAGATAAATCTCCTTTTAGTTTGATAAAATTAGTAGATACACTAGTAGTATGTTTTTATTCTAAATGCAATTCTGAAACAACTTGAAAAGTTGATTAAGTAGGTACTTTTTTGATAATGGGATTTCAAAATTGTGTAGCTAATAATATTTTTTCACCATTAACTACTTTTATGATAGAGGTTCATAATCATAATTGGAAAAACAGATTTCTCAGCAAAACAACACAAGAAATTGGTAACACAAAGCCCCATAATACTGATTGTTAGCATAATAACACTAACAAGGTGAAAGAAGACATTGAATCGGGTTTCTCACAAAAAATAAGGTGAATAAGATGAAAGGATAATGATTTGTCATTCGGTTTCTAGGCGTGTGGTAGTAACTACTATTTTATTCTGTCTAAGAGTCGTAAATTTTGATTTCACTATATCAACTCTTTTGTGTATTTCATCTCAGCAAAAAAACAATTTATTAGGATACCTAGGTATACGATTTTACGTAACGTGTCGCTATTATTAGTTTTATTACGTATATAAGTATACTGTACTTAGTTAGCGAGGAGTCAACGCATTTACTCCATATAATAATAATATAGATTTTTAAGAAAAAGGATACAGTTATTTACATAGCACGTATATCCATCTAATATTGTAAATCTAACCTTTTTATGATAATAAATGTATTTTATTTATCTTTTCCGCACAACAGTACATGCGCAATCGACGTTGCACCTAACTTCAGAGGAATAAGGATTTTGTTATTTAGTAAGAAAAAATAGGTAAACGGAACCCCATATCAATATTTAAATGTATTTAGCGGCTTCAAAATGCTGCAGATAAAATTTAATTCTGCAACAAAGACCGTAACCATTATTTTCAGACCTACTAGTCCAATATTGATGTAATAAAACAGCTATTCAAATGTGCTATAAAATGTAATATTAAAAACGTTACATAATTTTAGGTACAAAAGAGGTCTGGCTGGCGCGACCCACGCATTGTGCATATATTTTAGTCACATCAGTGGACGTGCTCTAGGTACCTAGACGGTATTTTTCTTTTATCAGACTAATTCCATGTTTCTAAATTCGACTCTCTTCGTTTTTGGCCAAGGCCTCACATGGGGAGAGTTTCTCGCACGTGTTATGGCAAGAATGGTTACACGCAAATGCAAATTAACTAAAAAAATATTAGTTACTTGACCTATCCTAAATCACAGAATACCTCACATTTCGAGTCGAATGACTCTCCCCTTGGGCCTAATATCACTGCGGACGGTCGTCAGCTTCCATCTCACCGGCTAAATGATAACTGTTATTGTAGCACAAGCTGTAGATGAAAAACTATCCAATGGACGACGATGTTTCGGAGTGCTGAACTGCTGATAGAAAGCTCGTTGAATTGAGGTGCAAACCTTTTGCAAAAAAAGAACCCAAGTAAAGTAAATCAATGGGCTTCTCTTTCGCACACAATGACCTAATCTTCTCAAGCCAAAAGCCAGGGAAACACCTCTAGCCAAAAGCCAAGCAAAGCCCCTCTAGCTAAACATTACTAGAAAATAGACAGCAGTGTCTGGAATTAACAGTTCTAAACAAACAACATACTACTTTGTCTAGTATTTTGTGTGATGATGTGATGTCAACTTTTACGGGGTGGGTAAATTAGATAGAACAACTGCCAGCCCCCGTATTCCAATCTTTTGCTGTCAAGTTATATTTCACTGCCCAGTGTAATTTCTTCAGGTCACGTGGTACAATTTTGTAGCACGTGATCATTCTTTTTAGACACTAGACAGCAAAATATGCGCGAAAACAAATTAAATGACATCATAATGTCACTATTTAGTCACAGAACAACTATGAGTTAGTATGAACTGACCATGATTTAAAACTTTGCAGTTCAACTGAGATTGGAATACCCCAGCAGACCACCACAGACCAGTCCTTTGTTACAGGTATGTTTTTTTGGCAGTCTAGCCAATGCCCTGAACGTAGCAGTGCTGACTCGGCGTGACCTGGCTGCGGCGCCTATCAACCGGCTACTGAAGTGGCTGGCTGTTGCCGATGTCTTTGTCATGATGGAGTATGTTCCATTCGCTATTTACAGATACTTGGTGAGTAACATTTGTTTATGAATAACTTATAAAAGTGCGCAAACCTCCGATACAAGTATCATCACATCACTGCTGATGGCGGCATAAATAGTTAAGCTGGCACTTTCCCGGACGAATCCTTTTTAACCCAAAACGCAAAACGACAAGGTGTTATAAGTTTGACGTGTCTGTGTGTGTGTGTGTTTGTGTGTGTCTATTTGAGGCAACGTAGCTACTGAACGAATGAACTGATTTTGATTTTGGTTTTTTTTGTTTGAAAGGTGAATTTTCTTAGCTATGTTTCATGAAAATAGGTCCAAGATTTTTATCTTCTAAATTTTATCAACTAAACTGCAAGTGGAATTGCGACGTTAATAAAAACGAGACAAATAGGTAAGCGATCTCTATTGTTAAGTCGACTTGAAAGCCTGAATTTATGCTCAACAATATTATGCTGTTTTTTGCAGAAAAAACTACTTTATAGCCTTTCGCGACTTGTTTTATGAGCGGAACTTACCTTAGAGAGAAACACAATTTATAAGGTAGGATTTTATCGCTACGATTTGTAGTAGTCATGACGTCATACGATGGAGAGGTAGTGAAATCAACTGCCAATATGTTTTCTCTGTTCATAAATCTGCTGCTTGTCCGTAATCCTATACTTAATCTCAATTTCGATGTATCCTGCAGCCAAACCATTCATAAATCAGACGATAGTGTAAATCATGAGTCGCGCCACGTTTCAGACAAAGCTTATTCAGCATTCTGTATGTTCTTTCCGTAAGAGTAAATTAAATTATCCCTTATTTGCCCTCTTATACACACTTGTTCCTAAATAGGGTGTGTGTTATCTGATCATTTGATTTGTCGTAGACTGCTACGAGAAATCGTAGCACGTCGTAGTAGTTGCTAGGATCCGGGCCTATTGTTATTTTGAATTTCACCAGGAAGGTAAGTGTAATTATTACCTACACTTGTTTAAAACTGCAGGCGCATTTGCGTCTATTGCCTATGTAACCGGTTAAACCGGTCTCTGGTTAAAATTAAATCGCCATAAAATTCATTGAATATGTCAAATCTAAAATCTACCTTTTTATGGTCTCTAGGTTGGTCGTCATGTGCGCGTATAGCCTAATCCACTGTTTTTATATAAACATGACTGTATTTTGTATTGATTGTTTATTTAGTTATAATATATCCTTTCGTAAGTTATTATGGTTTTAATAAAACTCTAGATATTTATATACGTGTCTGTGCTTGAAAAATTAATCAGTAAGTACATCGGACATTATCAGATCCTTGTACAAACAAAAGATAAAAATACATTGTAATAAACGATACGAGATATCCTAACGATTATTGTTAAATTTTTGCAATTTGTATACATACATAATTTACGTGGATGGTGTGTCATTACATTATTAATAAGCAGATGTAACCGCTTTAAATGAGGTGGGCTGTTTGCTTATTCAATGTCTTTTTTTTTTGGTAAAAATGCTATTATCTTAAGTATTTCAATATCTCATACTCAAAAACACTCCGGTGCTGCTCTGCGAGATAATGCATATATAAAAAGTATATAGGTATTCTATCAGCCATCTAGTTCCCATATCACAAGCTTTGCTTAGTTTGGGACTAGAGGGCGTTGTGTGTAAAGTCCATGAATATTTATATTTATTTATAAATATAAATTGTTATTGTTATTGTTGTTATATATATTGATACATAATATTTTTTTTTGATCCGGCGCATCGTTTTTTTTTCAGAACCCTCAAAGCCTTCTTAGCTTACTGAAACAATTTGGAACTCTAAGTAAACTAAGCCACTAAACCCTAAATCCACAACATTTTCTAGTTAAAGTTTATTGTTGTTGCATCTCGAAGTGGTAGTGTTTCCTTTACATATTCAAATTATTAAGTAAACAACAACATTATTTAGTATGTTACATTTCCTATTCATTAATTTCCGAGAATTGGATACATGCGTGATGAAGACGTTTGCCTGTGTATTGCGTATTACTAACTCATCTATGTAATTATGAAACTATACATGTGTGTGTCTGTATACTTACCGATAACTGTTCTAGTACTTATAACTTAAGGGGCTAAGTACCTATTGTGTCTTAATTGTTTTTTCGGTCCCAATGAAAAAGATTTTCATATTGATGCGTACTCATAAAAATAAAAAACTTTTTCTATGGAACTGAATTGCAAGCGAGCAAAAAACGGGTGCTTTATAAAAAAAATAATCATTTAATATTCATAATGATTAATAAATCATTATAATTTAGGTAATTGGTGTACTTAAATAAAATAAATTAAAACACATATTCAACCTTATATCGAAAATACTGTACTAGACACGCAGACACTAGATGTGTCGATCTACAAACAGTACAGACCACCATATTTGGTGAAAAAAATTATTCTACAAAAAAAAAACTAAATATAGAGAGTATACTCTCGGTAATCTCTATATCGCTCAATCTCTCTCGGTTATCTAACCAAGTGTTGTAGAGGGATCGAGAGATTTCAAAAGAACTTTTTATATCAACAACAATGATTTAGTTCTGCATGAAACATTTCATTTCACCTACAAACTAACACTTCTTCAGAGGTATTGGTCACAATAATATTATTTTCACATCGTCTTTATTGTCAGAACATCTGTATTGGTTATCTATAAAAGTAGCCTAAGCGTTTGATACATTCATCTGTTCGGAGTCTCTAGGGTGAAGTGAGGATGTTTTATTATCTCTGAAGATTGATATCGAAGCTAAGTTTTGACACCTACTCGCTTTCTAAATGTCGATTTACACTCTCATGAGTACAGCCCCCGTTTGCCAATCTTTTGCTGTCAAGTTATATTTCACTGCCCAGTGTAATTTCTTCAGATCACGTGGTACAATTTTGTACCACGTGATCATTCTTTTTAGACACTTGACAGCAAAATATGAGCGAAAACATATCAAATGACGTCATAATGTCACTATTTAGTCACAGAATAACTATGAGTTAGTATGAACTGACCATGATTTAAAACTTTGCAGTTCAACTTTGCAGTGCAAGTGAAACACGTAGGTCCATTGTACCATTGATGGTACAAATTAATGGTACTATAGACACAGGGCGGTCCCTTGAGTGTGTCGACTGCTACTTTACGTAATTTACAAGTCAGTGTTGATGCAAAATATTGTCAAAGAATAAACAACATAAAAATCCTCCCGTGCTACCTTTGTGTTGTTGTCAACAATTAGGTAGTGGTAGCTCCACCTAATTGTTCACGACAACACAAAGGTAACAATTACGAGTTTCATCAAAAACTGTCTACCAACTCAAAAAGTTTTACTCAATGCTCAAACAAGTCAGTAGGCAAAGAATAATATTGTCTTCAGTTGTACAATTGTCTGTTTGAAACATTCTTGAATATTATTTACTGAAAACTGATAAGTATACCATCGTTACAAGGTAAAATATGACCAATTTGTAGTGTCATATGCGTTTTCAGTCTTTCAATAAACATGTAATAAATATAAAGTACTGTTAGAAGGGTTGTTTGTTGAAGATAAGAGGATAAACAAGGCGTTTATCTGAGTTGTGTGTGCGTCATAAAACTTGAATTGCCAGTTAGAATTCTGGTCGTAGAGCTTCACGTATCATTGTCCGAGTAAGTTAAGAGTTGTGTCACAGTGTAGCATGCCACGTAAGATCACGTCATATTGACTTATTATCAATGCTAGGGGAGACCTCTTAAATAATGATCCCTTTGAGATCTTCAAAAATTCTGTTAGCTAAATACTAAGGGCGGCTTGCACCAGAATCGCTAAACGCGTTTAACTCTTAAATAGTATTTAGCGAGTTGTCAAGTCATACAAATACGTCAGATTTAAATCGATTTTGCTGTTAAATACGTTTAGTGATTCTGGTGCAAGACGCCCTAAGTAGTAGGTTAAGTAATAGATATTTATTTCCGCAGATCCTACCTGGCCAGAGAGAAATGCCGTACAAATGGGCTGCGTATTTGCTGTTCCACATGCACTTTGCACAGATATTCCACACTGCATCTATTTGTCTAACTCTGTCACTGGCTGTTTGGAGATACGTCGCTATCAAGTAAGACTTCATATTTAGTTATTTTTAGACACAAATTTTTTAAAACTTGGTGTTTTTCTAGAAAAAATACTTGCAATGTTTTCTTTCAGTGTTCTTGCACTGGTACATCTCCTTTATTACATTTTACTTTGTTCAAACGGAAATGCTGGTTTTCATTTCTAACTCATTCAGAGTACCTACCTAGAATTTGTTAAAAGAATGCGGTTTTACTCTCATACTTATTAACTTTTCTTTTTCACACTGAACATCGAGTGATTTTGGTTACCATCGTTACAACAATAGTTTGAGTCGGTAGGTAGGTACCTCTCATTATTCAAAATACGCACATAGCATATTCAATTGACAAAGGTTAGTTGTTCAATCAAAACATTGAATAGAATTCAATCGACAAAATCACACAAAAGCATTAATTAAACCCGCACGGACACTTATGGCCAAATTACAGTTTGTAAACGCAAACGTATGACAAAGTTACTGATTTCTGTCTGACAAAATATACGCATAATAGAGTGAAATTGTGAAGAAGAATGAAAATTATTTCTTTATATCCAAACCTCTGGCTTTTTCACGGTGTTTTTTTTTTCTATTAAAACCACGAAATATCGTACCGTAAGATACCTGTTTGCATCTAAAAACAGTATAGGTACGACAAAATCTAATTGTGAGGTTGTAAAAATGTTAAAATTTTAGTTTATACTCGTACTAGAGTTTTTATATGGCCTATTTAGACCGTAAGTAGAGGGTTGGTACCGCCTGACCCCGGTCCGGCCCGACCCCGATATAGATTACCAAATAGTTACTACGTCATCAGTGAACGGTACTTATTAGGGGTTTTTTTAACATTAACGATCTGTCTTCTAAAAATGGTAGGTAACTATATCGCCCAAAAACTGTCAAAAAGTATGGACTTTTGACAGTTCTTGATATATATATCTATCGTGATAAAATGTCTATCGGTCTAGAATCGCCCCCCAGACGTTGGCCTGTGAAGTATTCGCGGGCATGGACACAAGTACACTTGCAGGCTTACTGAGTTAATAATATTTGTTCATAACCAAGTCTACATTGTTTTCATGGGAAACCTCACGTAAGATAAATGTGTTTTGTGTTGAAAATTTCAATGAATAAAGAAACAAGTATAACTTTTTACTGCCTAGCTGCCTAAAAATAAAATGAAAAACGTGAGCGCTCTCTATTGAAGAGTAACTTATTTGAAGTAGAGCCACACAATAGGTGCAGGATTTAGGTTTGCAAGATTCAATTTAATTAAGGACGGTATTCGCATTTATTGATCAATCACTGATCCGAACTAAAGCCAATGCTTAATTTTTGAAAAATAATTTATAAGTTAAAAAACTGGAAAACCGACTTCAACTCGACTACCAGCTTCATCATCAGATGATGATGACGATGATGACAGTTCATTGGGAATGTTCTAGTCACTATAAACACCACATAAAAGTCACAGGAAAGCAAAATACGCAATTTGGTGCACGTGGTTGGTGTTGATTCTTTAGAGGAACAACTGGTGGGTTTTTGCTTTTCTCCAATTAAATGCGGTTTGAATGTACAAACTGGGTTTATTGACAAATTTAGAATAATGTAAAAATTTAGGTGTGCACAAAGGGTCCATCGTTGCTAGCAGTAAAATGGTAGGCGCTACGCCGCAACTTGGCATATTGCATCGTTGCTAGCAGTAAAATAGTAGGCGCTGCGGCGCGCCGGGCATATTTTTTTCAGTTATTTCTATTTATAACCCAAACTACTCAACCGATTTTGATAAAAATAAAATGGGACCAATCTGGAAGTATATCCTTTCAGATGAAAAAAGAATTTTTGAAATCGGTTCATAAATGACGGAGTTCTGAGGTAACAAACATTAAAAAAAAAAAAAAAAAAAAAAAAAAAAAAAAAACATACAACCGAATTGAGAACCTCCTCCTTTTTTGAAGTCGGTTAAAAAAACTATACTTTCGAAAAAAAATCACTACACAATTCGATGCTTGTGTCTCAATTCAGGCTTCAATATTTTTAGAGCATACGAGCCTATGATTTTGATGAAGGCTAACATGAGATAGCTTATACTCTCAATACAGGGTTAGGATACTTTTTATCCCTGAGGCCCGATCGCAATCTCAAAGTATAACTGCAAAGTTTTAAATCATGGTCAGTTCATACTAACTCATAGTTATTCTGTGACTAAATAGTGACATTATGATGTCATTTGATTTGTTCTCGCGCATATTTTGCTGTCAAATGTCTAAAAAGAATGATCACGTGGTACCAAATTGTACCACGTGACCTGAAGAAATTACACTGGACAGTGAAATATAACTTGTTAGCAAAAGATTGGAATAGGGGGCCTGAAAATATTTTAGTTTCACAGGAGAACGAAGCAAAAGTCAGATAGTTGTTTGACGAATCACTATAAAAGAACATTTTAATAGCTATATGCTTGCCGGATACATTTTTCTATAATATAAGGTCTGATTCATGCATTTCACAAGTTTAGCTTTCTGACAAAGTACATTTCAGCACATCAGCGTGAACCCAATGTACGAGTTTGACTAATCAGCTTATCTGTTACTCGATTAGTCTATGGCGAAAGTACACAACTCTAATTTTATTATACACAATGATGAACCAACACATTAGCGTTAGCAATTTCATCAGTTTACGTCGTACTGAGAAGTTGTTGGCTTAATAAATTATTCCAAAGGAAGGAGTTTCTAACTCATGAACGACCTTCTTTCACACTTTGCGTTTTACCTGCGATTTTACGATTTGTAGAGAGAGCTATGACATAATAAATAGAGCTCAGTTTTATTTGTGATTTATTTTTACAAAACCCCTAATGGTGGACTCGTCTCCTATAAAGTCAGGGTAGTGCAGGTCTTCACAAGTTTGCTAAGCTGCTTTGCAAAGATGAGTACAACTGGTGATGCGTTCATGAATTTAAATTGAATATGAACTCATTAAAAACTTAAGTTTGCAATTTAAATGCATGCAAAATTTTGATGTGAAATATTACTGAAATAATTATACTAAAAATTCTGGCCGTGTACACTTTTATGTTACGCTCAACGTGATGGTGGTTCTTTATTACCTGCACTTGAAAAACATATAAAATTGTATGTCTCTATCCATAATATTTCTATCTAAATTTGTGCGTGGAAAATATTGATGTTTGTTCTATGTCTGGGTGTTACTATGTATTATAAGTATGTATTTACAAAAAAAAGTATATAAGTATTCTATCAGCCATCTAGTTCGCATATCACAAGCTTTGTTTAGTTTGGGACTAGAGGGCGTTGTGTGTAAAGTCCATGAGTATTTATTTATTTATTTACTGTAGCTACTTTTAACCTTTTAGATATGCCATGGTATGTAGGTTTTTAATATTTGACAGGCGTCACAGCTCAGTCGGTAATGGCTCTGCCTTCCGTGCTGTGGGTCGTGGGTTCGATCCCCACCGAGAACAAACATTTGTGCGTGGAAAACATAGATGTTTGTTTTATGTCTGGGTGTTACTATGTATTATAAGTATGTATTTACAAAATAAAAAAGTATATAAGTATTCTATCAGCCAACTAGTTCCCATATCACAAGCTTTGCTTAGTTTGGGACTAGAAGGCGTTGTGTGTATAGTCCATGAATATTTATTTATTATTTTTTTATTTAATATCGCAAATAAGATAACTTCTCTTCTAGTTCTTTTTCTTTACAAAGTTTTGTAACTGACGGGTTCATTACGTGCGGCGGCATTCCAATTATTGTACGAGTCTTTTGGGTCCAATTCTACTTCATCGCATACTCATTTCCACTTCAGCATAGTCTCAATCATCTAACCAAAAATATGCCTCTCATAATAAATACCATTGCGACAATGCAGCCAGTGTCTTGGGCACGCTTCTGATTGGTACTGATTTGGATCAGTTGAGCTATCTATAAATCGTTTGCAACGGTTTGTAGATAGCTCAACTGTTTCATGTATATTTTGTAAATACTATTAATAGTATTGAAAATACTGTCTGTAGATTAGTGGTAATTTTCTTTGTGAATAAATTATAATATCTACTAATAAACTCTAGTAAAACTATATTTATGATTTGGTTGGGATGTCTCAGTCACAAAGACTGTGGTTTTGTAACTTTTATGACATCTTAACAAAATCCCAATTTTTTACTAGCTAGATTTTATTTGAAAAATTAGGTTTCAGTAAACCTAACACATAGTAGTCTCACATAGCTGTGAGACTTACAACACAATGTTGAGACCGTCCTAGACATAAAGCTAAGTAATATACGTATACCTAATATGACATTAATTAGGTAGGTAGTCATAATGTGATTGAGACTTTCTACGCATTAGGTACACCAGTCTCAAAATAACTCTTTAGAAATCCATAGAATTAGCTAAGTACAATGCAATTTTTTTATTACATTGTACATTATATTCTTGTTGATTTATCATTTCAACTTTCGACAGAGTAACATGAAAACGTTAGTAGCTAGCTTAATACTCCCGATATTTTAGAAGTATTATGTATGTGTAGTTTCACCGTTTATCTTTACCCGTCATGTCATGTATGATTTATTTCGCAGGTACTCGGATAAAAACCACATTCTGTGCACCGAGCGGCGGTGCAGTGCGGCAATTCTGAGCAGCTTTGTTCTACCGCCCATACTATGCATTCCCACGTACATGGTAAGCAATATGTATCCTTAGATTAGTTTATTCTCGTAGTTCCATTTACGTGGGTCTAATAATCCAGGTCAGATACTCTCTCTACCAAATATTATCGAAATAGACAGCTGATACCAAAGCTCAATAAATAACAAATATTTCGGAGAAACAGTTGGTTGGTATTTCCTAGTCAAACACCCAGTGGCGGATTCAGGATTTCGGTTTAGGAGGGTTTGACCTAGGATTTCCAGTTTTGCTTGACCCAGCTATTTAGGGTTTTCCTGGTCCATCCTTGAGTAGAATCGAATTTTCTATCTATTATTTTTTTTACTAATTAAACTTTCTAAATTTTATTTTACTTTATTTAATTCAAATGTTTACCATAGTTTAGTTATGTTAATTTTGTTTTAAGTTTCCTTTACATGCTTAAAAAGTAGCGTGTTACTTTAAGAACTAAAATACTTATTTATTTAAAAAAAAACTTAGTCGACTATTTACTTACAATACCTTATATATATCACTATTATATATATATACTAATACTGATATATACTATTTACTTACGAACAAATTCTTTCTTCCAAGCCCTAAATAGATTAGCCTAAATCTTAGAACTTTTTTGTTGTGAATTTCACTATTGTGTTCGGATTCCACCCCTTTTCAGTCCGTTAGCCTGTGGTTTATAAGAGTTCTACTTGATTAAGCATGAATTGACGGATTCTACCAGCTCACTCCCTAGGGCTACGGTATTTGCTACGTCGTAGACGTGTTAAGTCTTTTAACACAATCGCTCGCGTATCGTGTATCTCTTTGTAGCTAAAACGGAAAAAGAATTCTTCTCAGAAGAGGGTAGGTCTTGTGGTCTAGCTAAGTGAATTACGAGTAGGTATATTGCGTCTTCATGGAACTAGTAACTAGTCCTTGTACTTTATTGTATACTTTGTTTACTTCCAAAGATAGTAGATTTTTTTCTTACCAAACAATTTCACGTCAGTGCCACTTTTTTCAATATGCCGTAGTAAAATGTGAATACCTCTCTAGACTTTAACTATGATTGAGAAAGAGGCTTATATCCCTAGAGCTAAACTACTAAGTACTTTTCAATGTTGTTCCTAACTTGCTGAGCTTTTCAAAGGAGGACAGACAATCTACTTAGGGATCCACTTACAGAAGTTCCGCATATTCCCTAATCAAAGGTGTGATAAAACTATGCTGGGGCTTTTAGAGATTGGATGTCTTTCAAGAGTTTTAACAAAATGTTTTTTACGCAGGTTTTTGATATACACACAGCGATCGTACTAGAACCAACTGGACCCATGATTTTATACCACGTAGACTCCGATGAAGAGGGGCAACTTTACCAAATCAATTTTTGGGTTCATGCAGTCGTTGTCAAGCTGTTACCTTGCTGTATCCTAACAGTCATCAGCCTGTGGCTGATACGGGAAGTCTACAGTGCCAATCAGCATCAGAAGAAAATGAGAGTGTACAACGCATGCCCGACAAATACTAAGGCGGTAAAACGCCAGTGTAAGGCGGACAGAAGAACGAACCGAACGACAAAGATGCTCCTAGCTGTATTACTTTTGTTCCTAATAACAGAACTACCTCAAGGAATTCTAGGTCTTATGAGCGGGCTGCTGGGCAGATGTTTCTTCAAACGGTGCTACGATTTGTTTGGGGAGTTGATGGATGCTCTTGCACTTCTCAACGGGGCTATAAACTTTGTGCTTTACTGCTCAATGTCGAGACAGTTCCGCATGACCTTTGGACAGATGATGTGGCGAGCTCACCTGCACCGCTGGCCGCCACCGACCACGTCTAACTCCGACGGACAGAACACGTAAGTAAAACGTGGTCATGAAAGACGAATAAATATTTTTGTTGCAATCTATTTTTGGAACGCCAAATAGTGTGGTATAGTTTAATCACTATATCTATTTCTGAGAAGTGTTTTTGCTGAATACAAAGTTATGTACATAATAAGTAGGTATCTTTGTGTAACGTTTTTAGGGAAAATTGTAACCGGCCGGATGTGTCGGCAATTTGTGCTCAAGTACCTACCTACTTACCTGCTTATTAACATCACCTTTTTATAATGACGCATTGTATATTTTAGCTTGTGACTGTTAACAAAATACAGTATTTTTGTTAAAAGAAACACATTTTAAATAATCTACACGATACGCCTTACTTACTTACCTGTATTTAAGCTTTTTTAAAAGTCATTGCGGCACATAAATTACGTTTACGCTCAACGGTATGAAGCTACAGAGTTGATTTTCGCTTGGTTTTATCATTATTTTACGGTCGCGCCGTTGAGAACTACCAAATAATGTGAACTTGATGAGACCATGACCAAATCTCATGGTCTCATCAAATGAGTTGATGATTTTGTTACCCGACAGTGGATCTATAATATTTTTACTTCTTGATAAATCTATAAACCTAGTTATTTCTAATTGTTTCAGCGGAAAATCTTCGGTACCCTGAGGAAGGCTCGTACAAGGGAAACATGCGAGTGTACTGCAACATTTTGTGTGAACTCTGTATTCATAGGATAATAATAGTACTTTCATACTATCTTTAGTTTTTGGACAGAATGAAGCGGTAACCGTCTCTTGTACAGAAATACGCATCAACAACGTCTTAGCTCTAAATTATTCATCTTGTAATATCCGCTAAGGTTTTTTCCTAGTAGATTCAATCGTGAAGGATTGAATGCCAGTGGAATTTTTGTCTTGTGATGTGCAGTTCGGCCATCTTGCTAGGGGCATATGTAGTGGATTCCGCGCACGTAACTTTTTACGACATTGTTGTATAGAAATAGAGTTATTATTGATGATTAGAGTCTAGCTCTATATTTTTGTTAGCTAGCTTGAAAGAATACGCGTATTCAAATAAAAGATAATATGCGTGTGTGATAAAGATATAACTTGTAAATATAGTGCTGTTTTATAAACATTGTTCGAACAACGAATCTGAAATTGTTGAGACATTTCACCGTTTCTCTATTTGAATTGACAGAAAATGTAAATAAAACTGGCGGAATTCCGCGCTCGTAAGTTTGGAGCAAGGCCAATAAAAATGATGACGTTCATTCGCCCAGACTTGGCGCTTTCAAAACATTGCTTTACCGAGACGGTGCGGAATTCCATCAGATTTGTCATTTAGCCTATATAAGCTCATAAAAGCTTAAATCCTTCTACATTTATGGCTGTTTTCACACTATCCACCGACACGATATCGGCGGAAAGTTATCTCATGTTATGTAGACGCTTGCTCACCGATTCAGCCGGTGCCGCACCGCCCTATTTTTGTTCGAGTTTTTGATGAAATTTGTCAGTAACTCGAACAAAAACATGTCGGTCGACAAATAGTCGTGTCGGTGTCGGTATCGGCCAGTGTGCAAACGCCTATTATATATCCCATTGTCTGATGTAGAGCTTTCGACTTTCCCCTATTGTGTCACTAAAGCTATTAATAAACCCGTATAAACCTGATAAATTGGTGTAAATGTTATTGTTATGCCCATATCGTAGCGTTTTGAGAAGTTAAATGTTTTATGTATGAACGTAAAATACAATTTTAATGCTAAGTAAAATAGTAGAAAAATACAGTTGGCGCACGGTCGTTAGTAATAGAGCTACAAAAGTGAAATGATAAAAAAATGTGAAATGCTTAGGTACTTAATAAGTTTTATACTTATTACCTAAGCATTTCATATTTTTTTCTTCAGACATTTTCTTGGTGTATAGGTATTTTTCAAAGATATTGTAAATATGACAATCATTATGATCGTCTCTACTCCTGTTTTTAACCGACTTCAAAAAAGGAGGAGGTTCTCAATTCGATTGTATGTTTTTTTTTTATGTTTGTTACCTCAGAACTCCGTCATTTATGAACCGATTTCAAAAAATTTTTTTTTATCTAACAGGATAGATTGGTCCCATTTAATTTTCATCAAAATCGGTTCAGTAGTTTGGGTTATAAATAGAAATAACTGAAAAAAATATGCCCGGCGCGGCGCAGCGCCTACCATTTTACTGCTAGCAACGATGCTCGCATGTTCAATTTTCTAATGCATTACTTTCGGACCCTTTGTGTGCACACCTAAATTTGCACGAAATTGCGTGTTTTCCTGTGACTTTTATGTGGTGTTCATAGTGACTAGAACATTCCCAATGAACTGTCATCATCATCATTATCATCTGATGATGAAGCTGGTAGTCGAATTGAAGTCGGTTTTTCCAATTTTTTAACTTATAAATTATTATATTATTGCACCTAAATGATGGAACAAGGCCCACCTGATGTATAGTGGTATTTAATGTCGTACATGCGCCCTGTAGACATTTGCAAGTAGGTACTTAACTACTTACTTAGATTTCATTTAGTTAGACTAACGATGCCTCAACAGATCTCATAAAATATATTGTAAGAAATTAAGAATGTTAATATTATAATGTAGTCATAGTCATAATTTCTTTATTCACTAAAATCACAAGGATCATTTAGCATAATAACTAATGTTACTCTGGTGTGTCGAGACCTAATTCTAAACCAATTTACTGTTATTAAAAATAAATACCTAAATTGAACTAAAAATAATAATGTGCTCATCTTTACATGCTGTATATTGCGTTCAAATGATTTTAAATAATAAAATGCTCTTTAAACGAATTTATCCATATATATTTATTACTTATGAATAAAAAAACCCCAATAAACCCCCCTTATAGTAGTTTAAGCACTTAATAATAACTAATCATAATAAACCAATTGACTGACTAAAATTACATGTGAAAAGAATTTAATTGATTGTAATAATGATAGGTGCTTATCAGTGCTTAAGGTACTGATACGCGAGGAGATCCATTATGTATTCTAAGTTTCATCCAAGTTGGTTCAGTAGTTTCGACGTGATTGAAACACAACCATCCAAACTTTCACATTTCAATGTTAGTGGGATGGGATATTGCAAAATTATAAATTTGGTTGCATACGTGTTCGTTAGATAATGGGTCACGATCTAGTTTAAGTTACATCTAAATTGGTTAAACCCAAAACTATATACGAGCCTTCATAACTTTCTAATAAAATTAAATATATTGTGTAATAATATTACAGTAAACAGAGTAGGTACATTCTATTCAATATGAATTATTATCGAACATCCCGTGCTTATGTTGAGTTATAAATGGATGTAGTTAAGCAATAAGGACCACACTTTGGTGTAAAATTTGCTAAATACATATACCAAACGGTTGCTAAAGTTTTTATGTTCAGCCCCCGTATTCCAATCTTTTGGTGTCAAGTTATATTTCACTGCTCAGTGTAATTTCTTCAGGTCACGTGGACATTCTTTTTAGACACTTGACAGCAAAATATGCGCGAAAACAAGGCGAAAACAAATTAAATTACATCATAATGTCACTATTTAGTCACAGAACAACTATGAGTTAGTATGAACTGACCATGATTTAAAACTTTGCAGTTCAACTTTGCAGTTCAACTGAGATTGGAATACCCCTGCAGCAAAAATGACCTAGGCAAAAATAACTGTAGTACATTTTGACCTTTTATACCTTTCCACGTGTATGGTAGGTCACTACATTTTTAAACTTTAAAACGACGTATCTCAGAAGCATCATGATGCGGGTTCGATCTATTTTGCGTTATTACGCTCAATTAGAATAGCTTTCTATCATTGGTGTGGCAGTTTGAGGGGACATGAGCGATTTTACAATCGCTAGAATAAAGTACTTGATTTTCCATACATTTACTTAGACGTTTGTTTTCTATCCTATACGATGGAGGGCAAGGGATAACGTGGTCGCTTTTCAACGAGATGGTTAGAATCATCAAATAAATCATACACTCCACCATGACCGAATGTTCTCACGGTGCCACCAACAGAGATAAACGGAGCTGCATCGGTAGAGTCGCAATTTAGATAGATAGATAGATAGATAGATAAACTTGTTTGTTACTGAACACACACAAACACACACAAAATTTACAATGAAATGAAAGTAGATAGGTACTATGTAACTAATAACTAAAACTAAACTAAAACAAACTGAAAATAAGGAAAAACAAGACTACCTACCTACATGTTCTCGTATGGTTCGTGCTCTGTGTGTTGCAGTACACAAATTTAGATGCCTATTACCTCGATTGTTGAACGTCAACTAAAGGAGCTGTTAGGTATTACTTAGCTGTGTAGTTTGATATCTCTAGTAACTGGTTACCACTTATCTCAGAAACATCGCTCGTAACCACAAGCAATTTGCGTCATGTGAAGCAACTAATGAGCGCCTTCAGCAATTAGAGTAAACAGCGAGTGAACAGGAGAAGCAAAATCAGATATGACAAAGACTCTTTTGTTATGACTGGCATTAAGCGTTCGCTGGGTTTTGGAGTCCTGCCAGACCGAGTACAGTTGCGTGAAAAAATAATGCAGACAGAGAACTGTATGCCATGTTACTTTCCAAGTATGAAAATAAAATTACTCATACGATATTATCGTTCTTACCTCCTACATTATAAATATAAATATAAATATAAATATAAATATAAATATAAATATAAATATAAATATAAATATAAATATAAATATAAATATAAATATAAATATAAATATAAATATAAATATAAATATAAATATAAATATAAATATAAATATAAATATAAATATAAATATAAATATAAATATAAATATAAATATAAATATAAATATAAATATAAATATAAATATAAATATAAATATAAATATAAATATAAATATAAATATAAATATAAATATAAATATAAATATAAATATAAATATAAATATAAATATAAATATAAATATAAATATAAATATAAATATAAATATAAATATAAATATAAATATAAATATAAATATAAATATAAATATAAATATAAATATAAATATAAATATAAATATAAATATAAATATAAATATTCATGGACTTTACACACAACGCCCTCTAGTCCCAAACTAAGCAAAGCTTGTGATATGGGAACTAGATGGCTGATACAATACTTATATACTTTTTTTTTGTAAATACATACTTATAATTACATAGTAACGCCCAGACATAGAACAAACATCTATGTTTTCCACGCACAAATGTTTGTTCTTGGTGGGGATCGAACCCACGACCCACAGCACGGAAGGCAGAGCTATTACCGACTGAGCTGTGACGCCTGTCACAAAAATAAATATAAAGAGAGTCAATTATAAAGAGAGGCTGATCAAAGGAGTTCTAAAGGAGCATCTATAATCGTTTATGAATTCGAGGGGTACATGGACACGGCTAACAGCCGCCAGAGGTAGGCATTTGATTGAGATTGAGCATAACTCCGTCGATTATTTCGGCAGCATTGTTAAGTAAGTATTGGTAATATATCCGTATTGCTGGTATTGCTAACTGTCACCAATATTAATTATTGAATAACACATCACAGAGATCACAGCTGGCACGACACGTACACGATACCGATATGTCATGTCAGTTGTTCGGACAGCAATATCGTTGTCGTCAACGACACAGTGTGAAAGGTACTTATTACTAAATGCATGAGATTAGCTGCCTACAACTGTGTGAAAGTAAAAGCGCTCAATGGGGTAATTTATATTTATCAGAGTTTAAGCTAAAACGGCTTTCATGTTCTTTAGTTTGCAGCTAACAAAAAAAAGGAGGCTGTTATGTGTAACTTTCTTTTTTCACAAAGCTACGAAGTATAAACAAGCCTTTCAAACTCTGAAAATAAACTTCGTACTGAAACGGCTTTCATGTTACCGTTTTGGCTTTGCTTTGGCAACAGAAGCCTTCTTTTGCAGAAAACCTTTGCTTACCTTTTGCCATCAGCTAGTAGGTAATAACTAAATATACCCTGGGAATGTTGACAGCAAACCGTAAGCAAACATGGACAGTAACCCTTAAGTTGGTAAATAAGATTTATGAGAAAAGTTATACTCTACTTCCTGCAGTAAAAACTTGGAAGTAAACAATTTCAATTCGCATCAGACTGGGTGGAAGCTACTCATATACCTAAAGTACAGTCAGCATTATTAACAAATGATGATGAGACAATATTTAAAAAAAAAAATTATGACTGTAAACAAGGAAGTTTCCATATTCTTTTTCCATGTATTATTAAGACGTAAAAACTATATCCTAAAAGTTAGTATTTAGGTAAAAAAATTATGATTAGAGCCAACATCAACACACACACAATTTTGAAATTCTGAAAAAGTGATCTGATGCTGTCTGTACTAACGTACTATAGTTATAAAGGCGCACATTTCATAATTTCATGGTTGAAAAACATCGAGAAAACTGTAGATTAAATCACTTTAGAGGGGAATTGCTTGAACGGCACATGAGGGTCAAGCCATAATTATGATAGCGATCACCTCGGCGGCCAGACCTCTTCGTTTTCTCTTCATTGGTCCCCGCAGATTACAGGCATGTTGGCCGTCGCGATTTTGCTGCCAAGCTTGTTTGCAGCCGAGTAATACAAAATGATATAACTTAAAACCCGAAAAAGTGGGTTTGGTGGAAGGTTGGCTGAAAGAAAACTATTTTTAGGTTTAAGCTCGCCTTTCCACCTACATAACGTGAGCAACAAGAAGGCTGTAAGTAGCTAGCTATGTTGGATTCCACCTACAGTCAAGGTAACTAGAATAATGCAACCAATGGCAAAAAACAAACCATATTTTCTTATAAGAGCTATGAAATAGCCAATAAATAGAGCTAAATCGCTTAATAATTCGGTAAGAGTTATAGTCCTCGATAAAACACAGCAAACCAGTTTTATTGCTGAATCAATACACTTTGTATGGAGGGTTAATTCTCTTATTTACATCTAGTAAAAGTATGATTTGGAAGGTGCTACTAAATGGCGACAAATGTGACTAACAAAATTGCAATTACTAAGAGAATTAACCTCTGAGGCCTTTTGTAGTTGTAACCATTAATCAGTAGAATTACCTAGGCGTCGGTGTTTGGCTCTTCTTTAATGAGCAATCCAAATGGTTTGTTTAATTTCTAAATCATCATTATATCAGCCTCTAGAAGTCCACTGCTGGACATCCTCAAAATATTTACAGAATGACGGTTTAGGGCCTTCTCTATCCATCGACTTACCGTAATTTTAACATCGTCGGTTCATCGGGTGTGGAGTCAATCTACGCTCCACTTTTTGGTTCGTCGTCGCCTTTGTTCTCCAGTAATTGTCAGTCAGCGATACTTTTTATAAGAAAAGGTAACAAAGGTAGACGGAGCACCTGATGTTAAACGGCTATCTCTTCATATTACAATGTAATACCTCGCATTATAGGCTAAGTATCTAGGTATATCAACAACTCGAGGAACAGACCTGCAGAATTCTCTTCGAAAATTAAAATTTTCTATGAAATAAAATACCTACATTATGTACATTCACTTGAACGCTTGCTTCAGTTCTGTATTAGTAAAAATTCACAGAAAATAAGTAAAAAATATATAATACTTTATGCTACGTTTTCAATTCCATGAAAGCTCAGAAAATGGTTTCCCACGTTTTAGGTACTCTTTGTTTTGCCTTTGAACGCAAAGCCGGCAACTGATTCTGGGTATTTTTAATAGATGGAGCCACTGTACTCGCAGAGCTTGTTCCGAGCGCAGAGATTATTTTTTTCACAAGCTTCGATGTTCCGAGTATGGAATTCAACGAACGTTGTGGTCACAAAAAAGATATTTTTTTACGTGCAGGGAAAGTCAGCTCGCGCAAGTGACGCTTGCACCAAAAATTAATCAATCGTTTAAATGTGTATAAAGCCCGTTAGACAAACTATGACTAAATAATAAAAAAAATATGACTAGCTATACTAATTACATGCTAAGATTATAAAAAATATCTAGTAATTTCTAATCCATGTTTTGTTCAATACTTTACAGTTCAGATTTTAGGCATTATTTTTACTGTTGCAAATCTTTGTTTAAATTATTATTATAATTTAGATAAGTATAGTAATACTGTATTACCTACCTAGTCGTAATTTTTTTGGTGAATAAAGTACTCAAAATTTGTCATGAAAATACATATTTGTTTTTTACAAAATTATGTAAACAATGAAACATCTGGACATCGGGGTTACCAAATTAAATTAATTACCAAACTTTGCGTGATGTCTTTCATCCCTTTTTAGAACTTTATCAATTAAATATTTCAGCAACAATCAATCAATTTCTAACTATTTCACAAGGAGTTATTACTTCTGCCCCCATTGCCAATCTTTTGCTGTCAAGTTATATTTCACTGCCCAATGTAATTTCTTCAGGTCACGTGGTACAAAATTGTACCACGTGATCATTCTTTTTAGACACTTGACAGCAAAATATGCGCGAAAACACATCAAATGACGTCATAATGTCACTATTTAGTCACAGAATAACTATGAGTTAGTATGAACTGACCATGATTTAAAACTTTGCAGTTCAAATTTGCAGTTCAACTGAGATTGGCATACCAATGCAGTTAGAGCTTACGAGTAGCTAGGCTTTATTTTAGTCTTATTTTGACCAATAAGAGACCAGTAAGTAGTAAAAAAACATGCAAACAGATAATAATAATTGACATTATATTAAGCAAATATTGCGTCCAAGATTGCAATCAACCATAGATTATTGTTCTTCAACTTCATTATATTATTATTCTACATTCACTTACCACCTTACTTGTACTACTGGGGATTCTGTAAAAACACATTCAAAAAGTATTGCCTATCTTTCGTGGGTATTCGTAAAAAAGTAGGTACTTACCCGAGACACGGAAGTATTTCATAGCATCTTCAAAAGTATTTGGAACTTTCTGAAATACTTTTTTTCAAAGGTTCTAATTTCCTCAGGGGCTCGCAACAGTCGCGAAACGTCGCGTTATATAAGACACAGATCAATAAGAAATTCAAAGCGCTGTACACTAAATTGAAGAAAATGTAAATTGCTTCGTGACCCGCGTGTCAACTTGAAAGCCGCACTCCGAAGCAGCATTATCACCTCTACAACTTGCAAAGTGCATATCGACAGGCGTCACAGCTCAGTCGGTAAAGGGTCTGCCTTCCGTGCTGTGGGTCGTGGGTTCGATCCCCACCAAGAACAAACATTTGTGTGTGGCAAAAACATAGATGTTTGTTCTATGTCTGGGTGTTACTATGTATTATAAGTATGTATTTACAAAAAAAAAGTAGATAAGTAAGTATTCTATCAGCATCTAGTTCCCATATTACAAGCTTTGCTTAGTTTGGGACTAGAGGGCGTCGTGTGAAATGTCCATGAATATTTATTTATTTATTATTTATTTATTTATATAATAGGTTTGTTTTTTCTATTGAAAATATTCAACAAAATTATGTAAATATGGCAATAGATCTTCGATCTTCTATATGCAATAGATAAACGTACACATTTGATTTTCTATGATGTTCACTTAGGTACCTATACAAAAATGAATGAAAATATAAACTAAAATAAAACTAATAATGTAACATCAATTGTTATTTTTAACACGCTTATATTTAATTCAATTGTTTGCATCGTCACACACCGGATTTCAGAACTGAAAGTGACACAACGGAACAAATGCTGTACTACATTATTACTTTTACAGGTTGCTTCTTTAGAATGCAGCCTGATTTCAAGCTTTGGTTTTCAGAAACAAGGTACCGTTATTAAGCAGACCGATTACTTACCTAACTAGGTATTTCTATTAATATTGTCAGCAGAGGGTGGTCTGTCTGCTTGTTCCATCACTTTTTTATAAAAAATAGGTACTTGTATATTTTACGCGGAAAAAGGACCCGTTTTCTATAAAACGAAGCCTTTAGCGGCGTGATAAGAATGACATCAAGTTGTGCTATTGAACCATACCTACCTACCTAGCGATTAGAGGGAATCAATTGTTTCAAACGCGAATCCCGTGTTGCTCTAGAAAAGAACTCTACGGACGTTCATTATACGCCTAACCAGAGCGTTGTTCTATGTCTGAGTGTTTCTATGTATAAAGTATGTACTTACAAAAAAAAAGTATATAAGTATTCAATCAGCATCTAGTTCCCCATATCACAAGCTTTGCTTAGTTTGGGACTAGAAAGCGTTGTGTAAAAAGTCTATAAATATTAAAAAACGCACAGCTTGCGCGCATTGTACGAGTCACTATACATTACATACATTATACATTATGCTCTACAAGATTCCACGCGTTTTATAAACTTATTTAGATAATATACGGTATTTAGATACGTTTTATAAAACTTATTTAGATGTGGGATGGTAAAACGACATTTTTTCCAAGTTAGGTAGACAACTTCTGAGAATAGTTTCAAATTAAATTATCTAATATTCATGGGAGTCGTGTATGCTAGGATGGCAGGGTATCGGAAGGCATCCATCATGTGGAATGAAACATATTGTGGCTGTATCCGGCTTGCGTCGGCAGCCCGCCAAGACAGATCGACACCGACGTGGATAGCTAGGTACTAAGGTACCTAATAATCGTTATGAACCGGCCTACTGGTAAATACTACATGACTGACTCAGCTAACCGATAACGTAAGGATAAGAAGTATAACTTTAGAAAAACCAAATAGATCTACTTGGTAACCTCAACAATTTTGTAAGATTAATTTTACCCAGTTTCTTTGTATGAAAACTGAAATTATTATACTTACTCATTTGCGCAATAATGATGCACAGAAATAAGTAGTTACCTACTTTATTCTGTTTCAAACATGGTTAGAAAAACTAAATAAAAACTTCAAATATTGTTTATGTATAGTTCAAGGGCATCGGAGAGGAAATTACCAATTTTTCCAGCTTTTTTCATCTCAATTCGCTATCAAGTAATGATGATGGCTGCACATCAAGCTCACCCTTGGTCACAATGCGCCATTGCTCTGATCAATCGTTTGGTAAACAAGACGGGTCACGCAATCTTATCGTGACGACCTTAATTAAACATTGTTTCAATGTCTTGATCATCTCATCATCATTGGGGAGCTTCAAATGTGCTTTCCTAAGGTCGCGGCCGAACTAGAGAAACAACAACAGTATGTAAGCATCGCAGAGAGCATACCTTATTACTTCAAAACATTCATTGTTCATGAGGTTGGATAAAAAAATGGTTCAAAATATAATAACTGCTTTAAAACGTAGCGTGTCGAGAAGAAAAACTACCTTTGGGAGAGCAGTACCAAAGGCAAGATTTACTGTGACATAACAGTAAATACTGCGTGAGTAGGTTTCTACGCCAAATAAAGAATTATCTTACCTTATCTTATCTTCGCTCGATATAGGTTAATTCCATATAAGTAGTTTGGACACCTCTTAGTGTTTCGTCTTTAGGTTTTTAAAAGAAATCCGTACACTTCAAGCTTACACTTGTTCAAGAAATATTTTTTTAGTTTTTGGATTCTGTCCGTCGTCATATCGACAAACATATATTTTACCATTATCAAGTGTTTTATTTGAATCGTCTGTCATTTGTTTCAAAGTCAAAGTGTTAGATTTTTTTAACGAATTCCATCAACCGGGTATAACAATAAAGGTAGCTACCAATCCGTCAAGCGTCAGTGATTTACATCAGTGCATCTAGAAACAATTGCAGTTTTTTCCCAAACATAATAAGTATGATAGTTTCTGTGGTTGGATAATTACAATGGCTAGGTATATATTTTAAATCAAGAACTTATTTCTTATTTCGGTACAAGATTGTATGGATGAGATGCTACAGGGATTTTGTAAAATGCCAAGAGGTAGTGGCCCACGGGCCGGGGTGTATGCAGCATAAAGATATTTGGGCAACTGTAGATTAACCTGTAAACTTTAGTAAATTTTAATAAATGAAGAGAAAAGAGCAGAAATAAGGACAGGTAAGGTTATTTAAACCATTTTCAAAACATGCAGCCTAAAACGATACCCTAAAAACTATCTCATTATAATAAATCTAAACTGCCGCATTGTACTTTTTGCTTGTTCTCGACGTCAAGGTTATAAAATTAACTTATTATAAATGTTAATGACTGGTATAAAAACACTACAAACAGCATTATTATAACACATGTCATCGTAAAGTGTACTAAGCAAGAAGTGTAGACAGTGAGTTTCTTATTTATGGTTTTTACTTGAAATTTTATTTAGAGCCGCAACAAAAACGGCCATATTAATTTTTAGGAAGTATTCTTCTGGTGTTAATATTTCTTTTTCTGGCGATCCGACCACTTAAAGTCACTTTCGGTCGAGGTCGTTCTATTTATACAGAGAGGAATGACATAATCAGGTTCCAATTTATTTGGGGCTAAAAATTGAGGTCATCTTTATTTTCCTAATACCTATAATGATCAGCAGAATAATAATGTGATTTCAAGGCGTTATATTTCGAGAGTGTACTGTCCAAACTGCCTAAGAAATAAAATGCCAAAAGCGTAAAATGGCTACGATATTCATAAATCTTTCATTTTGATTCTATTTCAGCAATGAAGCTTCTGATCGTGATTGCTATGATCGCCTCTGCGGCTGCCGACGACAATCACTACGACAGCAAATATGACAATTTTAATATGGACGAGGTGGTTAAAAATGTGCGACTTTTGAAGGCCTACACCCACTGCTTCATAGGCGATGGCAAATGCACTCCTGAAGGAAATGACTTTAAAAGTAAGACATAATTATGCTATATGCAATACCTTGTTGGCAAAAAGATATGGAACAGCTGACATTTTTTTGCGCTCTTACTATTAGTTCCGTAGATATTTTGTGTTCTTCTGTATGCACTGATATTTTCGAGTTACAAAAGGAAGCTTATATTTATACACTTTGCTAGGAGAGTGTGGATTAATGCAAAAACGCAGCATACATCTGAAAAAGCATGCTTTAAGCCAAGAAAATCTTACAGTTTCTAGTTCGGCAGCACAGATATTATAGCCGCGAAAAGCTAATAAAAAGAAAATGATTGCACACTTTGTACAGTATACCATAGACAAATAAAAAAACGTGTATTCATTAATCGATGAGTATACTAATCTCGGAAGCTAAAATAATATTGACTCAAAGAGCTAAGTGGGCTACCTACCTGTGAAAGCATTACAAATATACAGACACGGCTAAGAAATATAGCATCCGTGAATGTTCTTCACGAGGAAGGAAAATTTTACCAACAGCTGATGTAGTTGTTACTGCTCGCTGCACTTTCAGAGATTGTCTTTTCTACTATTTCTACGTGCGTTGGAGTACAATCTAAGAAACTTAAATTTTTCATCAGACTACTTAGTCTATGTAGAGTTTTAAACCCTAATACCTCTCTATATTATGAAAATATTGGTTATATGCAAAATAGAAAACAATGTTTGTTCTAGATATAAGGGACGGCTACAAGACTGTGAGCATACAATGCTCACCGCGCACAGACATTTCTTCTTGCTAATCTTTTGGGCTATATACCTAGGTCGCGCATCGGTTGCTTTAGTTGGTCTATACTACGGATCTCCTCATTTCTAATTCAATTTCATACTCATAGAGAAGCCCTCTTTTGAACTCGTAAAACCAATATTTGTTAACTAGGCTTTGTGTTGTTTGATCTACGCGCTTGTTACGATGGGCCATTCAAATCAGCAATATCAGATTTTGTTGTTGTAGAGCTCGCGACATTTTTCGGCTCACCTTTTCTCTGTAACACTTCAGCTTGGAGTAATGATGTCCTTCACTTGTTAACAACGTTTTTGTGTTTCCAGAGTGGATCCCTGAGGGGTCACGGTCGGAGTGTGCTAAGTGCACGGAGAAACAAAAAATCCACGTCTCCAAGTTCATCAAAGCGATCCAAGAACAGCTACCTAAGGAATGGGAGATCCTTTCGAAAGAGATCGACCCTGAAGAAAAAAATAAAGACAGTCTTCAGAAATTCATACACGAGTACTCGTCGAAAGCCTAGTGAAATATTATAATAACAGCTTCATATGATTATTTAAGTTTATTTATAGAAGATCGGTGTTTGTATTTGAAAACAATCACTTCGGAAACTATTTATGTGGATTTGAATTATTGTTTGTGATTGAACCAGGACGCAATATAAATTTTGATAAAGATTAATTGATTTACGCGTAGATAAGGGTTTAAATAACTTTCTACACGAATGCAATACACGAATACACGGAGTCGTACCAGAAACGTTTTTTTTTATAAATAGTGGTAATAATTATTACATGTCAAGTCTCCGAGGGGCCAATTCCACTAACGAGCTTTTCAACAGAAACGCAGCTGAAATGTAGCTTTTCATCTGTTTTTAGGTTATTTCGTTTTCCATCAAACTTTGTCAGCTGAAACGTAGCTGAACCATAGCATTTCATCTGTTTTCTGACTATTTCGATAGCTGCACAGTAATGTTTCAGCTAAGCTAAAGATCGATTGAACCCATAGTTGGAACTGAATAGAACGTAAACCGTTGGAAATTAGTGGAATTGAGCACCGGGTCACGTCCACCATGCCACTGAATAGATAAGATATAATTGACAATTTATCTTTCCTCGACTCTACACTCTAAGTACATGCTGTCTGCAACAAATACGTTCAGAGAAAAAACAAAGGCCTATCAACCAACCCAGGTAACTTTAGACAGAAGTTGAGAGACGGTTCTAAGTAAAACCTCATGTTTGCCTTAGCCATAGCCAAAATTTTGGTTTTTTCTCTGAACGTATTTGTTGCAGACAGCATGTAGAGTGTAGAGTCGGGGAAAGATAAATCACCCAGGAGTTAGTATCGTAATAACACCATAAGTATGAAAACTCCACGTCCACGTCCACGAAAACTCATTAATTACCTACAAAAATATTATAACAAAAGAGATATCTCACGACAGGTTACGCTGAGCTGCCCATCTACCTACTCATATAATTAAATAACCTTAAGTAGGGATACCTAACAGAATAATATTTTCTTTTGTTTACTTTACATCATAATTAATTAAGGAATTTAGTTACTAACGTCATTGTGGACGTTTTATGCTTTGTATTCTATTAATTTACTGTAAAATATTGAACATTTCTTTGAACAACGAGAATGTTTCATTTGATTAGATAAAATATGTATTTTAATAGTAGAAGAGTTTATAGCTGTGGTGGGTTTCAACACAGCTTCTGTCTGTCCGAATACATTCAAACGCATATTTGTTGATAGCTTGGGGTTTTCATAAAATAGCTAGTTAAAATATCTTTTCACACAAACAAAAATTAAGGTAAGTACCTAATTAATATTATCATCCCACAAATAAAAAAAAACATTAGGTTCCCACTCACTTAATAAAAAAAATATTAAGTAGGTACCTAGGTATACAAAATGAGAGCAGAATTGCACATCATTACAAATATATACTTCAACGACTCTTATTTGTAAAAAACTAATTTTAATCATTTAACTTGTTTTTTCTAACGAAAAACGTATAGACAAATCGTACCAAAAAATTGAATATGAAACTCAGCTAGTGTATTATTTGCTAAGCCGGTTAGATAAAAAAACGTCCATCTAAAATTCATTTCGTCAACAACCAAGCAATCTTCATGAATTTCCGGCAATTCCCATTTCGGTCGACCATGAAGATAAGCACTTGAAGGTCCATTTTAGAGTATAAATCAACGTCGATTCGAATCAAAACAATAACCTCTGGGAAAATTGCCCATTTTTTTGTTTTTATACTAAGTATACAAACAGTTACCCGCGACTTCGTCCACGAAAAAAAAAACCAAAAAAATATAACCTAAATAAAGCGGGAAAAGTAGCCTACATGTTAATCTAAGTTACGAACTATAATATATTCTAAGTTTCATCCAAATCGGACTAGTAGTTACAGCGTGATTGAAACACAAACGTGCAAACATCTGAACTTTGACATTTATAATAGTAGTGGGATACTAGGTAGGCAAATGAGCATACTATAGGTACATAATTATATACTTTTAGCCCAATATTTTTATGTTATCAAAGCATTAAGCCTCTGATAATTTATGAACCTATACCTACCTTTTTGGTTGGCTGGTTTACTTGGGATGCGTAAATATAATCTCATTCTAGTCAAAGCCAGTGGACCAACATCAATATTGTAAGTAACTTACCCAACTTCAAGGATTTTTATTTCCACTCATTAATTTCAATAATAGAACAGTTCTCATTTCGGTTTTGAGAATTGAGTCCGTAGTCTCAGTTTTATTTCGTTAATTTTCGAAAAGTGAGAATCGAGTAGGTAACTCGTAGTACCTAGGTTGTATGGAGAAAAAACGTTTGCAAATCTCCCGCTAGAGGCGCTTATCGTATTTCCATTTTTAACCACTTCAAAAAAGGAGGAGGTTCTCAATTCGGTTGTATGTTTTTTTTATTTTTTTCATACACAATATATCGCGAGTAGCCTTTTAATATTCGTTTTGATCAACAAAACTAATACTTTACATGTAATTCACACACATCCTTTTACTTTGGGTTACAATCAGCATATAACCGTGTTTTATATCCTCACTCACCTTTATCCCAATAATCAGAGTGCTGTATCCCTAATCTTTAAAAGTGCTCTTATAGGTAGATAGGAAGAGAGGAGGTAATTTTATGGAAATAGAAAATACTTTACGTCATCAATACAAAATACACGAGAGATCATAATAGCAAAAGATTAAATAGAACATAGGGTATATAGGCGTCGGCAACGCGTGTGAAATGCCTCCGGTATTGCAGGCGTACATAGGCTACGGTAGCCGCTTCCCATCAGGCGGGCCGTATGCTTGTTTGCCTACCTAAGTAGTACAACAAAAAACATAAAAAAGGCTTCAACCTAACATTATTGCTCATGCAAAAAAATCTGATACTGATTCGAATTAGGTAGACACTACTGACACCTTTAGAAAAGATACTTTTAACAGATACCAGTTTAGGATTTACTTCATGAATATTTATGAGTCCCGTTATAATGTCAACGGATGGGTTAGAAGTAAAAATTACGAAACAAAATAAAATTCCATAAAATTTGCATACCATGACGCGCACAGAAGGCAAATTCGCCAAATTATGGCCTGGGGTGGTAGTTCAGCAGTCAGCTAGCCCACTCCCATTTTGTATTGGTCAGGTTCTTTTTTCACCGCACACTCCCAATTAGCAAAGGGCTTAGTAACTTCAATATTAATAATATGTTAATTTAGTAATGAATCAAACTTGGTGTTGACCGTAGTCTGCACCTAAAAATCAATTTTAGAGAATTGTTGGAGCCCTCTCTACAAAGTTCCTGAAATTTTCACTATACAGTCGGGCCATCAAGTGAGAGCCATTCTATGCTACGTCTTTCGGTTCGTAAACGAATTTTCCATTCGTAAACATTCAATGCAAAACGAAACTGTAACTGTATTTAGGCATTTATATCCTTTTTTTTATTGTAGAGTGAACTATCTGTTGACCCCTCTCTGTATAACTACTCTGTCGCGCCACCTAAACTCATAAAACGATCAAAATTATAGGAGCCATAAAGATTGCACGCCTGTCTAGTTAGATATACGAGGCGACCCTATTCTGACAAAGTAATGTAATGCGCAAAAAATGAACGGATCGGAATAGACACTCAGGTATTTTTCAAAATAAACGATAGCTTGAAAGCGCCATACGAGATTTTTAATATAAATATTCTGGGATCAGAAATATAAAATAAAATAGTAAGAATCCTTAGAATCTTCTCAACAATATCTTACTAGAGTTGTCTACCAAGGTCACTTTTTCAAACGTTATTATGAGTATAGGTAATAAAATAAAAAGGTGCGTTTATGCAAAAAATCTTTATTTTCTCGTTGCTTTTACAGCTTTCCAACATTTTAAGCAAAGCTTTTATAATTACGTATTTTCTCTAATATATTTAACGAACCTTGTTTGATTCAGAATCTGTTTCAATTAGTTTTCTTATAATTTAATTTTATAATCTAAGTACACAATAATTTATTTACAACTTAGTAAGAGTAAACAGTTATAATTATTATTTGGTTTCTTTTCGTGGAATTGTTACATACTTATTTTATTCTGAAGCTTACCTTGAAAGTAGAGCAGCTTACATCATTTACTATAAATATACGATAGGTACGGAACTTAGAATTTCCATTCCAGTAACATACTACGTAACATAACTCAAATGCCGGTAACGACTTTTATATCAAAGAATTTTCTATTTTCTCTTTACGAAACGAAACGTACATTTAATAAACGGCATTTCAAAGAAGCAAACCCGAATGTTTCATATGAAAATAGTCAGTCAAAAGTAGCTAGTTAGTAGAGCAATTCTGATCATATCTGAAACACTATAGGCAATTCTAAGTAAGCCCCTAAATGTCTACTCTTTCACAGCCTAGTATAGTAGCCACAACGGATCTTTGTCTGTCTGAAGTATATCTGCGTAGAACTTATATTTGGGTAATTTTGGCGAGTTGTTCCGCACAACAGTACAAACGCAATTGTTTGTTGCACCTAACTTCAAAGGGATAAAGATCCGTTGTGCGTATTGTATTAAATGACGGACATTATCAATTCAGTGATATTAGCTTTCCGCTAATAACTTGTAGGTATCATGGCAGTGTATAATCATTAGCAATAAAATATTTTTGATACTGAAAGTTCAAAAGTCAAACAAGGTAACTTTCTTTTTCAAAATAATATCTGCAATAAAAAATACAAGTTTTAATTGAATCATAACATTTTGTTTGACAGAATCTCCAATTAAATACTTTTAAAGTGTAAACAGACACTCCTAATTGTACCTATCCGGTAACTTTCTGTCAGTATTTTCATAAATAACCATTGATATTTTACAAACAAATTGATTTATTAAAAAGACAATTTTTCTTTCTACCTACTCTTTTTTGCCAAGCTGCCTAGAAAGACAGTTTAAATTACAGCTTAATTTAGCCTAAATTGGTTTGGATTACAACCCGATCATTGGGCTATTAAATAGACTTTTTTATTTACATATTACCTACCAGTAATTTAACAAACATCATAGTTTTATTTGATCCAGTCTGAAACATATCTAGATTTTTTAATTATGGTAATTTACTGAATAAGTCTTAGAACTACGTAGGTATACATACTTACGTACTAGGTACATCTTTAAATTAATAAATAAGAAAACGAGTCACGTTACTTTTATCTATCTGCTAGCTAGATAATAATAAAAAATAAAAAAATGCTATGTACAAAGTTATTTTTATTTTCACATAAAACACTTACAACCTTACATAAATTCATTTCCGTTATTTTAATGGATATGAATTGCTGGTCTTTTGTGGCTATTCCCAATATTTAATCTATCTTTGGTTTTGTCTTACTAAAGGTACTTATTGGTTCAGCCATTAGTATACACCAAACATAAGCACTAACAGATCCGCAGCCGTATGACCAAGGGAGTAATGGAGTTCAAAAACTTTGGATATCATTTTCAGAACTTTAGCAGTACCCAAATCATTTTATACTGAAATAAATGATAGTTACTAAGGGCAGCTTGCACCAGAATCACTAAACGTGTTTAACAGCTAAATGGATTTAAATCTGACGTATTTATACGACTTGACAACTCGCTAAATACTATTTAAAAGTTAAACGCGTTTAACGATTCTGGTGCAAGTCGCCCTAAGTGAGCGTCTGGATTTAAATTATCATTTCAGATTTCACTAATAATTAATTACCATTTCACTTGGTGATAAGGGTGCCGAGCCTCACCCCGCAAGCAACCCAAAACATCTGGATAACTAAAGGGTGGACTAGAATTTGTCGAGGAAAACCTTTGATAGTAAACCCACCTTAATTGAAATCCTAGATTTGCCACTGATCGTATGAGTAATTTATTTTACTAAATATGCACGTTAACTTCAGCAAAAAGTAGGTACAATAGTAACACTTGATCTTTGTCTCTCCGAAATTAGCCGAAGGTAGCTCCGCAGACAGTTGGCTTGGATTGGAGGACAGTGAAGAGTAGAAGTGTAACGCTTAATTTCAGAGAGACGAACGGCTGTAACTACTGTACAATGCTAGTAAATCGTAATCTTATTTTTCTCAGAAGCCAAAAATTATAACGGTAGGTATAACACTTTCATTTAACTTTATAGCAGAAAATTAAGTTCTTCAGTTTTTTTATACATTATAGGCAAACGTTTGACCGCAATCTCACCGGATGTTAAATGATGATGCGGGTACGGTTCAGTTTGAATGTTCGACAGCACTGACACAACACTGGTATCAATCTGAATACAAAATATCTTCATACATACACAAGGCTCATCACTCCAGTGCAATCACTTTCTACCTAACTAGATACACAGGGGTACTACAAAGGAACGCAATGCCACTCTACAGAAAATGTTCACTTATCTCTGGAGCCTTCCCTTGTTTGGCCCTTCCTCAAGGAACCGAAGTCTTCGCACTGAAACAAAAAAAGTTTTCAAAAAACCATCAAAGTCTTTTAGCTTGATGGTTGGTTTGCTTCGAGTTAAATGAACATCATTGTGTTTCTTTCAATGGACCGAATTCACCACTAAAGTTTTCTTCTATGTTATTTTCATTTATATTAGTTTTATATTCTTTAGCGACTGTAAAATGTCCACTTTGCGATAGGGGCTGGTTTGGTTGTGATTTATATGTAGGTACCTACTTAGTTGAAATGAACGCCCAATTGGCTACGAAACGCTACGAAACCGCGTAGCACCCGCGTAGAGCCGTAGCATGAATACAAGGACGAATTCATGAATATGAAACCACGGGGGCGATAAATATGAAAGCGGTAACGATTCGAACAATGCATTGGCAAGCAATAGCTGCCTTGTTGCTGTTTTCTGCTCGTGGCAATGCCGCCGTGCGTCTGTTTGTTTGTCAATTTTTAGCCGATCGGACGTAAAATAGTACATCGGTAGACACCGACTTATGATTTTGTGATCGTAGGAACAGGCTTAGTAATTACAGTCAGCTGCTTAAAGTTGATTAACAATTTTAGATTGTCCAACTTGAGAGCTTTTGACTATTCGGTACCTATATCTTTTAATTTCACTAATAGAACTACTTACTTATTTTAACATTTTGGGACTGCAATGACTACATTCACTTTGAAAATACACAATTTTCGTAAAATCATAATTTGAAATGAAATAAGTAATAGTTCTAAAATTGGAAAATGTGGCCCCGAATTTGTAGACTTTTAATGTCGCTATTGTAGCTCCAGGCTATACAGCCTGGAAGAATTCATTGTCTAGTATTCATTGAATTCATTGTCATTTTCTATACAGAAAATCACTAGACAATGAATTCTTTGCGTAGGACGTAGGTAAAACCGTTCTACCTGTGACCGACATAAATTGGCACAACTACATAGCTATATATTTATAAAACTCATCTTATAAGCTGCCTAACACCGTTCACCACCCACTGTATAAGTTGTATAAGTTTAATAGCTAGCAAGCATTGAATCCAGAGGAGCGTTAGCACAACTGCCTTAGAAATCCTTTATGATGTTCCTTTGTAAGAAGTAAAATGGAATAACCACTATTCACAGCTGGGAATATTCTCACAAACGGTTCAAGTACTTTGCGGTTCGGCCAGACATGCTTATGATGTGCAAACTTCAATATCTATGCGTTTAGATTACCCTTCGCTAATTTACGACTAAACGTGATGGCGGACTATTGAACGGTGACTGCTCAAAATTGCCCCAAGTAATGCCTAGCCATTATACGAACCGAACTAAGCAATATGTCAAGTTCAGCATACTATGGCGATACAGTTAGCTGATTATTGGTATTTGTGAAACAAAGCCCCGCCACGCTGGTATCGTCGGAACGCAGCTCACATGTTTAACGATTGTGGCCGACAGTCAGCTGTATCGTTGTAGAAATAAAGCTTCAAATCCAACTGAATATGTGTCAAACACGGCCCCGGCAGGGTGTCAAAATCCCAGGAAATTATCCATGAAATCTCCTTCAAATTCACGTGTTGGAAATATCGGCTCCCACGTTAGTTTTAGGTTTGGTTTGTTGGAACCATTTACCAACAGCGTCAAAGATCTACTTGATTTGCCAATATCGTAAAGCAACGGAGGCAATATCGTGAAATCCGAACATTCCTTTCACGTGCAAAGGAAAAAGAACCTTGCAACGATTATCTTTAGTCTCATTTTTATTTAATTTTTCTATACTTCAGCGAGTCGCTTCATTATTGTTCTGCTCTTGAATCAGTAAAAACCAAATCATAGGACCGGAATGCTTTGTAATGAAAATGAGATGATATTGGGATCCACCTCTAAGAATCACTCCCATTGATGAATAGTTTTGGATTCGTATTAGCTCTAGTCTAGTGCATTTAACCTACTTATGCCCTGGACTTGAACTAATACGAACACTTTTATTCTGTGACTTGGGCAGCTAAATTCTGTACAATTTACATTCTTTTACTAATGATTTACTTACGTGTTCAGATTGTGCGAGTCTGAGTGTGAAGCAGTTGGTGGCAGAAACCGCTTGAGCGGCGGAACTCGCAGCAGCATCTGTCTGAAGGTCTGCCGGAACTGCCGCGACATGGAACAGTACAGCACGAAATTAATCGACCCATTCACAAGCGCTAAGAAATCCATCATATCCCCAAAGAGGTTGTAACATCGCGTGAAGAAACACCAGCCCATCAGTCCGCTCAACAGACCCAGTATCCCTTGAGGTAGTTCAGTTATTAAAAACAACAGCAAAATCGCCAGCAACATCTTCGTCGTTCTGTCTGTCCTTTTATCAGCTTTATTCTGCCGCTTCACCATCTTCTCAGCGGCGGAACAAGGATTGTGATTCCTCAAAATCTTCTGATGCCTATTCGCGCTGTACAAAGCTCTGATCAGCCAGATGCTTATCACTGTCAGGATGAAACAAGGCAGCAGCTTTATGACCACGGCATGCACCCAGAAGTTGACCTGGTAAAGTGTGCCATGGTGGTCCGAATCGACGTGGTACGCTGTGTATGGATGGCCGAATTCATCTTCTTTTTGCTTTTCGTGAATATTAAATACCTGTGGAAAAAATGTAATGAATTTCGTTACAGTGACAAAAAAACAAAAATTAGCCAGCTTCTAATGACTTCGGATAATACTGCTTTTATCGTTTATATTCGAGTGGAATGTTACAGCGATGAATGCGATCAAGGGAACTTACCATGAAAGTGGGTATACAAAATACTGGAGGCAGTAAAAAACTCGTGAGTATGGCGATGCTACATCTTCTTTCAGTACAGAGAACGTGACTTCTGTCTGAGAACCTGAAAAAATATCAATTATATAACACGTTTGTTAATCCTTCATTTATTTTCTCCTTTCGTTTCACGATAGGTAGGAACATATTTTTAGAATTATGAAAATATTTTGCGTAAAGTTTAGAATTATGTACAAAAATATTTTATAAGCTAGCTTCATTTTCTCCCTTCATTTTAATTACAGCTGGCCCGCCCTCGTTTTCACTTGTCTACAAAACAAACTTGAGCGCATTAATTATTTCTATTTTGTTTATGGAAAAATTATGTTTCCGAAACCTTTTTATCAAAGTTTGACATTAAATTAACATTAATTTCATAAAGAGATTTTACAATATTTTTGCCGCTCCTCGTGGCAAATTCAGCAACAAATACACTGCACACATTAGGCGGCCACATACCTACGCACAACGTGGCCGGTATTATGAAGTCATACCTATTACCGACCACGTACCGGTCAGCAATTTACCATTTGATAAATAAGTACACATTCAAACACCTATATTGATTTCCGTTGTGTTAGAGTTTATATTTCGGCCAATGATTACGTGCTGGTTTATGAGAGCTATCTTGATTTATTTCTTTACTATAAACCAGACTGGATATAGAACAAACATCTATGTTTACCATTAACGATGTTTGTTCTTGGTATGGAGATTGAAACTACAACCTTCAGCGCGTCAACTGAGCTGTGAAGCCCAAGTCTGGTTAGCTGAAGTGACAGACGGAGCCAGTAGTGAAACAGTCTAATTTTATAAACACAGTAAATGGTTTCGTAGGTATAGTTACTTACCTTATGGCAACGTATCTCCAAAAGGCCAACGACAGAGTGAGAAATATAGACGCAGTGTGCAGTATTTGTGCGTAGTGCATGTGGAATAGAATGTACGCAGCTTTCGAGTACCGGAAATCTGACTCAGGCAGGACCTGAAAATATTAGACATGTTACGAAATGTTGCTATAAATCACTACATTTTAGGTTTAGTTACATAAACCACTACGTTCTAAAAATCGGTACTTTCATTCTACTGAGTTAACCATTGTACAATTTTCTACTTTTGAAACTAAATATCGGCTATGAACATAGTTTTTACAAAAAAGGATTTATTTATCATAATTTTGTGAGTTTGATTGTTTTCCGAGATTTCGGCATAGTTGCATGCACCTTGATCATGGGTCGAACGGGGTTCAGGGTGTTATTAAACAGTAAATATTCCGTTTTTAGTGAAAAAAACTCTGCTGTTTATGAAACATATTCCGATTTTCACAATCATGAAGTTTTGAAAGTACTAAGTGATATTCTTATTTGATGGAATTCGTTTTGAAGGGAAAACTCACCATTTTGTTTGCCTTCAAAACAAACGACAACCGACTCGACGAATGACTCGACTTGACTAAAATTATTATTTCAAATTATTCACTTGACACTGGCAAAATTGTCTGTCAAAATGATGGACAGAGGTCATAAATAAGAGAAGAAGAAAATAAGACCAATAGCAATAGCTATAAAAGTTATTTGAGCTTATGATTAGAATGGCGGAGTTTAGTCCACCGAGTCCACGATGGCGGAAAGAAAAACAAAGCATAAAAAGTGTTAGTAAGTGCTTACCTATTAATATTTATAATAGCGTCTTATCTACCATTTTTCATGGTAAGTGCCTGCCTAGCTATTAGGTACTATGATAAGTATTGATATCTCGGTGACGCTTTTTACACTCTGTTTACTATAAAATCAATAAGTGCTTACATGATTAATTGATTAGGTATGTTTAGGTACCCATCATAGTGTCGTGATTTTTATAATTTAGCAATTTATTTTATACCTTATTAAATATTAATCGAATTTATTGTTTGCGTCGTTTCTCGGCGGAAGTCTGTATTAAATATTTTTTAGTATTTTTCTGTAGGTAATGATTTCGATAATTTTGTAAACTATTTTATAGCTGATTAAATATAAATCTAATTTATAGATTATATAGTAGTTCGGCGGAAGCCAGAATTAATTATCTTTAGTATTTTTCTATGTATTTTAGTTAGTGAGTTGACCACCAAGTCATTACTGTTTTGTGATTGGTCGAGGTAATGAGGTAGCCATTTTGTGCTTGGAAAGGCTGGTTAGGTGAAAAAATATCGAAAGAGCGACCATTCGGAAATGTGACTTGGTGGAGAGAAGTAGCATGGTAAATTGTGTACTGAATAAAGTGTAATTCTTGGACGAGCTGGTATCATTCACTTCAATTCAGAAGTGGGATGAACGGTATGTAAAGTGATAATTTTATATTTTTTAGTGCACCCCTGATATATTTAAATTTCATTATAAAGTTATTAGTACATACATTATCCAGCCATTTATGTTAAATGGAATGAAAGATTTTGTTGGCATGTGTCGGTCGGGATTGCCCCGAGACTATCCGATCGTGCTAACTTCTGATTTCATAAAGTATAGGTGCCTACCTAATATGTTCTGAAAGACCGAAACTTTGTTTCACGGATCAGTCGGGAATACTCCGAGACTATCTGGCCGTGCAAACTTATCTCTCTTTTGGAGTTGTGAGTACCTACCTATACTGTCCATTGAATTTTAGATTGGTTGAATACCTACTGAGATATTTGGTTAGCCAGTACCTACTAGCCTGAAACGTACAGAGATTCATAGATTGGGGTGGCATTAAATTCATTTAGATTTTGGGCACCTACTGACTACATTTTTTTTTTTTATATACGTTTGAATCGCTGTTCGCATTGACTGGTCGGTAATACACCGGGACTATTCGGTAATGCAAACACCCTTCGATTAATGGTTTACTTATTTTGTAGGTCGGTAGTTGCCTTATATTTAAAATAATTTTAAAATATTATGCTACCCGCTGATAGCTATGATTTAAGCTAAGTGTGCTAAGTGAGAATAAAATTAAAATAGAATGATATGGGCTAAGTAAATACTTAGCTACCTACTTAGGCCTCAGATAAATTAAATAAATATATATATTCATGGACATTTCACACAACGCTCTGTAGTACCAAACTAAGCAAAGCTTGTAGTATGGCAACTAGATTACTGATAGAATTATTACATAATACCTAGGCTATGTATGCCTCTGTTCAGCAAAGTGATTATTACTAAATGATTTAGAAGCAAGTTGGCTATGTATGCCTCTGTTCGGCCAAGTGAGCTACATTACTTAATGATTGGGAAGCAAGCCGGCTATGTATGCCGTAATTATTTCCAAGCCTCGTAATTTATGCCATGTGTGCATTATTTAAGATTCTGGTAGCACTACGCACTAGACTTGTACGTGACTAAGTATGTCGCAAAAATTACATGGACTGTGTGATAGTTTTACATTACTTAATGATTGGAAAGCAAGCCGGCTATGTATGCCGTAATTATTTCCAAGCCTCGTTATTTATGCCATGTGTGCATTATTTAAGATTCTTGTAGCACTACGCACAGGACTTGTACGTGACTAAGTATGTCGCAAAAATTACATGGACTGCGTGATAGTTTTAGGCCAAGTGTGCCATTGAAGATTAAAGAAAAAAAACACGAGATTAGTTCAGTCTGGTTTTATTTAGTGAATGGTTATGTAGGTAGTTACCCTACTAATTACAATGATTTACTTCTGTTTCGAGTCCATGGATTCTGATGGTGCGATGATTCCTGACGATGAACTTCCTGTAGCGCACGAGCATTCCAGATGGAAATGGAAAACTTCAGTCTTAGGAGTGCTGTGTCGTCGTTGAAGATCACCGAACCCCTCATTGGAGTGTTGAGTGGTTTAAACAAGGTTAGATCCAACCATTTTTATGTTTCAATCTTTGGTCGTAGTTTGCATGAGTCAATTCTTTGTGCAAGGTTAAACGAGTGCGTAAAATTAAGTGCTCCCGGATAGCGAATTGCTTGAAGGGCAATGTTTTTAGTTTATAACCTTTCAAACCTGAGTTGAAACTAAATTTTTGCTCGCACAGAATCGATAATATTGCAAACTTTATATGAGGTTATGCGTGCTGACAGTATGTAGACTATGCCCTGCACTCTGACGTGCGCCTGTGATGTCAAGACATCACCGTAATAGTGAATACGATGGTTGTTATTTTTATAAATGAAATAACTGATGCATTGTATTTGTAGATACATAGTTGTGTGACTACCTTCCTACCCGGAAACCTAAATCTAAAGTCCGAAACTATGACCTTAGCATTAATTAGCACAAAGAAAATTATGACTAATACAGTATTTACAATATTTATAATACGTACAAAATACACATCAAGCAGTTGAGCTATCTACACACCGACCTTAGTAGGTTTCCTGATTGAAAATTGAGATAGATTGGTAAATAGATCTTTATTGATTACTTACTATTAAACGTAGGTTTTACAAACTTAAATACAACATAAAATAAAACAAGTAGGTACCCGTTAGTAGCAAAAAAATTAGATTTGTTTTTTCGAAATGTTTATTCCATGGTGGTGTTGATCATCCCCAGCACTTGTGCTATCTGACAGACTGAAAGTTTTTCTAGTGCTTAGTACATTTAGTATGTGCGCAGGTAGTAAAGGTTTGAAAACATCAAAAGAGTTTTATTTGTTCTGTAAGTAGCTAGGCCATGGCGTCACTGTTTGTTTTACCAAACTACGAATTATCGCAACAAAACAGATATTATTTTATGTAAAGCTAAAGTGTGCCTCGACCAAATATATAGGCATTGGACTGTGGTCGTGCTTCTTTTTTTTATGCACATTGAATACCTACTCAATACAGTTATTGCTTTCACATGGTAACATAGTCGCAAGTCTACTTATTGTTATAGACTTGTTGATAGATAGCGGACGTGTTTATTTGCGGAATAGATGCATAACACTTTAGATATTTACAAGTACCCACCGATTAGGTTTTAGGAGATAAAAGGTAACCAAAACTTCGAGTTAAGCTCCTTAATTATTTTGTTTAGCAATCTTTTAGAGAGGTTGACAAGTTTGTCACCCATCGAAATACATACATGTGGGTCAGACATCACTGAAGTTTCTATTTGTTTGTTGGACAATATGTTATCAAGATTAACTGTCAAATGAAAGCGAGATGAATCGTTGGTGTAGATAGTGTAGTACAAGTAAGTCTACTGTGTGTACTGTGTATCTACTGTATAATCTGATGTGTCGTTCGTTGCACACATCTTGCTGTCACGATCACGATTTTCGTTCGTTCGTATGGGTTAGTGGCCAACTGTGGTTACGTGAGTGTTTAGGCCGCCTTAAGGCCTCTGTCGTGTCTTGACGACTCCTAAAGCCTGAACTGAAAGTTTTACGAGCCCTCCAAAGCATGGAAGTGCACACATTAAAACGCCACTAGCGGTCAGCCATCCAAATAGTGACCGCGCAGAACGTTGCTTAACTTAAATAACTAGTGAATATTTATTAAGCAAGCTGCACTCCTACGCCACGAGTGCAGTTGATGATTAGAGTCAATGTAGAGTCAATGTAGAGTCAATGTAGAGTCAATGTAGAGTCAATGTAGAGTCGATGTAGAGTCGATGTAGAGTCGATGTAGAGTCGATGTAGAGTCGATGTAGAGTCGATGTAGAGTCGATGTAGAGTCGATGTAGAGTCGATGTAGAGTCAATGTAAAAACAAAGTAGAGTCAATGTAGAGTCCATAAAGATTCGATGTAGAGTCGATGTAGAGTCGATATAGAGTTTCATGTAGTTTTGTAGAGCCTCAAGGTAGGGAATTTAATTATGTAGTCTTCAAGGGCCTTCGTCATTTGAGTTGAAGTCGCAATATTTTATTCGAGTATCACAAAGAGTACGATTTCAGTCTGATGGAGCTTTGGTCTATCATTGGTGTGTTGGTGTTAGCATCATTTTTAGACAAGTTACAAAGAACGTGCGAAAAGCTCTATTCAAGGTTTATAAGTGCTGGTTCCTGATAGTTATCCCAACTCCTTTGACATTCCAACCGGACGTTTTTGGTTTGGTTTTAGACTTTTGATAATCTGAAGTACCTATATAGGATGACCAAGCTAGTTGTTAAACTTGAAGGTTTGTTTACTACTAACGTGTTCGTTTTGTAACCTGAACGGAAGCTGGTCCAATGGTGTTTGAGATGAGGATTGGTTTGATGAGATGATGATGATGGAATGGAGTAAGATGAAAGCGATAGTATACTATTTTTCAGCATGACATAAACAGTTGTAAAATATCCTGCAATGGTTCCAAATACTTTTAATCAAATCGGCTAGATAATGCCATCAATTATAAAATATAAGAATGATGTTGGTTGACTCAATTTAGCTTTGATTAAGAGCTTGACTAATTTGTGTATGACAGTTCGTTCACTTTAGTTTTGTTGGTTGAGTTGTTTGTAGTAAAGTCAAAGTCCAAATTTCTTTATTCAATAAAATCACAAGGATCATTTAGAATCGTCTTATATAACTAGGTGATTCTAGGTGCCAGTTCCACGCGACCAGAGCCTAGAAGAACGGGCAAGAAACTACGGCCTAGTTCCTAGCGTTTTTTTTGTATGATCCCTTTTACAGAGAAATATACATAGAACACAAGAATAGCACTGACATTGCAAGTCGAGTAGGTAAGAGAAAAGTATTGTGGTCTCAGAAGCAGTATCTGACTGTACAGTTTTTTGAAGGTTAGGCTAGACTGAGCGAAAGAAAGCTGAATGTCTTTTGCAGACTTGTTCGTCGATAAACGAACGTGAATCACGTAACGGTTTTGGTCAAGATGTAGGACTTGTATCGTGTGACATAACATCTGCTCCATGGCTGATTATTTGCTGCACTGACATGATTTATTTCGAGGATATGAGACTTTATTATTGTTATTTATACATTTTTTTGACATTTTGGGTAAACAGACGAATTGATATTAATCGTAGGTAATTAATCTTTACATTTAGTTCTCTGACGTAAACAGACATTATTCATTCTCTAATTTCGTTTATAATTGGTGACAATATTGTTGGTTATGGGTATTTTTGTAATTTGAATCTGAATTTCCAGGTAGCTTTGCCATGACATGCAAACTTGCGTCTCTGCCTCGCGTTGGATGTAAAACACGGATACTACAGTCACTGGTATTACGTAAGCTGTGTGACCGTTCAAGGTGATCCGTAAGATTTTGTTAAAGGCGCTTATGCTGGATAGTGAATTAAGATTAAAGGCGCTTATGCTGGATAGTGAATTAAGATTTAAGTGATTGTGCTCTGACATGGATTATTTTTGAACACGTTTCTTTAATGAAAATGTGCAAAGTTTCAGACTTGAGTAACTTTGGAGCATACGAACCTAAGACGTGCTAATTCGGCACCTCTGTCTTACTTTAATTCATCTTAGCTTATCTCCAGTCAGACACACAAATTTGGCACCTCTGTCTGTTATCGAAAGATATGCAAGTTATCTTAACTTTGTGTTTTCTGTTCTGCAGTTGAAGTAAATACCCCAGGTTCAGGCACCTTTGATGAAAGGCGCTCGAGCCCAGTACATGATAGCGCCATCCCCGCAGTTCGTGCCTGCAGCCCTGTCAACCTGAGTCTACTTGCTGAGCGTCATCATGATGACCGTACCACTGAAGGGAATCTCCTGGAGCTGTGATAGATTAACGTGGCCGAGGTCGACCACCTGTCAGAATGCCCGAATCAGCGAAAACAGTATTCACGATAAAATCCTATAAGAGCAGAGTGCTCGCCTGACTCTCTCACTTGTGTTCTAGAGCCTTTTGCACCCACCAATAGTCCGGTAACGCTGTCAGCAATCGTCAGACGATTACAACAACGTCCTAGTTCGTCCGAAAAATTCGCCCACTTGCGTTGTATTTTGTAAAAATAGACTGATAACCTCCCAAATTATTATTGAATTGTTTTTCCTGGCTTAAAGTACTTAGATTTTTAGATTTAATTTTGAAATCATTTCGTAATATTTTGCTTATAATTATTTGGTAGAAACCGCTCACTGTATATATATTATGGTATTAGGTCATGCGTCAGGAGATCGCATGATGACGGATGGCCGAATGTCGTGATTTTTATAATTTAGCAATTTATTTTATACCTTATTAAATATTAATCGAATTTATTGTTTGCGTCGTTTCTCGGCGGAAGTCTGTATTAAATATTTTTTAGTATTTTTCTGTAGGTAATGATTTCGATAATTTTGTAAACTATTTTATAGCTGATTAAATATAAATCTAATTTATAGATTATATAGTAGTTCGGCGGAAGCCAGAATTAATTATCTTTAGTATTTTTCTATGTATTTTAGTTAGTGAGTTGACCACCAAGTCATTACTGTTTTGTGATTGGTCGAGGTAATGAGGTAGCCATTTTGTGCTTGGAAAGGCTGGTTAGGTGAAAAAATATCGAAAGAGCGACCATTCGGAAATGTGACTTGGTGGAGAGAAGTAGCATGGTAAATTGTGTACTGAATAAAGTGTAATTCTTGGACGAGCTGGTATCATTCACTTCAATAGTTTGATTATTTTAGTAAGGTACTTCAGGGATAAAACCAGACTTCACAGTCTCCAGAGCTAAGCTGTGTCTAGACAAAAGTGAAATCCTAGGACTCCATGTTCTTCTAAAACGTTCGACAAATATATTTGGATAAGATGATGTCACATGCGCACCCTTTAGCCAAGTTCAACCGGTCACACATACATGACATCACATACAGTGATACTAGGCATTTTTACAATATTTTATCGTAACAAATACCGGTGTCGTGTCGTGTCGCGTCGTTGTCGGGCAGTGTACAAATGCCCAAACGGTTTTGGAATAAGTTACAAGTTTACAACACTCGTTGCGCTGCGCTAAAGGTTGAAAGATCAAAGTCTATGTGTTGTGTGTTATCTGTCAACATACTTTGAAACTATATCAAAAGGATTTTCTCAACCTCCGACCGTAGCTTTCTGGGAATTTTCAAGTAATTACGCCTATGTATTAAAATATTCTAAGAGCGGCTTGCACCAGAATCGCTAGCGAGTTGTCAAGTCATATAAATACGTCAGATTTAAATCTATAGTGATTTTGGCGTAAGCCGCCCTTAGTGAGTAAGTATAATAATATGTATTATTGCCCTTTCGAGTTACTGTATTTTATCTAATCTCCTTCAATGCCATCTATTTCAGGTTGGGTTAGATTAATTGATAGAGTTTTAGGTGTCGCAATTTAGATTGATTGAATTCAAAGTAAGGGAAGTGGAAAAGTTTAAAGTGGTTTGACTGAGTTGTAATCTAAGAGCCAGTTTGGAAATGTGGGTTACCTACAATAGTCGCATTACATGAGATCGTTTTAGTAAACTTTATTCACAAAGAAAATTATGACTAATACAGTATTTACAATATTTATATGTACAAAATACACAACCCTTTTAGTAAACCCTTGATCACGAATAAAAGTGACAATGTAAACGTATCGTAACTCTAGCGTTGCCGAGATACACTGCGCGGTGACGCTTTGACGTTTAGCAGTCAAGCTGGCGTTGACGCGCAGTATGATTCGAATACGTTAGGTTTACGTAACGCGGCAACTGTCCGATTTGTTCGTGATCACCCCTCGAACATTTTCGAATAGCTTTTTGCAAATCAACAAAATGAAACTCTGGGTTTCTGTAATATAAATGGCACAGAATTTTTAAATAAATTGAGGCATTTGAATTGTAAACTGAACTTAGTACAGTGAATACTATAATAATAACACAAAAAATGTTGTCTGCTCTCACCCAAATTCACTATTGTGCTCAAATTGCGGAAAGTTACTGAAGCAATTTACTGCACAACTTTAACCACCTGAGGAACTTACTTTGTTTTTATTAGCTTCATATTTCATACACTGTGTTTTGCGTCTTTTGTCTATTAGATCGAAAAAGACAAAACACTGGTGGGTGATGCAAGTTCGAAATATTTATAAGTACAGTCTTTTGTCCTTTGCATCAAATTGACAAGCAGTTTCAAAACACATGTAAACAACAAGCAACGGGTGTAACCCATTCGAGCGTATGCCCCTGTATTATGCCCGGTTTATTAGTAACATGGTTATAATAATTTACTCCCCTTTTTGGAATGTAATACAATAAATAAACCCTTTTCATATTATTATATTAATTCAACCCACTAATATAGGTTGGGTCAGGTTAGCTATTATGATATTAAATTTTAGGACATTACAATAATTCTCTTAAGAATATTATAATAACCTTTTACCCAATTAAACGACCCTGTCTGGGACGGATTTGAATACTTACCAAGTATCTATAAATAGCGAAGGGGATGTACTCGACCATGACGAAGACATCGGCCACAGCCAGCCACTTGAGCAGCCTATTGATGGGCGTGGCAGCCATGTCCTTTCGAGTCAGCACGGCAATGTTCAACATGTTTGACAGAACTCCTATCGTGCAAACCTGTAAAATATACACGAGTTAATATTGCCTACTTATATTCATGTAATTTCTCATTGTTTTAATTGTGAAAATCATTGACAATTTATGTACATAAGACACAAATCCGAGAGTTATTCGAAATGATGTAAAAAATCTTGAGAATGACTAAAAGTAGTCAAGTTTTTAGATCTCCAAATCCGACAGGAGCAAGTTCTATTGATTCAAATATTATATTCGGCGTATTTGGCCCACAGATTTTTTATTACGTATTTTTTTAACACCTAAATCGTCCCCTGTCATGGTAAAACCAAATTATTCTATTGATCACGCGTTTTCCTATAGGTAATAAAATTACAGTTAATTTATTGGAAATTCTTTTTAAAACAGTCAAAAACTTTGAGAAAAATTATCTCGTTTTTTAGTGTAAGTACATCCTATGAAAGAGCTTTGCGAAATTCTGACACAAACAACCAATTTGTATTAAAAACTTGTTCACAAAACAATGTCAACAAGCCTTTGTCAATGTCTCTATGAAGATTTTCTAGGAGATATTTGACCCTTTATCGAATGAAACAGTATCTAGCTTAATTAATTTACTTGACTACGAGTTTCTAAACTTCACGTTTACTACAATTTTTAACAAGTCTGTAGTATCAGCACACTTCAATATAAAAAGAGGCAGCATGAATATTTTGTTAAAACCCTTTGTATTTTTCGCTGAATTTTTTGATATTAAACTACTGTAAAGTCTTTGCTAAAACCATGATAATATATATGTCCTCTTCCTTTTCTCTAAATAAATAAAATGAATTCAGCTCTACCTAGCACCTAATTAGGTGACAATTAATAATTTCCCAACTCGCAAAACAAGTCTCTAGAGTTGCGCGTAGGTACCTAATAATCACACAATGTGTGATTATTAGGTACCTACGCGCAACTCTATGTTCCTGGTATTTACCTACAACACAAAATAAGTTCCCGAAATATGAAATTGTTTCCCAGAACTTCTCAGAGCTTTCACCTACTTAAAAATTACGTAAAGGACAGTTTTGCCTTATTTTACACGGAATTACATAAGCGGCTTTTCAACAGTACTTGCCGAGTCCTTTTTGCCTACTACAACTTGTGTGTTTTTGCTAATTTAATTCCAAAAGGAAAAAATCGACACATTGAATTGGCACTCTGCTGAATTATCGGCCGTAAATTGATTTCCAATAAGCCCAAATACCTACAGGGAACTTCAAACTTTCCATAATGTGAGTGCTAACATTATTAACGGGTATTTCCTTAGAGTCTTTGTGCCTGCCAATCATAGACTGTTTAGTTGATAGACGCTTATTCAACAGCTTCTAAAGAACAAAGGAAGGGTCATAGTTAAACTAAAGATTAATAATTTGTTTGTCAAATAATATGCTACAGCGAAAGAGATGGATGGGGCTTGGCTTAGTTTCACTCGAGGGAAAAGAAATGCCGAAGTACCTATACGCTCTGCCAATACATAACAATAAAATCTTAGCGTTCACCAACAGTTACAGATTTCAAAATTCTAAGATAAAGTTTATTTATGTATCTGTTTATAACAAGTATTGATCGATGAACACAATTTATAACGACAGTTTAGTGACCGCCAACATGTATTATTCCTAGCATTCGAAATACTCACTCAAGTGTCAAGGTTGCTAACTTTACGCTTCGCAGAAAGGTGCTAAATATAGCTATTACTTACATTCAAATTGATATTTCTAACACATTCAACTCAATGTAAAATACTCAAATATTTTGATGCATTTTAAACAGTTCCAACTACTAATTTATTTATTTGTAAATACCAATCTTCAAAGCAAATACATTAGTACAGTAGAACTACTAATCACTAGACCAGGCCCGTCCAACATACGGCCCCCGGGCGCCAATGTGGCCCGCATAAGTCCTTCATCCGGCCCGCGACGACATCAATACATGCGCGAATAGTAGGTACTTATTTAAAATATGTTGGGTTCGCTATTGTGCATTGTTTTGGCCCGCTACGGTTACAAAAATACTAACTCTAGCCCTACAGACAATTATGTTGGACACCCCTGCTCTAGACGAAACCTCCAGCAAGATGGGGCCACGATCTGCGAAATGGGAGACACCTATATCCAGTCTTAGTAAAACAATCAGTTAATACGTTGTTGCCACATCTCCACTCCACAGTACCACTATTTTGACAGAGCTAAACCTGAGACTGAACCGAATTTCTCTCTAACGAAGCAAGGTTGTAGTATTGGTTTGTAAAATTGAGATTCAACGGAATATCCATATTACCGTGGAAATACCTACCTTGGTTTTCCTACTCGCAGTATCTCAAGCAGATGCACAAAATATAGTTAATCAGTCGAAATTATAAATTACTTTTTTCATAAAACATTTTCCAATTGATCGGAACTTCTTCGTCCATTCCGTTTTGTGTTTTTATTTTGCACGAACCGAGAATTTATTTCCACAATACTTTGATGGGTAGATGATGGATTCAATTGGTTATTTATAGCAGACTTCGTAGGTATCCTGTAGTTAGCTAGCTATCCTAGATCTGAATAGATGTTTACCATGCCATACAGTATAGTAGTCAATATAATTCTGAAGTTAAAAAAAATTTAGACCTAGATTTAGATTTATACCCAAAACAATGACAGACTACCTCACGCACACATAACAGTTTGAGGTTACAAGTACAGATCGAGTAAGCAGTTCGAAATTTATGCCTAGTATTATAATATATTATCCATATATTCACCGGCAAAAGTAGAAGTTCCTAATTTTCGTTCCATAGTTTATATTTGTTTATAAGTTAGTCTTATGTCGGTAACCGTACTTACTAACTCCTGACTCCGGACGATAAGATGATTAGTAAATGAATGCTAAGTAAGTATTTTGCGCTTATCTCGTCAAAACTGTAGGCACTCAAAGAAAATAAATAATTTAATCTGTACTTAGGTAATGAGTAGGTCGAAATACTTAGTTTATTTGTGGTCTGGCTAAAACGTTATAATTATTTATGGAAACCTCTTCAAAGTTAAGTCAAATGTTTCATTTGATTAAAAATAAAAAAATTGATGAGATTTCTAAATAAATCATCTACGCTGTGATACGGCGATGCCAAATTGAACTCCAATGAATTACAAACAAACATGCTTAGTGTAATGTAGACTAGTATGTTGAGGTACTTATAACTGTCACTGTTTTCACTATCAAAATGAGATGGCACTATTTTAAACTCTAGTACTTACCAACAAAGTAGCGTATCCATGAAACTTATTGTATGTCTCGATAACCTCCCTGAAGTCACCTGCGCAGTAGCTCCAACAGCCATCAGGACTCTCCTTCGCTGGTCCGAGCCTGTCCCTCATCATCTTCACCAGCATCGACTCCAAGTTATCATTTCCTTTGGAGCTGGAAGCCTGCTCGCGGAGCACTGACACGATTTGAGTCTCATTGATGCTACCTTCGGAGGAGTTCCCAGAGGCAGCTAAAATCTCTTGAAATATATCTAAAAGTGTCTGCGATTTGTTCGACATTTTTACTCGTTGTTACTAACTTCTTAGGGAGGACTCATTCCCATGTTTTGATTTCCCGAATCAATATCTGAAACGAAAAATAATTTTCAGCAACTTTCTACCAACCAAGCTTATTACTAAGTTACTAACTTAATAATTAATAACTAACTACTTAATAAGTACTTATTACGTCTTATTAAACAAGTATTAAGTAGTATTTTTTACGCTCTGAAGATGTTCATTTATGTACCTAGATTCCTTCAGTTCATTCATATTTTGTAGGTACCAAATCTGCCGATACGTTAGATTGTGCAGTAATTGATTTTCCAGGTAATTGGATTACCTACATCCACGTTTGCAAACTAGTTAGCTACATATCTAATTTATTAAATACTGAGCACGAAGCATTGTGCTCTATACACAGCGATCTATACATTACCGCGAAACCGGTAATGGACACCAAAACTATGGTCGCTATTTTGACAATAATGTAGTTGTATGTTTGCAAGAGCATAACTTTCGAATCGATCTTCCGATCGAACCTTCCGATCCTGTATAGAATTTGGTAGATTAACAGATAGTAGGTACTTAGTAGTTTACTAGTAGAGTCCAAAAAGAAGTAAAAAACTCTTACGCAAAATCAAATGAGATGTCAGATGATAATAGGCTTTGTTTATACATTCCAAAACCGTTTTTACTTTTGTTTTAGGTTCAATAGATTTTGAGTTATAGTGAAAATTATAAAATTGGATAAACTATGTAGTACAACGTGAGCTTCCGTACATTAGAGTTTTAATGAATTTGTAGTTCAAGTAAGACTAATCTAAGATAATCAGGTAATACTAAGATAATACTAAGACTAAGATAATACTAAGATAATCAGTATCATCGATGCGATTTGCAACGTTTACCTCAGCCATATTTGAAAAACGATGTTTCTGCGTTTTATTTTGTTTTGGTTAATTTAACTGAGGTTAGTTCGGGACGAACTACTAGTTTCACCGTAGAAACTATTACCAGTTGTATGTCAATATTGACGGTTGGTCAATTGTGTCTTCACAAAGGGACACAGTTAGAAATTGGGAATGAAATCAACAAATACTACCACGTGTCAGCAATCCGAGCTCTTGAATCACACTGCGCCGGACCGGAAATAGGCAGTCGATGGCTGTTTGGATGGCCATAGTTATTTAAGCGATTCTAAATGATCCTTGTGTTTTTATTGAATAAAGAAATGTTGACTTTACTTTGACATGCACTCGATTGATGGTATTGTACAAAGTGCCCAGGAAATACCTGTAATTACAGGGTCATTCGATGTGCCAAGCCAATAGAAGCTGCCTGTATGTTGCATCCGAAAATCACTGAAAATCTCCCTCCGTGAGTGACCACAGCATATCAATCACGCACGCTCAATATCAGTGACTTTATAAGCCTGAAGTATGATGATTAATTCCCCGTCAGTGTTTATCTTTCCTTCATCCCATCCACAAGTGCTTATATAGTTCAATGAAAGCAACAAAAGTAAATATTATTTAATCTACTTCCTTGGCAGAGATCCAAAGCGACACATAGATCTAGAAATAATAGAAGAGCAAATATGGCACGTGTGGTCCCAATGTCACAGGTTTTATACATTTATTATAAAAAATGCATTTATTTTTAATACAAAATGTTGTGTGGAAATCCCAACGAAGGTCACAATAACTTATTGAAAACCACACGCGTCCAAGAGGATCTACCTCATTAGTTTTGTAATCTGAGCTTATTTTTATTGGACACTAACAGTTACCCGCGACTTCGTACGCGAGTAGGTACCGTTTCCGTGTACATTGTATTATCTGTGCGTGTACCGAGCGGATACTTCTTTGAGAAACTTGACATTACACCGAACCCGTACTCGAATGTCAAACGTGAGTCGTTAGACCAAAGAGGTAGTAGGGGAACTACCAAAGTGGAAAGGCGCGCTTTTGGGAAAAAATTCGTTTATTTATCTAAAATTAGGTAAATTTTCTTCTGGGTTAGCCCGGAATACTTGTGAATAGGTGGCCAAACCAGGAAGCTCACGGTTGTGGTCCGGGATGGGGAAGAAAAGGAGGAGAAAGGAGGAGCCGCCTCCCCCTGATGAGTCGCTGCAGACGTCGCCTTCTGATTCTTCGGATACAGATGATGCGAAGTCGGTAGTATCAGTAGACTGCTCAACACAAAACAAGAACCATAAGCAAGCGGATAAGTATGCTATATTTAAGGTCTCTGGGTACTCGCGTAAGTACCCCGAGGATTCTAAAAAAAATGAGTTCATTGTCTTTCTGACTCATAAAACCGAAGATAGAGCATTCACTGATCGCGATCGTATGTCCCTCTCAAAAGGGTTAAGAGATCATGGTGTCTCAGGTGTTATGCACCTCAGGTCCATCAACAAATTTAAGGTAGGGATCACATTTGATCTCCCTAACAATGCGAACATGTTCTTACAAAATGTAAAACTTCTTGATCAGCTGTCCCTTAAAGCTACCATACCAGCAGGTGATACCGAAGTTACTGGGGTTCTTACCTCGGTTCCGGTTGAGATGTCTAACAAGCAAATATTTTCACTGATCGGCAGTTCAAGGAATGTCATTCAGGTGAGACGCTTCATGCGCAGAGTGAGAAGCGATGGTGCCGCTGCCTTTCTACCCACACAGGCAGTTGCGGTGACCTTTGCTTCCACCATTCTCCCGGAACATGTGTACCTAGACTCCTGGAGGCATGAGGTAAAAGTGTACATACCTCCTGTGAAGCAGTGCCTTAAATGCATGAGGTATGGCCACATTGCCAAGTTTTGTAAAAATGTTGAAGTGTGTTCTATCTGTACCGAGGAACACAATTTCCGCCAGTGTCACGTTGACCCAAAGAATGCCAAATGTAAAAATTGTAATGGAAACCACATAGCCATATCTTCAATGTGTCCTCTTAAAAAGCAGAAGGTAGAAGAAAACAAAATCAAGTCTAGAACTGTAACCTATTCGGATCTTTTTGATTCTAAATCCTTTCCACACCTATCTGCAAGAACCCTTGATGTACAGGTAAATAATTTAATGAAGTCAGAAGTTTTTATAAACATCTTAATTGAAACAATAACAAAGATGATGAGCAACAAAGATGTTCCAATAAATTCTGGGTCTATCAGAGAGACCCTAAAAAAAACTCTCAGTAATAAGCTCCCTCCATCTGCATAATGGATTTTTTAAACATTATGCAATGGAACGCACAAAGTCTAAACAGTAATAAGCAAATATTTATTAATTTTCTTTATACAAATAATATTCATATAGCAATAATTTCAGAAACGTGGTTTAAACCTCACCAACAATTCAAAATAAAACATTACAATGTCGAACGTAATGATTGTGGTAACAATCACAATGGAGTAGCCATTTTAATTCATAACAGTTTAAATTATTCTAACATTACTACTTACTTTGATAATTCACTGCAAAATATTTGTACCAGAGTTACTATTAACAAAAAGGAGATAAGTATTCTTAGTTTTTATTGTCCAACAAATAGTAATCCAGTTTTTAGCAAAAGTAAATTTGATACACTAATAAAGTCGATTACTGGGCCACTAATACTTGCAGGTGACTTTAATGCCCATCATACATCTTGGGGCTGTGGCTCTGACTCTCCTCGTGGGAGAGAGGTTTTGGAGGTCATTGATGAAAACAATTTGGTTCTGTTAAATGATGGTCAAGCGACGACAATTGGTTCGCTGTCGTGGCGTCCAAACGCACTAGATTTGACAATGGTTTCGCCGTCTTTGTCACTACAATGTGAATGGTCCGTTCATGATAGTCCTTTGGGCACTAGTTATCACCTTCCTGTAATAATTAAAGTCTTGTTTAACAATAATAGTAATAATTCAGCTAATAATTGTACTAATAAACATTTGCCCATCTACCCAAATTATAGACGTGTAGATTGGAAGGTGTTTAATGATTGTATGGATACCTTGTTGGTTGATTTTGAAATAGATGCTCGATGTCCGCAAGATTCTTATCAAGAATTTTGTAAAATTTTACGTACAGCAGTTGCGAAATCTATCCCTAGCAACAATTTAGCAAGCTCTTCTATTGTCACTGTCAATAATGTCAGTCAGCAGTCATGTCGTCTTAGAAATGGTGAAATACCACCCCTTCCATGGTGGAATCAGAAATGTTCTGATGCCGTTTTAAATTCCAAAGAAGCGTATCTATATTTTAAATCTAATCCAACAGAAGAAAGTTATTGTGAATTCAAGAGACTTCGGGCTCTTAAAAAACTAACCATAAAATTAGAAAGACAAAAAAGTTGGTTTTCCCTTTGTGAAAAATTTAATCGTTGTACCCCAATTTCTTTAATATGGAAATTTATTCGTAAATTTAATAAAACATACATTTCTTACGACAATGAAGACGACACATGGATTTTAGATTTTTTAATGAAGTATACTCCTGACTTCGTGTCACCCAGACAATACTGTAATAACTCAATTAGTGTAAATACCAGCAATTCCTTTTTACTCGATGAATTCTCAACTAATGAACTAATATCTGCGATTAATTCTAGAAGAGATACAGCTTTTGGTCTTGACGGAATACCGTACATTATTTTTAAGAAACTGAATAGTAATGGTTTGGAAATTTTTCTAATGATTTTGAATTCACTCTGGACAAATAACGACATACCTTCTGATTGGAAAATCGATTGTTTAGTACCAATTTTGAAGCCCAATAAACCCAAGCTATGTCCTGATTCCTATCGTCCTATAGCGCTTACGTCATGCGTCGGTAAAATATTTGAACAACTGCTAAAACAACGCTTGGAATTTTATGTGGAACACAACAAAATTCTATCGTCAAATCAATTTGGTTTTCGTAGAAATCATTCAGCTCGTGAAAGTATTTGTCAATTACAACTTGATATTCATAATTCTTTGGCTGCAAACAATCGTTTGTTGGCCGTTTTCTTCGATATTTCTGGCGCTTTTAATAGTGTCAATATTGATGTACTGTGTCGAGAATTGCTATCAATAGGTATTCCTGGAAAAATTGTCAATTGGGTTCAAGCTTTTTTGAGAAATAGAGAAGTTTTCGTAAAATACAATAGACATCTATATGGGCCGAGGTTATCCTCTGTAGGTGTATGTCAAGGTGGTATTTTGTCACCTTTAATATTTATATTGTACATACGTCGTTTAAATTTAATATTGGGTTCGCAAGTCAAAAATTTACAGTTTGCGGATGATTTGGTTGTTTATGCATCGGGAACAAGTTTAGCTCAAGTAGCTGAAATTGTTAATGATGCATTGACAAAGCTTAATAAATATTTTTCCTATCTAGATCTTAATGTAAATCCATCGAAATCTAAAGTTGTTGTCTTTGGTAAAAGGCATATTATTGATATGCCAGTTATTCAATACAATAATTTGCCTTTGCCTGTATCACAAGAGGTTAAATTTTTGGGAGTATTATTCTCCCATAATTTATCCTGGATGAATTATACTAAGCATATAATTAATAAAGCTAACAAAGCTTACAACATTTTAAAGTCTTTGTCTGGATCCTATTGGGGTGCAGACCCAAAAATACTACTAACCTTGTATAAATCTTTAGTTCGCAGCCATTTTGAATATGGTTTCTTTTGTTACGCTGCAGATGTAAAAATTGTAAATAGCATAAACGTCTTTCAAAACAAATGCCTGCGTTTGATTTCAGGGGCATTTAGGAGTACTCCTGTAAATGCAATGCAAATCGAATGCAGACTTCCGCCAATTCCTATTCGTTTCAACTTTCTAAAAGAAAGATTCGTCTTGAAACTTTTCAGTGTTTCTGGCAATGCTCTTCTGGCCAATCTGTCCAGCGCTCAGCCTGGCTCAAAACCATTTTACATGTTAGAGGGTTTCCAATGCTTTCTAAATTTTCTTCAAAATTTAAACATCTATCAATCAAGTCTCATGCTACCTTGTTACGAAGGATCTTTTAATAGTAAATTTCCAGCAATTAATATACTGATCAATAATGATCTGTCAACAAAAGAAGAAGTTTATGTAATGCTCTCCGAGTTTATAGATTGCAAATTTATTTATACTGATGGATCTAAAAATGAAAACGCTGTGTCCTTTGCCTTATTTGAACCATCTTTGAATATTGGTGTCGGTCACAAAATTGATAAAAACGCTAGTATTTTTACTGCGGAAGCTGTTGCAATCCTGAGTGCTTTAAAACATATTAAAAATCGTAACTTAGGTCATACAAAATGGGTTGTGGTGAGTGATAGCATGAGTGTTTTAAAAAATTTAAATAATAATAAACTGCATGCTGATACTAATTACATCATTTTTCTTATAAAACAACTGTGGGTTGAGCTGGCTGATTCTGATATTAATGTAAGTTTTGCGTGGGTTCCTTCGCATAAAGGTGTAGAGGGTAATGAGAAGGCGGATTATCTAGCCAACACTATAGTTAAATTAGCAGATACTATAGATTCTAATCTTGAGAATGGTGACGCTGATGTAGCTCTACCATACACAGACGTTGTAAGTCTTTTAAGACAACGAATGTGTCAATCTTGGGGGAGACATTCGTATCACTGTACACAGGTTGAGAATAAGGGTTCCTGGCATGCTGCTTTGGATGTTCAGATTGATTCTGTACCTTGGTTCTGTAAGAGTGAAATTTTCATGAACAGAAAGTTTTACTCAACTGTTTGCCGCTTGCGATTTGGTCATTGTCGTTTGAATTATCATCTCCATCGTTTAAAAATGATAAATTCCCCTTATTGTGATTATTGCCAATCACGAGAAATTCAATCTGTAAATCATATAATTTTCGATTGTTCATCTTTCAATATTCAGCGCCTTGTATTGATAGATGAACTGCTTCAAACTTATCGTGAACCTGATTTAGTCCCGCGTTGCATTCAGGAATTGCTCAAGGATGAGTCAAATTTCATTCATTTGTACAAGTTTATTATTAATACAGTAACAGAGATATAATTATGTCTCTGTAAAGTATCGTTAGTTGTAAATAATATTATTAATACTTTTGTATAGTTAAACGAAATGTAAATAATTTATAATTAGGTATGTGCCTAAACGTATAGTCAAAATAGACGAAGAAAAAAAAAACATTCAGATGTGTATCATTATTTGATATAATTTCTACTTAAAAAAAATTACGTAAGACAAACACATAAACAAAATAACAATGGAAAAAATATAACGTCTGACTAGGCGGTATGGTTGAAAAACTATAGCCTGCTCTCAGGAGCGAACAAAAAAAAAAAAAAAAAAAAAAAAAAAACAAAGAGGTAGTACTACGTCCTGTCAAACTGACGTGACATGACATGACATCATCCTCTTGCTAAATTGGCGCTGCTAATCCCGTTCGTTCATTTTATCCTGTAGATCCTGTTAATTATTCGGGATAAAAAGTAGCCCATGTGTCAATCCAGGTTACGAACTATATATATGCCAAGTTTCATCCAAGCTGGTTCAGTAGTTTAGACGTGATTGAAACACAAACATCCAAACATCTAAACTTTCGCATTTTTTATATTAGTAGGAAGGATATTAGTAGGATAGGATATAGGATGTAAGTAAGTGTTATAGGAATACACCCGAAAATATTCGAAAACATCCATACAAAATTCAATACTTGCTTATATACTATGCAAAAATATATGGAATAGCGGATTTTTATTCGCATTGATCGTTCGATAGGAAAAGTTGTTTCTATTTGTTCGGTACTTTCAACACCCAAAGTTTTCAGGAGTGCTCTTTATTACAACCGGGTAAGTATAATCGGATTTGTGTACCTTATTTAAACTTTTGCAACTTCTAAGTGCTCGTAGTTTTGCAAATGACCAAGTGGTGAATTTATACAGTCAGCATCAAAAGTTGTTCACTTTTTTATAATTACATATTGTATATTAATAATTTTTATAACTTTTCATTGTTCATACTATTTTTACCTTAACCTTGAAAAGAGAAAATGAGCTTATTTTCAGTCCTGTTCATCATTTACTTATGATGTGGTCTCTCACAACACTGGCACCCGTCCGATGGTAATTTTCTTTTTCTTCTTAAAATTCAGTATGATAGGTATTATTCTCATTCTTGGCATTGAAATTTTTATTTTACCTACTCGAGTTGAAGGTCTACATTGCGGCGGCGGTGGCGGCAGCGAGACGCTCTTCGTGTGTCTTAGAAAAGCTTAGCATTATTCCACAGGATATTAGTATAAGTACAAGTACTTAACTCTTGATGTTTTTCATTATCTGACTACGCGGAGCAAAACTCAGGGTTATTGTAAATGAACTGTGAAATTGTAATATCTCTAGAAAAATTGTGACAATATCAGTAGTGAAATTATAATTTTACTGCTTTGACAATAGCATTGCGACGCGACACGATGAGGTAGGTAGGTAGGTAGTACAATACGCACAACGGATCTTTATCCCTCTATGTACTGTTGTGCGGAAAAATTAGCTTATCTCCAATTTGACCAAAAATGGGTTCTGCGCAGATACTTCAGAGGGACAAAGATCCGTTGTGACTCCTATACTTATCTATTTTTCATTAACTCAATTTCTACAGCCATCTGAGCTTGCTGTAACTTTATGTCTATAAAGCTCTATTAATGACCCTAATAAAATAATATTAGCCCTAACAAATTACCTAACAAAATAGGTAAGTTACACTTTTATAGCTATTCCGAAAACCCACCCTTAGTTTATGAACAAAACCTAAGTGAAATACGACGCCAATTTAGCTATTGAATGAAAAACTAGTTTATTAATAGTAGCTAAACAACACACAATTTTTTCTAATAAAATATTTTCAAAGATTTTTAAGTTGCGGCGAGTGGAGTGGAACCAATTTTAAAGATTGAGAGACTGGTCGATGTGTGAAGCTGACGAGTAGCGTGAATGAGATAATTTTCAACGAGCGTCGTCGTTACTTACCTCGCCCAGTTACTACGCTACGAGGCGTGGCGGCGGGTTCAAAACAGATACTGAATCAAATTACCGCGTCGTCCCTGTCTATCTTTAGACTTTTTAGGTACCTAATAAATCAATCATCTCCTTAGAGAAATAAAATTATCTTGGTTTTATCAATTTTAGAAGCTTTACCTAAAGGTAAGCAAGTTTATAGAAGTTACAAACGCTCATTTAATCACATTGATACCTACCAGCTTTAATTCAGCTCCATGTTTTTCTTTTCTGCTAGTGAACAATAGCTACTTATTCTTTTGTAACAGGTTTTTCAACACTGCAAAAACTTCACAACTCCATAATGTTTACGGGACCTCTTTTTAGTATAAAAATGTCATAAGAAGCCTTTGACGTTTTGAGAAAATTATGACCCGTATTTACGTAAATAAACGAATTCAACGATGTAAGTATGGTCAGTATGGTCGAATGGGTCAACCATCGTATCGTTCATAATAAAAGAATGCGAAAGAGGGTAGACCGGTACTTCTGCCAATGATATTTATGACAAAGACCCGTGTTCATGACGCATGCATCTGTGCCGAAATATCGGGAACCAATCAAACTCACAAATCATGGTACCTAAATATACCGTTTTTTTAGAGAAAGTTTTGGTCAACCCTTGTTTTCTAGCTAGCTACTGGCTGTTAACGAATGTCTACCAATATCACAATAAGAAAAGGAAAAAGAATTCGCGGCTATGTATGTTTCCTTCGACAAGGATTTAATAAAAAAACATTTTATCAGAAATTCGAGGGAGAGTCGATTTTGGTTTGGTTTTTACAAGGTTATAATCTCTATCTTTGCATTTTATAAATGGTATTATAGAGCTAAGCTTCACACCCAAAACAACGACAACGATGACTATAATAGAATTGTTTTTTGTTTATTTTTATTAATTTTGCTATTTTTTATTAATTTTGCTTATGCAAAGAAAAATTATATGCACCTGCATTACCTATTAATCTTATTATTAACAATTTTTGGTCTCTTTAACATTTAACTATTTATAATGTTGACTGTACAATTTAAAGCTTCTTTTTATATCAGCTTAGAATTACGTAGTTGGTATGGGCAGCCATATTCGCCGGGATGTTGGTAGAGTCGCCTTAGTAACCTAATCCTCGCTGCGGCCATTTGTTGTCTTATTATTAGTTTACTAAGTAATATTTCACCATTTCCGAGCTGTTGCCGCACCCAAGATATTATTTTTGCGTATGTACGGTTCTATTTCGTTTTTAGACCTACTAAACCAACGCGATAGAGAAAACAAGAGATATTTTGCAAATCGGAAATGGCCGATACGCACTTGACCGGTCTTGTTTATAAAAGAAAATACAGAAAAATAATGTCTGCTAATAAATAGCAGAAGAGGAAACCATGACTATGTTTTACTTAGTCACCCATTTCCAGTGACCGGGGACACCGTAAAGTGATAAAACTTTCGAAGTGATAAAAATAATTTATTTATAATTACTTGCAGCAAACATTATTTATATTCTACCGTGTTCACTTACTGAGTGTTAACTATTAACAAGTACAAAATAAAGACGTCTTCAGACATATTTGTTTAGAAATTCTAGCAGGTACAGTCAGTAGCATAAGTTGACTAACAAATTGAGAAATAAGTGAAATAATGAACGAGATGACAATAATTGACACTGTTACACACCCATTCCCGAACGAAACGATCCAAGTACCCCGAAATCTGAAGCGCAAACCCGTAATTGCGATTTTAAAACTACTTATTTATAGAAAAGTGATGCCGTGGAGTTTGTTTTTAGTTCTCAAACTATTGAGGCATTTTGTAAATACACAGGAAGCTTACTGCATTTTACACAACATCCTTCGTAATTAGGTAGAATGTGTTAGGACTGCGTACGTGCTACACCGATATCAATCTCCGTCTATTAGAGTCAATAATTGTGTGCCTGGGACCTAATTTGTGCACTTCACGCCCGTGAAGCTTGTCACGAATCTTACCACTTTTATTAATACCGTTGAATCCACCTAAAACCTTACAAAAGTAACAAAGCAAATACTTAGTCAAAAGATGTTACGACGTTGCCGACTGTTCATAAGATACACAGCATATCTAGTCAAATCACGGTTTGGACGAAATCAAATTACACAGGCTCTTTGTGCCTTTAGTGAGAGCAGAGCTTCCAAATAGGTATTGGAGCTTCCAAAAAGGTAGGTACCTAAATCAAAGAAAACTGAATATCCCTTTGAAGTCCCTCAGAGATCATGAGTCAGATTCATTTATTGCGAACATGTAAGTAGTAGCTTATTTAGTAAACTAGCCTAATTTCAGTACGTGTGCAAATATTTACAATTATTTTGATAATTGACAATGTAATTAGACCGGGTGTAATCCCGAAAACACGGGGGTGGGGGGGGGGGGGGAAATGTATCCACAACTTTCATTTTTCAATAGAAGGTTTTGTTAATTAGTAGAATGTACAGTCAGCCTCCGTATGCCAATCTTTTGCTGTCAAGTTATATTTCACTGCCCAGTGTAATTTCTTCAAGTCACGTGGTACAATTTTGTACCACGTGATCATTCTTTTTAGACACTTGACAGCAAAATATGCGCGAAAACACATCAAATGACGTCATAATGTCACTATTTAGTCACAGAATAACTATAAATTAGTATGAACTGACCATGATTTAAAACTTTGCAGTTCAACTGAGATTGGCATACCCCTGCAGTCCCGTATTTGCATTTACTCCTCTAGCACTTATCCGGCACTTAATCATACATTTTGTATTAAAATCTACTCAAATCTATGTTAGAGTAACGATTTCTTCATCAGAATACGAGCTCTATAGAACCATAAAACCGAAATCTGGGTGAGACAAGTAAGTAGGTACCTATATACCTAAGTATACCTATAACACAAACCCTAGAATCTAGAGTGAATCTATGTCCTAGATCGTATCATATTGCTGTAAAAGAACAAGTGTTCCGTTTTAAGCGTTATTATTAGAAATTACATTCATTAGCTCTACACCTCATAATTTGAGGGATAATTCTCTTAGTAAAAGCTAGTAAAAATATTATTGCGATTTGGAAAAATTGGGGTAAAACCACGATGATATCTGAAAAACTATACAAATGAATAAGTAGATTTTATTAAAAGAATGACACTCAGCAAGATTCAAGGTGGCATCAATTTTTTTCGAAATCTATGATTGAGAAGTCGAACGTTATAAAATGAGATACGAGCTATGTTTAAAATTCTGAAAAAAAATATATATTCTGATCCAGAGACCGTATCAAATGATTTGAATATTAACCATTTTAAAAAATTCAGGTAGGATTAATAGTTAGTGGCCTTAGGTAATAACTGATAAATCATTATTTTTATTGCAGTTTTGGTAGAACGTAACTTATTTCAAATGAAAATCATTGTGTTTGATCATTAAAATAAATAATAATAACTATATTGCTTAAAAAATACTTACCTAAGTATTTTATTCACCAACACAAAAAAAACTTTTAGAAAACTAAGTAGAGCTAATAACATTATTGTGTATAAAATGAAAAGCTACAAAACGAAAAGTTTACTATCATTCAAAAGACTTACCGCCAAACTGAAAAGTTCATCAAAGTTCTCAACTTTCCACAATAAGATCTGATGTTGATTCACAAATCACTTAGGCGTCAAGACGTGTAATAAAAGTCTTTGTAGGTCCGATACAAGTCTAACAAGTCTATCAAGTTTAGAAGTTCGGTGTAATAAAGTCGTAGTTTGGGAGCGCGTGGAAATGTGCGCTTCAGTCGCGGATACGATAGCAACTGGATGGGACTTGGTACAAACAGTAAAGTAAGGCCGCGATACACTGAGCTAAGGGGAATAACAAAGCTGGCACTGCTGTCTTTTAGGGCCGAAATCACTATCGGTAGTCAGTACTGTAGCCTCCCACCTTTGATAAATAGATACTTTATTGTACACACAAAGAATTCAGGTGACATACAAAAACTTTAAACTTAACTTTGATCCGCTGTTTCAGAAATTACATGTTCGACAAGTAAATAGAGTTGCTATGGTACGAATATATGTAGCTTATAATAGGCAAGACTGAGATGAAATAAATATTGGCAGTTGCGTAGACTTTGGTCTTTTTTATGTCTGATAGTTTGATAAATGCTTTTTGACAAAGGCGATAAAAAAAAATAGCAAATGAGAAAATTGTAAGTTAGCAAACTCTAAACCAACCATGTCCGAACGCTATCAGATAAAAATACCTACTATATTTTAAACATGTCAAAAACAAGGACGGATGTTTTAATTTAAAGATCTAAAGAATAGGTTATTCGCAGTTAGTCAAATCCGGTCTAAGTAATCTAGACTCGCTCCGCGCGCGCCGCCACCGGCGTTTTGTCTAAAGTTTCCAAATTTGATGGAAAATAATAGGTACAAGCATCTGTGAAAAAATTGTGACTGAATAAAAATGTTTCACGAAACACGAATTACTTGTGTAAACATTTTCGCTGTTGTTGACCACTTGGTTAGTTTTTGTTTCACTGACACATGAGATATTTTAATTTAAACAAACTACTTATAAGATTGTTTGCAGCCTGTGGTTGTTTAAATTGGCTCACTAATAATATCACAAAATAACCACTAGAAATAACACAGCACTTACTCAGTCTTTATTTTGAAGGGACTCTACCGTTTTGTTCGGTATGTAGGTATTTAAAAAAAATCTGTGATCAAACTGCACAAAAGGTTTTTGTGCAGTCATTTGTTCAGCATCAGTATTTGATCAGTTTTTCAGAATTTCAGAATCATTTATTGTTTGCTCTAATCATACCACTACACATTAGGGATTATGTGCCATATTTACCACTCAGGGGGATGTTAGACCTTCTTACTTTAAAAATAGTGCTGATAGCCGCCTGAGCAGTAAATAATAAGTATACTAAAGAAAAGAAAAACATTTAACATATTAAAACTTTGACATCTAAGTTGAGGGTTTTGGATGATTATTACGAGTAGGTATGTAGTACCTATACCTACTTATGTTGTGATGTTGACTTCGTACCAGAATGTATTAGTAGATAATTTCATTGATAGAAGTCGTTGTATGTAAATGTCGCAGTAAACTCATTAGGACCGACCACGACGGCCAATATGACGTGGTCCGGCATAATTATACGTCTGCACGATTTCTGAGAAATGTTTGAATCTGAATAGTAACAGAACAGTGAGTTATTCAAGAACTTAAATTTTTTCGTGGAATCTAGCTAGCTACTTTGTTTGAGCTGACATTCAAACCAGCTACAAGAGAAACGAGGATTTTATGCAATTCAACACTTTGCTGGTTTTAGCATGGTTGCCTTGACGACAGCAGAGTACTAAGTATAATATTTATTCTGTGACAGTAGCAGAGCCTAAAATCATTTTTCAATCTCATTTTAAAAAGTCATAAACTGTACCCTGCAGGTAGTCGCAATAGGGTTCAAATTCTGGATAACACTGTTTTTACAAATCATTATATTTTCAAAAAATTCAGAATTTCAACAGCATATACCAATCAGTATTTATTTGACCAGATGGATTGTGTGAAATTCACAATAAAAATATGATAGAATTCCTATATAAACGACTTATACCTACCTATAAGAGATTATACTATTTTACGTAAAAACCCGTATATCTGCAAAGCTTTGGAGCATTCAATTTTGATAGAGCTCGCCCATCACAATCACTATGCAAGCCGCTTGTATGAAACTTTCGTCGAATTCGAATTGGTAGGTAAAATTATGTAATTAAGTACAACCTAGTTTTCAAATAGAAATAGAAATAGAATAGAAATAATTTAAGAGGTGATAAGATGCCAAAAAAATAATTATTTCACTCCCTTGCACAGCACTTACGCAAGTTACACTGGTACCTTTGCTAATTTTTTTTAAAACACTTTCAAATATTTGATCTATTTTTAAACCAGTTTCATTTGTTTGACGATCGGGGAACATTGGTTCGCAAGAATTGTCTTACTGTGCAGTGTTTGTTTACATCAAAGTTGCGTAGTACCTAGTACCACAGAGCAGAAAACCTACAGACCCATACTTCAGAACACGCTCCGGCAAATCACTTCCTACATGACCAACGGGTTCACGTCAAACACGTGAGCCGAGCGGCATGCGGCAGCTTTGGAAGTCTCCGGCTGAGTCGAGCGGCCAAATATCGGAGGGTAATTACAAAATTCGCTCTCAGGCAACTGTTCCTCTGTATATAGGTTATCTGCTCCGTGGTAGTGCTTAGATATTGAGCACGTTCCAAGCGTAGACGCTTAGCTAATGTATTTTCATTGTAATGAGACGCTAAAAGGAAATTATGCGGGTGCGTACCCGCCTTTACTTGGTAATTTTATACCACTTTCTCAACAACGTTTTATAACAAGACGCGCTATTCACCTACATCATAGCACCAAAAATCTAACAATTGTAAAATATGCGAAGGCCATAAGACTAAATAGAGCCATCATAAGCCACACCGGTTGCTCGAAAAAAGCATAGCTTAATTAGTCATAACTTCATAGCTTGGTTCTTTCATCCCCGTTCTACTATCGGACCACCAGACGAACGGAAATGAGACACCCATTCATGGTTGACATACCACCTATCCGCACTAAGCGTTTCGCTTCTACTTTTATAATGCGGACAGCCAATGATTGGAACTCGTTACCGGCGTCTGTGTTTCCGCCTTCATATAGATTGGATGTTTTCAAGAGACGAGTGAATAGGTATCTTCTAGGTAAGCGTGCTACATCGTCGACCGCATCTTCACTTAACATCAGGTGAGATTGCGGTCAAGCGCTTGCCTATAAATTTATAAATAAAAAACAGAAAGAGATAAGTAAGTACTCGAAAACACTCAGACCATTCATCGTAGTGCAGCCAACAATGTCGCGCGTCGTCGCACGCGACGACGCGACTAAGTAAGTCGGGCAATTGCCTTAATTTCTCTTGCTATTTACAGATTACGGGTAATACATCTATTACTACAAAAACAACTTTGCATCTTCTCGTAGTTGGGTGCTTGCCCGGGCAAAAATACCATTTCACGCGGGCTAATTAAACAGTTCTCGCCTCCGTAATCATGTCGTTAAACAATCTTTAGACAACATTTCTGTGATAATAATACATAACTGCGAGGCTTAGATGTTATCTAGAAGGGGACTGTATAGTTCAGTATTTTACATGATATGAAAGATATTAATGACCGGTTTCTAAAGGGTTAACAAAAGGTTAAGCGCTGACGTGGGTCTATTTGACATAACAAGGAGAAATATATGTGTAAAATATAGGTAAAATCCTGATCACCAAAATTCTATAATTTTCTGTTAACAAAATAATAAGAATACGCAGGTACAGTCAGCATAATTAGTAAATGATGAGACAACGTTTCAAAAATTTTAATGACTGAAAACTGTCGATTTTCTTTTTCCGAATTACTTACACCTATCCTAAAACTCTATCCTAAAAGTAGTAAACTATGATTAGAGCCAACAGTACCTACACAATTTGAAATTCTGATACTGACAGTACCTGCCGTTTGGTAGCTTACTCTACCTGGACCCCAATGGGGATTTTTCTGGTATTCAAATCACGTTCGGCAGGCGCGAATTGGGACAATCAAGAAATAATTTTAATTGAGCAAAAACTTAAATTTCCACTTTATTTCCAAGGTTTTATTCACATTGATTGCCTTTTTGATTAACTCTGGTAAAGTGAATTTTCATAATTGGGTAGGATACTTCGGGTTGAACTAAGTCCTAGCTTGTGATCAGTAAAACTTTTGTCAATCCTGCTTAGAAAAGTCACCGAGCACCTTTAATTAAACCGCGTTTGTGTGTCTGGATCCTCCGAAATAGAGCTAACTAATTTGACATATAGCTGTGCCAAGATAAAGCTTTGACTAAAATCTACCAAAGGGTGACCACCTGAGGTATTTTCAATAATAAATCCAAATTATATCACCACTTTCTATCCATTCAGATCTCTCAATAAAATTGAGCAATTTATATGTATTTCATATAGGTATTATAATTATATATATTAGGTTAGTGTATTATTATTTGTAGATTATGTTTTATTACATTAAGTAGGTAGTTTATATTTAAATATTAGTTTTAGTTTATAATTTCTTATTTATAAATTTTTAAAGGCACTACCAATTTCTCCACACTACACAAAGGTTAGCTGCAAGAAAATGCTAAATAGCATTGAGCTCGCCTCTGTACAATTTTGTTTATGTGCAATAAAGAATTTTCTAATTGAATCTAATCTATTCCTCCACCCAATGGACCGACGACATTGCAAGTTGGTGGATGGAAAAGGTCCAAGATCGCTCTTTCTGGAACATTATGGGGGAAGCCTGCCTATATCCAGCAGTAAACTTCTACAGGCTGATAATTATGATGATGCATTCTACTGTAATTTTTGATGAGAAGCTAAGCTACCTAAATTCGTCTCAATACCTCATACGAAAATGCAGTGTAAATGTAGATAGATAGATAAAAACTTTATTGCACACACAGAAAAAAGAGAGAAACATAAAAATAGAGAGTACAATGGGCGGCCTTATATCGATAAGGCCGCCCATGTCTGGAAGAGATCGCTTTTATCGAAAAGCGATCTCTTCCAGACAACCTTAAAGTAACCTTTATGTAAGTGGGTGTAAATAAAAAAAACTCTGGAACTCGCAAGAGAATTCTTGTGAATGATTTTAGTAAAAAGGTATGATACTTATAATATCTTTCCTCAGATATCGTGAAGGTGTCGTTTCGGTGGTAGTGTAAAAACAGCCATTGTTTACATTTACAAAAACAAAGCAGCTATTGGCATAAAAAAGTGTATTTACGAGTATGTGTAAACACCCGGCTTTGCATTACTGCGGTACATACCCTTGGGGTGATCACAATCGCTGACTTTGTACGGCTCTTAGGATACGCAATTCAATTCACGGTCAGTTTCCAATAGAGAAGGGAATGTATGTAGTTGGTTACACCAATACATTCCCATCAGTACAATCGCGTAACCTGTAACATAGGGATATTATATAGGTGTCTTGGTGTCAATAAGTATATACTTACCCACAATATTATCATTCATGTCATTCGACAATATTGGTACCTTATAGGTAGTGCCAAGACTGAATGATAGGAGATAGAGAACAGCAATTAGCGAATTATAGACAAGATGCTCTCAACAGCCACGAGGTAAACTATCCGGTGAATAGATAGATAGATAGTGAATAGATAGTAGTAGTAAGTATATAAAGGTAGGTGTAGGTTTGAAGTTTTTTTAAATAAGATTCATGCTCTCACAAAGTTCGCCAGTTCTAAATTATAACTATTCTCTCAGTAATCTAGTTCCCATAGTACAAGCTTTGCTTAGTTTGGGACGTTGTGTGAAATGTCCATGTAGCTCTATCTATTTATTCCAACTTACTCAAAAATTAGTTCTTATTTAGTAGGTAGGTATAATAGCAACACACTTCGTTCCATCAGAAGAAAACCATTGACCCCAGATTATTTTAAAGAAAAACCGTAGACAACTTTGCTAGAGAGAAACAAAGTATGAAAGCTCGGAGAAAAGAAAAATAATGTACATCAAAGCTTTCATTTATTTATTTACCTGGAAGTAGTAAACTACAGCAATATAGTCTAGACTACACTCTGTCTAGACAAATTTAAAGACGCTACATCCGTACAAATTGATATTCTAAAAATAATTTACTATCGTGATGGTGACGAATACAAAAATTGAAAGTTCAATAAAATTAAAGCTTGCTCAGCATTTTAAGATTTCCTACATTTAGAGCTATATTCTGTACGCGTAGGAAAGAAGTCTAGACTAATCTAGCTTCTAGGTATAAACTACATGGTATCATCGTAAACACGAAACGGTTATTATGGATACTGAGAGGTAATCACGTACAAATCTGACAGTAGCCGCGATACGTAGACCTAACGTACTCAAATAATCATATAGGGCGTCAATGCCAGCTCAATGGCCAAACGTTGCAGGTTTTCCGCTCAGTGTATCAAACTTAGTATATTTCCCACTAGTTCTCCGACGGAGAGTATAGGTACGCCATATCACAGCTCCTTCTAGTTTGGGTGCCTATGTCATCCATCCAGGGGAATGTTGACTTTGATGTTATACATAATGACTGTAAAGTTTGTGAACAAAATAAATAAATTATCTTATCTTCTTATTATCTTATCTTACGTTTACGATTGTCACATTTATTCGTGATCAAGGCACTGTTCATGTACAACACTACTACATAATCCCCACTATCCCACGATTACACGCCCACACCTAAATTCTTATCCCAGGGTTAAAGCCCAGTGACCTGTGATCTGTACTCGATTACTGCGCAATGTAATGTAAAAAGAATCCTTTGGACTGCATCACATAATTCTTCTAGGCGTAAGTAGGTACAGTACGCACAACGGATCTTCATACCTCTGTAGTTAGGTGCAACAAACGATTGCGCATATATGTACTATTGTGTGGTTAAATTAGCTTACCTCCAGTTTGATCCAATTTTTTTTAAGTTAATAGCTATTATATAGTTATGCTATCATGCAACGATTCCTCGTTTCAGTTTTCGGAAGGTGCTAGCTAAAATGTTGAAAAATAAATAAATAATGAAAATATTTATTTGCATCAAAACATTGTCATATAGTACATGAAAACAGTACAGTCAGTATGCAGATTAATAGAAATCTGATAAAATATTTCCTAACAAAACAAGAGATATTATTTATAGAAACGCTCTCTCACAAAGTAATCATGAGATCAAAGCGACAGCGATGCAAGCGTTCAAGTTGAAACTTCCTTCATTGTTTCCAGAGAATAAACTCACCTACGCATTGTCAATGGTTGACAGTCGCAAGGCAGCTTTCTCGCCGAAGTATGGCAACTTCAGACGGCGAGTCGCTCCAGTTTACACGTAGCTTTAGAAAATAAAGTAGTTTGGTCGAGTTTTCTCAACGAATTCATTATCCTTGTCAACCCTTTACAAATTGTCTAACTTTATTAATAAAAGTTATTTACGTTTTCAATGGCCAGCTACGTAAGTATTGCTTGAAGTTTTAACGTGAATCTTATCAGATATTCTTGTGACTTCTGAGAGGAACCGAGTTATCTTATCACAATAATAATGATTCTTCTTCCTATTCAAGTGAAGTCTAATAATTGATGAGTATGTTTTATGAGTATTGCCAAAAAAGTTCCTCCTACCTTATTATTTCGTAGCACTCATAGCGATTTATTTTTGCTATACTTACCTTATTTATATAAAGTTTTCGTAATATCCCAAAAGTTATAAACTAAGTACGATTCAAACCCACGACTCTTCCCTTTCTTTTCCACTGTAGCTTGCTCTGTCATACGAAATATCCTTGTGATTTTACTTAATTTTACTATCAAAATAAGTCCTAATAATATACCTACGCCGCCCGGGGGCCGAGTCAAATGCCACTTAGTTTGTAACTTACAAAATCATCTAAACTATGGTTTGCTAATGCATCGTGTGTCCATAATTTTTATAGCAATTACGTATTTTATCATTTCGTAGCGGTCGTAGCGTTTTCGTAGCGTTCTCGTAGCTCGTAGCACTTACAAAAAGAGTACATAGGCTTAGGTTAGTATGAAAAATTAATAACACTTCGTCTTCTTCTATCTGCACATCATAAGACATGGCTGGTATAAATATGGACGTTTATATAATGTAATTCTTTCGATCCTTTTAAAACCTGTATGCCGTAGATTGTCGGTAGGGTCGGGTAGGTATCTCATATTCCATAGTATACAACCCAACCGTTATTAAATTAAATATTTCGACGTACAGAATAGCTCATTTAAGATTTTTCTACGCCAACTTATGTCGCTGGTCGCGTAACAATGGTTTGGATGGAGCGGAATTCTGGTTTCATAATAACACAATGGAGGGCTTTGAACGATGCCCTAACAAAATAGGTACTTATCTTTTCTTTTGTTAGTAAACCTTCGAGAGCACCCTCCATAGTTTTATTAGTTTACAAGCATACTTATAAATAAATATTTATTCTATCAGCCCCCGTATGCCAATCTTTTGCTGTCAAGTTATATTTCACTGCCCAGTGTAATTTCTTCAGGTCACGTGGTACAATTTTGTACCACGTGATCATTCTTTTTAGACACTTGACAGCAAAATATGCGCGAAAACACATCAAATGACGTCATAATGTCACTATTTAGTCACAGAATAACTATGAGTTAGTATGAACTGACCATGATTTAAAACTTTGCCGTTCAACTTTGCAGTTCAACTTCGATTGGCATACCCCTGCAGCAAGTATCAGCTATTCAATAGTAGTAGAGCTTATTGTGAAAGGACTTTTCCGGAAAAGTACTACCACCGTACCTATTTCTGTCGCCAAACAGAAATCGCATGCTTGCATTGTTGTATTGTGTTCCGGTTTGAAGGGTATGGGTGCCGGTGCAATTACCTACAGACACATGACACTTAACACCTGTAGGTCTCAGTGCGACTGATGATGATGAGTGATGGGCGCAGTGCAATGCAACTCAGAACACGCCCTCAATAGACGTGCTCCGTGAGGCAATGTATCGTTATAGGCAGTGGTTACCACTTCACAGTAGGTGGGCCATCGGCTTGTTCCATCGTTTATTGATAGCGTTATTCTGAGCTAGTAAAATCCACCCTTAGTGGATATAACCCGTTGATATACAAGATTTGGCTGAACCAGTGCATGTTGATTTTGCCTGTGAACCAATATTAGAGATCTAAGTTAGGTAGGTACTAGGTACCCCACTTCCTGACCTCGGGGTCGGTACGTTTGGGATTTTGCCAAGTGCTCTCAAAAACTCGTATTCAAAGTGCGGATGTAGTAGATAGATAGAGGAATAGTTGGTAAGTATTACAGTATTCAACCATCCCCAGAGAATAAAGTTCTGAGTTCGGGTGACTTGATTCGAGTATTTACCAGATTGCGTGTCGCAATAAGAGGGTAATGCGTTTATGTTCTATGTACGAGTATGTATGTTTGTTCCTTTGTGTCGGTCTAGCTAGCTCGAGAACAAACGCGTGGGCCGATTTTGATGAATCTTACATAAATCGATTTGTCTAAATCTTGTGAGTGCCACTAAAAGTGGTTTTACGCTGGTTTAAAACGTTAATTACCTACGTAAGTGAGAAAAATGTGCACATTTTACTCACGTATCTAATTAACGTTTGAATCTAGATTTATGAGAATTGTTAGAGATGTGGTTGATTACATTTAATTCATTCATTTGTTTCAACAGATTAAGGGCGGCTTGCACCAGAATCGCTAAACGCGTTTAACTCTTAAATAGTATTTAGCGAGTTGTCAAGTCATACAAATACGTCAGATTTAAATCAATTTAGCTGTTAAATACGTTTAGTGATTCTGGTGCAAGTCGCCCTTAATCGTAAAACGAACCAGTTATTTTTCATTACAACGCGCAACGCAATCTCTTAGTTTTGCTACATCTAGCCTAGCTTCATAGATATTTTTTTTATTATAAATGGTATGTAGGTAAAGCTTTTGTAGACGTTGTAGGTATTTCTAGAATGCACTTGTGCAGTTTTATTGCTCGTCTGCGAATTTTAAGACAAAAGGATGTCCTGAGTGTTTCTCGCTGAAAGTTTTGAAAACTGCCATTTAAATAAAACTTTAGCTGTTAGAACTTTAGAATAATAGCTTTGAAGTTCAGATTGGGGTGATTTAAAATTAATATTGTGTGAAAACTTTTATAGAAATAGAAATTATTTATTTTACGCAACACACAAATACATATTTACTTAATAAAACAATGCGTAAAATAGGAACCCACTCAGCAAATGCTAAAGGTGCACGGTGGCTCCTTTAGCGCTGGTTTTCAGGGATGCCGAGATATACAGTGGGATATATAAATATATAGTGGGGACAATTACAAATATCAATGTTTTTTAGTTATTATTTTAATAACAACGTCAGTAAAATTAATATCTACCGAATTAATAGCGATTCGTGCAAAAAAATGCTTTAATTTGTTTTCTAGATAAATAAATAGACGTCTGGGGGTACTCCGGGCACGACCAGATACGAGTATATCTTTGGCACAATCCTACTTATGCTGCAAGCCTACCTAGAAAAGACTGGTTGATCCAGGACCATAACCAGTGTTACCCACTCCTTATTTACTTAAATATATGTAGGATATGTAAATATTATTATGCTTCTAATAGTATCTAACGATATCATAATACTTATACATATTAAGTTGTAGGTAAGTTTAATTTATCTAATGAGACAGTGGTTGAACTTCGAAACCATTCTTAAATTGGTATTAGACTCCAACTTCAGCTGAATATAAAAACAAAAACTGATAAAGAGGATCATTACAAAGCTTCGCACTTTGCTGAAGTAGATAATAAGTTTAGTTGAGTTTGAACCGATAATATCTAAGAGGTTTTCGTTCTGTTGCAAAACATCATACAATTTGTTTACAACGTTTTGAGTGGGTTTAATCGGATTATTTTGATTATTATCCAATCAGCACGTGCCACACATTCGGAGTAAAAAACTAAGGGGTACACTTACTTATAAACGCTGAACACGTCATAAACTTGATTAAAATTATCTTTGCCACTGTTTGAGATTTTTATCACACACATATTTCTGTAATTTTTGTCTACATCATATAATAAGCCTGTCAAATCAAATTATACATGCTCAGTTCCGCTTCAACCGGCTTAGAATGCTTGATTTGCTAAAACATTTCACATTAGAATGCTTGATTTGCTAAAACATTTCACAAAATATTCCTATCTAATAAGACCCTCAAAATAATTCTATCAAAGAAAGAGGTCTTTAATTTCACATTCTGTACATATTTTTAGATAAACGAAATAGCCTAACGTATTTTACTAAGCCTTTGTTGCTCCTAAAAGGTCGATTTTCTACTGTTTTCGCCAAAAAGCAATAACATGTTTATCCTCGGATCGGAAAAAAACGTAGCGACACCTCGGGTGGTATACTCTGTGAATTTCAATGTGCTGAGTAGTTTTGTCTCTAGGCGAAGGCTACTGACCCCGGGGAAGTAAACTCGATGGAAAAAAACTACAATTTAGATTTAATTTACACTGCAATCAAATAGTTATGTCAAAGTCAAAATTTCTTTACTCAATAAAATCACTAGGATCGAGCTTCAGCGATTTTGATCATGAAATTGAATAGATAAGGAGATAAAATTCCTGAAATTTATTTTTTCTATAAACGTTTTAACGAGGAATAAAAATCCTTTGAACAAACCAGTTATCTACGAGGAAAAAATTAGATATTAAAACTAGGTAGGTAGCTGTAAATACCTACTCGTTTTACTAAAATAAGCTTAGATAAACTGACCTACAAAAACAGCTAGGATTTTCTAAAATAACATTAAGTATTCTGTAAGGAAAGCAGTTTTTTCAGAATGTGGTTTTGATAAATTAATTCAGATGAGTCGTGACTGCGGTAATTTTTCATTAGCATTTCATGAAAATCTGTTTAGTAACAAAAAGAAGAAAAGTGTAAAACATAATAAATTAAATGTTGTGACCTAAGATTCAAAATCCTAATTCCGTTCAATCCCTCTACGGTCCGTAGCAGTCATGCTACGCCGTAGCACACATCGCTACGTATTCTTGAGTAAACGCACAACCGGATGTTTCAAAATGGATACCTGAGTAGAGCTACATTTAACTTCATGCAGTTTTAGATAGTGGGTTAGTAGGATAGGTAGGTATCTACAATATTACATTATTTGTTATGTAACACAAGCATCGAAGGATTCGACTATATACTCAAACAAAGGTGCTTTAAATAGCACCTTTGTTCTACGAGTGGACTTACCTACATAATAATACGACGCTGAATAATACCAATTGAGGTAAATGTCGATTCCTCGACACTATCTCATCTTATGCTGTGACCCCATTGTGTTCTTATTACCCTTGAGTTAGGTGACATGGTAACAAAAACCAGGCTTTGTTTGATTTAGGTAGGTACTCGCTTTCTTTTATACTTTTGTTTTTGCCACAAGCGCTGTGATATTTTTTTCAGTAAAACTCAGCGCAGTTTGTGTCTTAAGAATTAATATTTTGGAATGTGCATACCGGCATAAGAAAGTGCCCATATCTGTCGGTAAACCAGCCTACAGCGTCCGCAGTCTGAGTTTTTCTTTTACAACTAAATGATGAATACCTATAAAATATAGGTAGGACTAATTTATAACGAGAATGATTTATTAATGTACTTATTCTAATTATTCATACGCCTGTAAAGGCAGGTTTTAGTGAAACATATGCTATTTTTTAAGATCCATGTGACACACCTGAAATTTATTGAATAAAGATATTATGAATTATGAAACAAGCTGATGACCCACCCGATGTTAAGTGGTAGCCACTGTCTATAAACGATATGATGCATTGCACTGCGTCAATCACTCTGAGATTATAGGTGTTAAGTATCATGTGCCTGTAATTGCACCGGAACCAGAATACAGAAATACGAGCATCACGCTTAGCGGCAGAAATAACTACGGTGGTACTTCCTCGGACGAGCTCTTTCACAAGCTCTACTACTATTTTGTGTAAAAGGATTCACTTTTTGCAAATCAAAAAAATAAAAAACTAACTGTGGATGCAGGAAGGCACATTGTCGTACCGTACCTATTCGAATTGGTAGACGATTAAATTGGTTTAGCTCAATCAAGTTATCGACATTGACATTCCTACAAAGAAAGCAGGTTGAAGCTCTTCTGGTATAAATGTCTGTACAAATAGCTGGAGTCGTGTTTCCGTTGATTTAGTGCTGAGATAATTAGATCGTCCTGGTAACGTGGTAATGCTCAAGTGTTACGAGACGGAAACTGTTTGGTTTCTCAAATTGTACCTTAACTTTATTGGTACTTAGGTTTTTGTTTTATGTAGGTAAAGTAGTCACAACGTCTCTGAAGTTATCTGCGCAGAACCCCTTTTCTGTGTACTTAGATAATTGGGAGGTACCTATACAAAAATAGACATACCGCACAACAGCGAATAGGTGTTTTTAACACAGGAAGTGTTTTATCTTTTTCAGTCGAGTTTTAAACTTGTCAATCTAAGACAATCTACCTTATCTATGAGTGCGTATATGTCTAAGCTTTGCTAGTAAGCCGGTGCAGGTAACGTTTACGTATCGCTGGCTCACATCACCATGAATATATGGATGGAGGTAGTATGTACCTATGTGCACTTCGCTGCACTGTCAGCACTGATGGACAGTCTTGTCGGGCTGTATATCACCCCGTGTTCTGGGGCTAACAATGACGTGAAGCGCGATCAGACGTGCAGAGATGTCAAGTAGAGAGAGCTATGTATCACATCCCCCATGTTAGTTCTACAACCACTAAAGGGTGATTTAAAACCAACGAGCGAAAGTTCGTTCTATTCCCATTTTCACAAAAGGAATTTGATAAAACTTAGAATAGAATTGAATAGAATTCGCTCGTTTGGGAATAGTTAAACTAATCAAAAATATAGAAATATTCATAAAGGAATATTGATAAAGCGGGGAGAGAATGAACATTCTCTCGTTTGGTTTAGGTAGTGAATGTAGGTGTAGCTCAGTGTATAGAAATGGCATTTCTGAACAATAAGTTACGAGTACAATCGTGACCCAGTCTCACATTGTTTTTGACGATTTCTTTTCTCTAGCCTTTAGCTTTGTAGAATGTCTACTTGCCTAGAGAGGGCAGGACTCAGTAGTTACAGGTAGTTTTCAAAACCTGGATAAAAAAACCGAATGCAAAATAAAGGTTGCGATGTACTCAATTTAACTTTACTTAGCAAGATGTAGAGCACAAAGTCGACGATAAATAAATCAATGCTTTTTTATTCCATTCCGGTTTCAAGATGTCTATCTAAATAAACTTTTCAATAAGCTTAGTTGGGAGAGGACTGGAATTAAGAGATCAAGTGCTTGGAAACGTAATCGGGTAAAACTTGTCCATTTACGACAGTATAGGCAACAAGCAGTAGAAAAACTATTAATATTTAGTTGCACATTAGGTACATAACTAACTTTTGTGCCAATTTAATTTTCATTTCATTTTCATTTTTTTTTTCATTTTCCCCTATTAATTTCATCATCAGATGTGCTAACTAACTTTACAAGTGAACGCGACACAAGCACAGAGAAGTAACTAACTGACCGCTCATACACTGCGTCGTTTCGTTGTGACTGTGTTTGTACTATTAAAATTGCCACGACGACAATGCTGACGCCATGTGTTGGTGCTGAGCTTCGAACAAAATAGAACAAAATATATGAAAATTGTCTGCCGCAGCTTCCGCCGAACTGTCGCAGCGAAAAGACGCTGTGTTTGCGCGATCACACTGACTGGACGGATGTTGACTTTTAATTTACTTTCATTTATAGTTCTCTTACTGGCTATTTCTGTATTGTGTTTATGCTTTGCCATCTCCCTTGGAATTACTCTGTTTGATTAAATTACAATGATTGTGTTGGGTCAACTGTTGTGAAAATTAAATGAAATACGTTATACCGACAATAATTATTTATTTAAAAAATCATGGCAAATAACACGAGTGTTGTACTCCCGCTCAATGTAACATGGTTTTAGTGTTATAAATTTTACAGACGTTTCAGAGTGAAACAAACATCACAATATACAATCATCATTGAGAGAAGAAATCTGTAGATTTGTAGCACTAGCTAGTATTAAACAACAAACACGATACGACAGAATATGGACGTATTTCACATAATACCTACCAACATAGGTAAATATTAGTATCGATTCAGTTGTTGCATTTTTCTAAACTAACCTAATTTGACAGCACTAAAAATGTTGCCGTCCCTTTCTCATAAACTGAAACGAAAAAGACAGCTATAATTTTAGTGCTGTCAAATTAGGTTAATTTAGAAAAATGCAACAACAGAATCGATAGCATTATGTATATAGCATACTTAATATTCAAGAATATACCTATAAACATGGTGGTAAGTGTGGTAACAAATACATTATAATATCAATCTATAATTTCACCTTTGCATAGAATGCATTGATTGTGCGTTTCTTGCATAATATTTACATATTGAATTCATACCAAAATACTATTATAATTTCGAGGTTAACAAACTTCACAATGCATTGTGCTAGAGCAGAAAATTAGAAACAAAATGCAGTGGCACGTATGCAAACGTTTTAGAGGCACGACGGTGGTAATACCCAGATATATATACACTCGAGACCAAAAATTATGGGTCATCTATAAAAATTTATATCATAATATTCTAATGAAGCAATTCATTATAGAAATGGAACTTCAATTGGAAGTTCGTTTAATCACATATTATGCAGGCTAATAAGCAGGTAATTACTAATTACTTTTGTGTAATTAAGGAGTATTGAATTGTCTATCAAACACAATTTATTTCACTAAGCTAGCATTCATGGTTTCCAAGATATTCAAGTTTATTTAGATGACCCGGAATTTTTGCTCTCGACTGTAAGTACACTATATTTTTAGACCATGCAGTGTACGTACACCGCCAAAAAAGATTAGTTTGTTTTTACCCACAGCTAGCGGAATATTACTCGAATGCAGTTATTGTCCCGAAGTGAATTTATGACTGCAATAACAATATCTATTCGCGTAGATAACTCATAATTAGGTACTCAATTATCTTTATATCGCAATAAATCATAGTGGTGACGCAGAGCCATTGGTGAAACGGACGATTTGAAAACATGCCCTTTTGCAAAGGTAAATGACGTTAGAGGGGTTGTACAGTCAAATTAGTATATGACAATAGAATAAAGTTTTATAAATGTTTATGTTTGAAAATGCTTTTTTATTTTCCAACCACATAATGATCAAACTCAGTCTTAAAAGTAGTGATGAAATTCATGATTGAAGACAGACAGTAGACAATTTTTAAATGCTGTAAGTGTTCAACCTCTGATGCTGACATGACCTACTTTCTGTCCAACACCATAGATAAATAAATTACACAATAAATTTTTACGTTGGAATAAAGTGCCTTGTGAGTATAAGCTTTATACCGTTTTATAAACTTTTTTTTGTTGATTTGAATGCAGCTGGCATGGAACAATGATAATTATATTCATTAGCAGTTTCAGAAAAAAAATCGTACATTTTAAAATAAGAGTTATGCTACACGAAACTGGGCAAAAAATCCTGTTCTTGAATAAATCACGATGAAGTTGATATTATAATTTTATGAAAGAACTTCGAGCAGTCGGCTTATCGTCACGTTTCATCAGGTGAGATTGAAGTTAAAAGACGGTCTATCTATTGTAAAAAGTCTGAAAATCTAGTACATATGATTCAATTACGTATTTAATGTTAAAATAACCCTGCAAACATTGATAGAAACTACAACACATTTATCCAGTCTTAATATTACAATAAAACGAACCCTATTTCTTATAAAACGTAAATAATATATACAGCAACATCCTAACACAGCAACTACACAATGAAAACATGATTTCATTCGTTTATATGTATATCTAGTATGGACAAACTTGTTTAGGTACATTTATTTACAAATACATACAAAACAATACAAACATTTCGATGGTTATGATTTCAACAGACGAATTGCTTAAATCTATTTTGTAAATCGGTAGAAAAAACCGCATTGTACGCATGAAGCGAACGTATTTTCTAACTAAGTAAGTAACTGTCAATAGATATTACTCGCGACTCGAATGAACTCATAATAATATTCTGTGAATATATTAATCACGTTGAATATTTGAGCATGGTTGAAAATATATATTTGACGTGTTTTCTTCGTGTTTTTTTTCTGTGAAATGAGTTCGCGTTCGTAATAGTAAAAGAATTTAAAAAAGCTACAGAGACTAGACGGTTTGCGGTATAGAATGAACCACTTTTTATTACTTGGTTAATAATATTTTTATAGTACACTATGTACCTTTATTGTACCCGTACGGTATAAAGTTGCCTAACGTTGTAAAACATCTAAAAAAGGGAATACGAAATTACACGTGTTACAGAATTTATAAGCAAGAGAAGTGTCACGACAAAAAAAATGGTCGATAATTTTTTTTATTTATCACTGTTTTCTTTTGCTTTCGGAAACTCTTCCAACAATGTCACGTGACGGTTGTTCAGTGGATGGAAGGTAGTTTTTTATAAGAATAAGTGACGGCTTACTTGGTAAGGGCCAAGACACAATAACATCGAAAACGAAGCGTCAATCAAAAAATTTACATAGCATATTGACCCCTATCTCCGCAATGTAAAGCGCACATTTTTATAACGAGATAAAAAGATACGTAGGGTAAATTCTGCTATATTTTTTAGATTGGCGCTTTGCTTCGGCGTCAGTGTGCCTTGACCCTAAGCGGTCACTGATTTAATTTACTTTGAAGAAAATCTATTGTAAGCTTTTGTGACAACAACCCTCCTTACTTTTAATGTATTAAAAAATCTTTAAAACAGATACAAGAAATATAAGGCCATTTACTCGTACTTTCTCCTAGCACCAACTCTTTTAAAATCTCAGTCTAAGTACCCTATCGATTCCTAGCACAGTATTAGGTAGATGTTGCCATTCTTAAATCGCAATTAAACAATCCATAAAATATAATAATCTTAAAACAATTTATCAAATTCTACAATATTATAGATAACCAACCATCTCTTCTTAAATGTAAGTAGGTATACAAGTAGTCATAAATTTAAAACACATAAAAATCAAATTCTTAAAATAAATTGATCTCTAGATTTCAGGATAATGTTAATTATAATATCATCTTTGGTATAATTATCAAATAATGCAATAAGCCTTATTTTCATTATTACACATTTTAATGTGCTACATATCGATTGAATATTTCGTAGATTCCAAATTTTAAAACGATTGAATATAATCGTAAATTCTAAATATTTAACATCTAGTACGTAATCATTTCGAATAATCCATAATGCACAATGGCTTCGTCACACGCGGGAACTAATTTAAAATTCGTTATGCCGAGCTGACCAACGACATTGAATATGAAATTACAATTTGTTTGGACAACTAGACAGTCAAATTGAATGTACTGTCACGCTTGTACCCAGTGTGCGGAGAAGCCATTATTGTTTTTTTTTTAAATAATTATTTAATTTTAATAAAAAAAAGTAAACTAGTGGAACCCGAACGATGCGTGAAAATCGGGACTAGCAAACATCCGACAAAATAAACTATTCATTCTTATAAATAAATATAACATATATTATACAATATCAAAACTAGTCTGATTTTAGCACAAAAACTCGACTCAAAAAGTCATTCGGCAAGTACCATTGTCACTCAAACACGTAACCTAACTAAATAAACTAAAAAAAAAACTATCAACATTCACTATTTCATTGATTGCACGACTTAGATTCAACTGAGATATGATTTAATTGCTTATTACTTGATATTTACAATAAAACTTACTACGTAAACTAAGGGCCCCTTCACACTAGCGTTTATCCTGCGTAAGCGTTTGTGGAACATGGAAAACGCGTTCGTGAAAAGTACTTATTTATTAAGCACGCTTAAAGCATGCTTATTTTTATGTGCCAATCGTAATTAGCCTACTTATTTTGTTTTGAAACCATAACAGTGTTAAACGAACACTTATGCCAGAAAAACGCTACTGTGTAAGGACTACGACAAATGCTTTGAGGAACCACAAAACTACAATAACAAGACCCTGGCTAGCAAAAGCAATGTTTTGTGCAATTACAATTGACACCGTTCACAGATAGATATATTAAAATTATTGAGTTAAAAATTCAATACCACGTTTTACGTTACTCATGGAGGGCTATTTTATATATTGAATTGACGATATTTTTAGTAGGAATACCAATATTTTAAATTAGAAAGTTATACCATCCAATGAACTCTGTGACGATCACAATAAGCTATTTAGGCCGCAGTGATATTTTAGCCAAAAAAAAGCTAATATTTTTTTTAAATGCAGTGAACTCCGTATAATTTAGTAAGAGTCAAGAAAAAAATATATTATCAGTGTGTTGAACTGAGGTTGACTACCTTTATTATATTCTACAAGCATCCGTAAGTAGCGCCACAGAGTGCCGTCAATAAATCTTTCATCTCATTGGCTATAGGCACGTCTGGGGCCTTATTCTCACTTCGGCAGAGATTTAACTCTAATAGAGATGACGTCTTATCTCGGCCAAAAACTCCTGTCACCCACTAGTTAAACGAGTTTTCGATGTCATTTTGACGTAATCCCTATTAGAGTAAAATCTCTTCCGAAGTGAGAATTAGGCCCCTGATCTCATCCTAATATCGACAGAAAATCTTAAACTTTCTGGATGGTATAACTCTTGCATACAATTTTATGAAATAACAATTTTGCCAAAGGAACTCTTGGCAAGTCTAACTGCTCAGTATCTAAAAAAAAGCAAGAAGTAAGTACTTATTAAAAAGTACTTACAAATCTACTTCAACATTTTTTTTCACTTCGGCGCCTTTCATTCAAACAATGTAAATCAATTTGAATGTGTAATATCGCTATAAGCTGCATATCCCAGCTACAACGATTAAACCATACATAGATGACGTCACCAACGTTGGCCGTACAAAAAAAGTAAGCACTTACTCAAGTGTAAATTCATCCTTATACTATTTGTATTCGTCCATGAACTGTTTGCATTTGAGCACGAGATCTATGAATTTGGGGCGATATTGCGGCTCTAGATTCCAGCAGTCCTTCATCAGATGCCTGAAGATCTCCGACGGACAGCCTTCGGGGATTTGAAAGCTGAAATAAATGGGAAAGTAAAGTTCCTGTTCTCAAGTTATAAAATTTAGTGGACACTACACTTTATGCCCTTAGACCAAACTTGTGTTATGGAACTTGTAAAAGATTTTATTGAAAAACTGTACTGAGGGGTAATCAAGAACAAATCTGACAGCCGTCGCGTTACGTAAACCTAACGTATTCGAATTATATTGCGCGTCGACACCAGCTCGACTGCCGAACGTTATAGCGTCACCGCGCAGTGTATCTCGATAAATATTCGCTAGTCAGTATATTATGATACCAATGGTACTCATAGTTACCGATACTCATACCTGGCACTGATAGTGGTGTGGGGTATATTACTCTTTGTAGGGTTAAGCTCGACTATATGGGTAAATTGTTTTTAACCCCCGACGCAAAGACAACGGGGTGTCATAAGTTTGACGTGTGTGTGTGTGTGTGTGTGTGTTGTGTGTGTGTGTGTGTGTGTGTGTGTGTGTGTGTGTGTGTGTGTGTGTGTGTGTGAGGCAACGTAACTCCCAAACGGATGAACCAATTTTGATTTTGTTTTTTTGTTTGAAAGGCGAATAAGTCCGGAGTTTTCTTAGCTATGTTTGATGAAACTCGGTCCAAGATTCGGGGGTGTTTTAAATTTATAATTTAATTACTTGTACTTTTCACTGTGTACAATAAGAATACCACAAGACAGAGGTGGCTGGCATTGCATGAAGGAGGCCTATACCCAGCAGTGGGTGATACCAGGCTAAAATGCTGATGATGATGACAATAAGAGTAAGTGCATAGTTGTTATGCGATAGGTACTAACCATGATGCTCGATCTTTTGGCCGCTCGTCGTCGAACTTGGGCACTTCGAGGCGCGCGCGCGTGAATATCTCCCAGGCGGTGACGCCGTACGACCACACGTCGCTTTTCGTCGTAAAATGCCACGGCGCTACTGCCGACTCCGGGGCGTACCTCATTTTTTTAAACATTCGTTTTTAAGTTAGATATTTAGGTATTTTTAAGACAAGAGTGAACAGCCTCCGTCAATCTTTTGCTGTCAAGTTATATTTCACTGCCCAGTGTAATTTCTTCAGGTCACGTGGTACAATGTTCTTTCAATGATCATTCTTTTTAGACACTTGACAGCAAAATATGCGCGAAAACAATGACGTCATAATGTCACTATTTAGTCACAGAATAACTATGAGTTAGTATGAACTGACCATGATTTAAAACTTTGCAGTTCAACTATGCAGTTCAACTTTGATTGGCATACCCCTGCAGGTGCATTATAGCTAAGCGCGCTCCACCCTAGGCTGCAGCTACACTTTCCATCAGGTGAACTGGCAGCTAAACGATTAGCTATCTATCACAAAAAAATATTTTATTTAATTTTATGGACCTAATCCACAGATAAGACACGGCCATTTCGTGCGGAGCCGATTACACCGCGGATATCGTCTTTATTACACAAAATGGCGCAGATTTAACGTATCATACGCCATCTCATCAAAACATTACAGTTTTAGTAAGTAACTCACCAGTTGACAGGCAAAAGGCGTGCAGTTTTGAGTCTATAGGAGTCCTCTTCTCTAGGAATGATCCGCGCGAGTCCGAAATCTGATATCTTCACGTGGTATTTGTTGACCACCAGAATGTTCCGTGTGGCTAGGTCTCGGTGCACTACGTTCTTCGCTGATACGTGGTCCATGCCCTACGAACGATACAAACTTTTACAAATTGTACTATAAGAATAAATAAATAAATAATAAATATTCATGGACATTTCACACGACGCCCTCTAGTCCCAAACTAAGCAAAGCTTGTAATATGGGAACCAGATGCTGATAGAATACTTATATACTTTTTTTGTAAATACATACTTATAATACATAGTAACACCCAGACATAGAACAAACATCTATGTTTGCCACACACAAATCTTTGTTCTTAGTGGGGATCGAACCCACGACCCACAGCACGGAAGGCAGAGCTATTATCGACTGAGCTGTGACGCCTGTCCAGAATAATCCAGAATAATCACAAAATACGGGATATAAGACATGATTTGCAGGTTTCATTATTTTCTGCTAAAGGGACAGTTGGAGACCACCACTATAGAATTGGTCAGCTTAATTTTCACAAAAAAAAAACAATTTTGACCGCAATACTCACAATATCGCGTCATTCGTACAAACGGCTACGCGTCATGTTAGACACCCAACATAACTACGCTATATACAATACAGAGAAACGTTGGAAAGGGAGCGCTTTCGGTGTAGGCGCGCAGTGCATCCCACACAAAAACATATCGGTCCCACTCGCACGATTCGCAACGTTTAACTTCTAATAGCTCAAAATCCAAACAGTTTAGGTTGATCTGTCGCCGTGTGTACGACACGTTTTACCCGGATCCATCAATCAACAAATAAACAAAATATCCACTTTAGATCACCCATGTGAAATAAAACTGCACTTTATGCAATCATTTCCTTATATTGTTCTTGCACCATCCTACACTTTAAAACAGTAATACTTATTAATTATACCACACACACAACTGACACAACTCCACTGCCCGAAGGCTCAAGACCAACTGCCGTGCCTGCAGTTCTTTTGATATACTTTTTTTTAAAAATGGCGGTTCTCAAAAGGAACTTGTATCGTCAGACAACACGTTTCCGGTGGCTAATAAATTGAGTGTTTAATAAAGACAGGCTAAGAAAGTCAAACTAAGAACCTTTTTTAAATTAAAAATCCGCGAATAAATAGAAATAAATTAATCAAAATATACAAAATTATTTTCCCGAATTAGTATTAATTTTTGAAATCATGACATTCGGCCATCCGACAACGTGTTGCCTCCCGGCACACACCTTATACCTGATATACCAATCATAATTGTTATAAACAAACTTTATATAAGAATAAAACTACAGACACGTTTCTTTTTCTATGAGTATACCTACTGTGAGCGGTTTTTACTAAATAATCACAAAAACAAATAACCACTCTAAGTAATTAAACTATTAGAAAATTATATGCGAAAATCTACATAAAGTCAGGAAAAACAATTAAAAAATAAACAATATTCTGGAGGTGTGAACTCCGCGACTTCAACGCAAGTAGAAATCAGACGAGCGCGGTCTGCTTTTATACATTTCTAATCGTAAGTTCTGCATCTCGCAGATTCGGCCGTTCTGACAGGTGGTCGACCTCGGCCACATTCATCTATCACAGCTCCAGGAGATTCTCTTAGGTGGTACGTTCCTCATGACGATGCTCAGCAAGTAGACTCAGGTCGACAAGGCTACAGGCACGAACTGCGGGGAGGGCGCCATCATGTAGTGGACTCGGCGCCTTCCATCAAGGGTGCCTGAAACTACTCAGTGCAACAGCTCGAGTGTCTGCGTGCACTGAGACAAAACTGAGGTTTAACAGTGTTTTTTTTTAGAATAAGTTGTATAAAACCTTTTGATTAATAAATATATACATAACAAATATAAATAAATACTTCAACATGTTCGAACAACAGAGGCGACCACTTAGCGTGTCATGGCGTTCAAATGTCCCAGCCACGATCAAGAATCGTGACACACAACTTGGGGGATAGGCACTCTCCGCGTCAAGCAACCATTGCTTAGCTGCAACACCAGTTGAACCATCACCAATTGACTGTACCAGTATCTGCCATGGGGCAGATCTTATGTCCCACGATACGAGCTCTTACATCTGTTACAATCCAAGCTGTTACAATCTTTAACTATTGAGCTACGTCAGTGACACCTGTAACTGTAATAACCATTATTTATTTTTAGTTTAATTTATGTAGTGATAAATAAAAAAATCTCATCTATCTATCTATCTATCTTATCTAACCTCATTACACCAGTTCATGGTTACCACCTACTCCGCTAGTAACAGTGAGTCATAAACAATAAGCACTGGCTCGTAGGACTTCTTTCAAACTAAGTATACGGTACGGCACGTAAGATCTGCTACGAAGATACCTCATGTACAATAAAAGTATTCAACAAGACCCAACCGTCGGACCCTGATTCACAGCCATCGTCAACGAACAAGTCTGTAAAAGATATTCAAATTTCTCTCGGTCGGTCTAACCTGACCTTCAAAAACTGTACAACCAGATATTACTTCTGTGATCACAATTTCTCTTAATCGACAGAGAAACCAGAACAAATTCAACGAAGGTGATTTCAAAGCCAACGATATCTTACACAACAGACTTTCCACTAACTTTTTGAAAACGAAACAGCAAAACTGTGCTAAAGCGCACCTTTCAACCATACACCTCTCTCTCTCTTCTAACTTAAGAGCTATGCTCTTGTCGGCGTAATGTATGCATTTCCCGCCAGGTTTTTCTTTTCAGGGCAGCTTCCTTGACGTCCTTATACGACATGACATCTATCTTCGCCTTCACTTGGCTCATGTAGCTAATACGCGGTCTTCCTCTTCCTCTCTTTCCTTCTACCTTCCCTTCAATGATATTTCCGATTAAGCTGTCATGTCGTATAACCAACCATACACCACTGCTCATAAAATAGGTAGGTACTTCAAACTAAAGTATCAAAGGTAACGAACGACATCTCAATTCATCATAGACGAAACGTGAACAAATGCCACGACGATATATCTTCTATGTGCCAAACTTTGGCGATGTTTCATAACGTTATTTGCAATGGAACTACAAATCCTTTATGACTTGACATGTCAACAGTCATAACAAAATCATCGCCAAAACCATTAAGCCAGCGACAGACAAACGATTCCAAGAGCCATTTAATCATGACATTTACTTACAAGAACCTGTAAATAGACAAACAATGTATTTACTGCTATTGGTAATAACCAATAGATAAATGACAAATAGTAGTAGGTAATGTGAGAAATCTTAAGCAGAGTGTCTAACAACTAGATACTAAGTACAAGTACAAGGCTCGCCATCGCCGGATACATCGCGGAGGACATCATCATCATCATCACTAAGTACAGCTCGACCTACGAAACTAAAGTGATAGAAACTGTTGTACACATTTGGTCAAGCTCTAGTCAAAGCTAAATTGGATCAACCAACATCGTTCGTAAATTTTCTAATCGATGGCATTATCTAACCGAAATGATAACAAGTCTTTGCAACTGCCTAATGCCATGTTGAAAAGTAGCTTACTACCACTTTCATTTCGTTCCATCACATTCGAAGTAAACAGCTTCAACCTTCAACTAACAACTAGCTTGATCGTTCTATACAGTTGAGATCATCAAAAATCTAAAATCAAACCAAAAACATCCGGTTTGAACGTCAAAGCAGTTGAGAAATCAACTAACAGGAACCAGCACTTATAAGTCGAAATAGGGCTTCACGCGCGTTCTTTGAAGCCTTGTCCAAAAAAACTATTCTAAGATCAACACATCAGGTTATAGACCAACGCTGCATCAGAATGAAATCGTACTATTTGTGTTACTCAAATAAAACATTGCGACTCCAATCCAACTCGCATGAAGCTTGAAAAAGATAAAATTGAAACTCTACATTGACTCTACATGGGACTCTACATTGACTCTACATGAGACTATACATTGACTCTACATGAGACTCTACATTGACTCTATATGAGACTCTACATTGACTCTACATGAGACTCTACATTGACTCTACATGAGACCCTACATGAGACCCTACATGAGACCCTACATGAGACTCTACATGAAACCCTACATGAGACCCTACATGAGACTCTCAAGTTACCAAAATTACACTCGTGGCAGTGCTTGCCTTATCAATCTTCACCGACTACTTTTGTTAAGTAACGTTCTGCGCGGCCACTATTTGGATGGCTGACCGTTAGTGGCATTTACATCTGAGCAATTCCGTGCTTTGAGGGCACGTAAAACTGTCAGTTCCGGCTTTAGCAGTCGTGAAGCCACGACAGAGGCCTAATGGTGGCCTAAAAACTCAGTCACCAGAGTTGGGCACTAACTTATACGAACGAACCTAAATTGTGATGTGTCACAGCATGATGTGTGCGACGACATCAGGTAAAGCAATAGGTACACAACACACAGTAGACATACTCGTACTACACTACACCAACGATTTATCTCGCTTTCACTAGACAGATAGTCATTTAGTCTTAATTTTTTTATTCAGTAAAATCCCAAGGATCATTTAGAATCGTCCTATGTAACTAAGTGATTCTAAGATGTGCCAATTCCACACGACCAGATAATCGTGAAAATATTTCATACAACAGTACACAGTTTACGAGTAAACACCGACATATGCATTCATTTTGAGGGACGATAAACATAAACTATCAACCTCTATAGTAAATTGCTAAACTCAATGATCAGGGTAACCTGGGGTACACTCGATATTTTGGTTACCTTTACCTCGCAAAACCTAATAGGTGGGTACTTGCAAATATCTCAAATGTTCTACATCTATTCAGCAAACAAACTAGACACGCCCGTTGTCCATCAAGCGATAAGGCCGCCCATTGTACTTCACATAAGAATAAGAACTTTGTATCTAATATGCAATTTCCTTGTGGTGTACAATAAAGAGTTTTCTATCTATGTACTTGCGATAAATCGTAGTTTGGCAAAACAAACAGTGACATCATGGCCTAGCCTAGTCATTTACAGAACAAATTAAACTCTCGATGTTTTCAAAACTGATCTACCTGCACATATACAGATGTACTAGCACTAAAAAAAACCTTCGTTTGTTAGATTGCACAAGCGCTGGGGATGACCAACATTACCACGGAGTAAATATTTCGGAAAAACAAATCTGACTTTTCGCTACTAACGGGTCACTTTCAAGAAATCTACTCAGAAAGGAAACGCTCGTAGTTTCAATCTTGAGTTTAGGTTTTCACGTAGGAAAATAGACACAACTATGCATCAGTTATTCCACGTATAAAAATAACAGCCATCGTTCTTTACTATTTTGGTTTTTATGTTTTTATCACTTAGGCGCATGCATGGCATTAATCTCCATACATGGCCTAACTGTCAGCACACATAATCTCATAAAAAGTTTGCGATATCGATTCTACGTGACCACATCCGATTTTAACTCAGATTTAAAAAGTTAACAAACTAAAAACATCGCCCTTCCAGTAATTAGCTATCCGGGAGCACTCGCTGTTCTTCCAGCGTTTAATTTTACGCACTCGTTTAACCTTTACACTAAGAATTGACACTATGCAAACAGCGATCAAAAATCGAAACATAAAAATGGTTGGATCTAACCTTGTACGCACTCGAGGCGTTCGGTGATGTTCAATGACAACATAGCACAGCACTCCCAAGAGTGCTCACACGTGCTGGCATCACAAGCCTGCACTGACGCTGAAATCTGACATCATTATCACACTCCGCTGAAATACAAATAATAATCTTCGACATAAACCATTCAATAACTTCAACCTAACAATTTAGATAAACATTTTAAGCATATCTTTGTTCTATTTTTATCTTTGTATTATATCTAGTAAAAATAGAAATCACTTTGAATTGAAATATAAAAATTACAGAGAACATTCATAAGTCAAATCAATCCAGTAAGCATTAATTGCTCACTCAAACCAAGGAAACATTGAGAAACCAAAGTTATCATTTATCAGTGAAGGTAAATCAGTAAGCAAACATTACTTACTCAATCCAGTTAGCAAACATAGCTAACTCAATCCAGTTAACAAACATAGCAGACTCAATTATCCGACGTTTAGATAGCTGGTACGTCCACTAACAGCGGAGAAAACTCCATGGGTAGGTAAACCTGCCAACCGGTTCCAACGTTCCAATATCCAACGAACAACCCTAGTTCGTTCAAAAAGTTATAAACAGAGGATCTGAAAAAGATATCAATAAGTAACATACACATAAATAGTGTAGATTATAACTAAATGAATTTTCATGGTAGTTCAATCATTGTCAGTAACTTTTGTGATTGTATTTTATCATTATTATTTTTTTATCATTCATCATTTCATTACTGCAATTCCTACTATTGCTTCGTATAGCTAATACACCACAGGTGCACTGAAAAATGTGTCGCGTGCATCATCGAATAGCCATGATCTAACACAGACATCCTGTATCACCAAAGAATAGCCTTGACATAATGCGTAGTACAAACTTCATCGAACCATGATTATGTAGGTAAACCATATAAATATTGCAATTGCAATATGTATTGCATACCTATAAAATAATAGTAATAAATTTGAATAAGAAAAATAACAAAAAAAATAAAAAAAAATAAAGAATCACTCAATAGGTATAGAAGCCAAATCTTACAGGTGCTATCAGAGTGTGGCCCAGATCAAGCACCGATAAGCTAGGCTGGGGTGTAAAAATGTGCCGTAAAATACTACCAGAGGGTTGCCCTGGCCAAGTACTAAACAAGCACACTAGTACAAAATTCTACGCATCACAACGTCAGAGAGTAGCCCTGATCTCATGTGCTACGAAAATACCATGATACCGTGTGTAAAACTTTAAAATATTATGTGGGTGTAAAATTTCGGTTTGGTTGCTTTTCCCTCTTCTGAAGTGAAATAAAACTGCACTTTATGCAATCATTTCCTTATATTGTTCTTGCACCATCCTACACTTTAAAACAGTAATACTTATTAATTATACCACACACACAACTGACACAACTCCACTGCCCGAAGGCTCAAGACCAACTGCCGTGCCTGCAGTTCTTTTGATATACTTTTTTTTAAAAATGGCGGTTCTCAAAAGGAACTTGTATCGTCAGACAACACGTTTCCGGTGGCTAATAAATTGAGTGTTTAATAAAGACAGGCTAAGAAAGTCAAACTAAGAACCTTTTTTAAATTAAAAATCCGCGAATAAATAGAAATAAATTAATCAAAATATACAAAATTATTTTCCCGAATTAGTATTAATTTTTGAAATCATGACACATGGTATTATGATATTTGAAGTAATATACGAACCGTGGCAATATCCTTGGCATATTTGAGCAGATGTGAAATGCGTAGTTTATCTCCACTGAATTTGAGGTAGTAATTGAGAGAGCCTTCTTCTAAATACTCCATAACTATGAGCACATCGGAGCCGTGGTCCCAAGAGTACCCGAGAATTTCTACTATGTTGATGTGTTGCAACGACTGGAAGAAAATGTTTATTTAGTCTGTAGAATGTTTCCGCAAGAAACTTGCACTCAGAATAAATGAAACTAGTTGTCCTGTGAGAACATAGACCTCGCGAGCCTTTATAACCATGCAATAACCGACACTTTCCCTTTTACCCTGGCTAAATCGAATTTCAGGTGCTTGAATTTTCCAATAGGCCCTACCTATGTAAACTTTTAAGCAAATTAGAGGTATAAGTTTTAGCGATTACTCGCGTTCCCTTGGTCCTAGGAGGTCTACTCATGTCGAATCTGGTGTCTACGGATTCATCCCAAATATTCATCAAGATAAATATTCATCCCAAACTAAACAAAGCTTGTGCCATGGGAACCAAATTGCTGATAGAATACTTAAATACATTTTTTTTGTAAATACATACTTATAATAATAACACCCAGACACAGAACAAAAATCTGTTTGCGATCACACAAAATGTTTGTTCTTGGTGGGGATCGAACCCACAACCCACAGCACCGAAGGCAGAGCTATTACCGACTGAGCTGTGACGCCTGTCTTTTGTTTGTTTATTAAAAAGTGGTCGCAAGAAATAAGCACTAAGTTGTAAAAAAATATGTTTTTCAAAGTATATTCATGTAAACAGTGTGTTGAAGTAAGTTAGGTTGTAATAGTACCTTCATAATCTCCAATTCGTTTTTGAAATCTTCGTATAGCGTGCCATTTTTCTCAGACGCCTGTCTAGTCAATTTCTTCACAGCCACCTCCTTCCTCTGAGATTCTTGGTTATCACGCTCCATCCAACCTTTGAAGACATGTCCGTAGTTACCCTGTCGATAACGTAATCTATAATTATTGTGCGACTAGTAGTTACCCGCGACTTCATACGCGACTACCGTTTCCGATTATATTATCTGTGCGTGTATCACGCGGATACCTACTTTGAGAAACTTGACATTACACCGAACCCGTACTCGAATGTCAAACGTTAGTCATTGGACCAAAGAGGTAGTACTACGCCCTGTCAAACTGACGTGACACGACATGACACCATCCTCTTGCCAATTGGCGCTGCTAATCCCGTTTGTTCATTTTATCCTGTAGATCCTGTTAATTATTCGGGATAAAAAGTAGCCTATATGTCAATGCAGGTCACGAACTATATATATGCCAAGTTTCATCCAAGTTGGTTCAGTAGTTACGACGTGATTGAAACACAAACATCCAAACATCTAAACTTTCGCATTTATAATATTAGTAGGATAAGCGAAGCGAGCAATCTAAAGACACTGTACAATTCTCCGTGGACGTAATATGTAAGGTGTTGCTTATTATTACCGGCAGGTAACCGAACCATCTTCTCGCCCAAGTCCGTCTTTCCTCCGACAAGGCTGCTAGCGTGTATAATAAGTTGTTGTACTTACACTGCCGATTTTCTTAGTGATAGTGACGAGGTAAGTCTTCCCCTGCGAGACAATGGACTCCATAAGCCTGGGCGCGGAGCCTGCGAAGTCCTCCGGTCCGTCGTCTAACGCGTTTCCCCCGGCGAGACTGCTGGTGCGGCCGGGATCGTTTCGAAGTGCGTAAGCTAATGCGTTCATACTTTCTAGGGAGTTGGAACTTTTGTTGTCTGCGAACTGGTGACAAAAAATGGAATAAATATTGGGATACGAGACGGAAACTTTAAGGGCGTCTTGCACCAGAATCACTAAACGTATTTAACAGCTAAATCGATTTAAATCTGACGTATTTGTATGACTTGACCACTCGCTAAATACTATTTAAGAGTTAAACGCGTTTAGCGATTCTGGTGCAAGCCGCCCTAAGTGTTCTCGTCGCCCAACCATACATACATTAAAATGTATGAAGACGAAAGTCTTCAATCAATGCGTACTATCTGTCATGAAAAAGAAAGCCCTTTATGATAGAATTCGCTTTTGCATGATAATCTCATGTTTTAAATTGGTGTTAAATAAATAATTAAAAGTCAGGAATAGGTTAAAACATAGATAGCTTAGAAACAAACATTTGTGAACAAAATCAAGACTAAACCCATATCAATCATTCGTTCGCTTGAGTTCGGGGCCAAACTCTAATCACGTTAAAAACTGCTAGACCCGGAACCGACAGTTTAACGTGCACGAAGCACGGAACCGCTCAGATGTAAATGCTACTAACGGTCACCCATCTAAATAATGACCGCGCAGAACGTCGCTTGACTTAAATAATCGGTGAAGACTAGGCAAGCTACGTCACGAGCGCTTCTATTAAGTGAAGGTCAAACGTTTAGAATAAATAGCACAAGAATACTTACAGGGTTGTCATATGAATCCGACATGGTGCCATTAGTAGATAGCACACTACTATCCGATATTAAGGATTTGTTGCTGCCTGCGTCACTCAGCTCGCTCGGTATGAATCTGTCACCTACAACATTATATTTAGCTCACTTCTCACCTAGTGATTCTCATAGGTTTAGGTTTATAGACATTTATTCTCAAAAAAGACATAATATGCCACTTACATGAGATCTTATAGGTATAAAATTTGGTAAGTATAGATAGTATTCTCCGTTTGAATATACTTATAAATTATTTTATTACTAAATAAGTACGTATCTATATTTGGTCACTATCGGTGTTATTATAGAAAATCACGATAGTCCAGGTTTAAACCCGGACTATGTAGTCCAGGTTTGTTACGGTAACTAAGTTGATCATGGTATCAATATATTTTCTTATTACAAAACCGAGACTAATGAAAGACTTGTTAGTACTATGACATAGACCATGGTTTATTTATCATCCACAGATTATATGGAAAAATAAGTGTGTTTAGAGCGCCATCTAGTGTCGAGTAGCGGCGATAAACGAAACTCATCCATCTAGTCTATGGTTTCATTCAAAACCTGGCCTAATGAAATGTCATTTTCGAGTTGATGACACTTACACTGACAGTAGTACAGACATAAGTCTACAAAAGAAGAAAGACTGTCAGTTGCCTGTCATGTCAATAAATTTTGTTAGGCCATGGCCCCATAACGCTCAAAGTGAGCGGCTAACTGTTTGCATCTAGTTCGCCTCCCTATATTATATTTTATATGGAGAGTGTCCTTATAGCGCGTACTATACGCAGTTTGCGACGTTTCGCTTGCCGACTCAGTCAGCGGCTGAGTCGCAGTGAACGATGCTCGCGGTCGGTGGCTCACAAAATTTGCTAGCAAAAAGTCAGCCGCTCACTTTGAGCGTTATGGGGCCACGGCCTTACTATCATACGAAACGAATCAAATGCAAAGCATTCATATCTTCCAAATCCATAATATCAACCATCTTCGCAACACAAACAAACCACATGCAATTTGGAAAAATACAACGAAATAACGAAATGTTGTTATTTTGATGTTTGATTTGTGGTTTTGAGGTTAGTTTCGAGGAAAAAATTACTTCGCTGTCAGTTTAGTACCAAAGATTCAAAGATAGACCAGAGTTAAACTAGGGGTCTCGTAGGTCTAACTTTAGTACCATAGATGTTACGGTAACAAGAGATAAACTTCGTTTTGTAATAACGTTTCGAGTAGTCCATGGTCTAAGCCTTGATTTAAACCTAGACTAACTTTAGTCCTCGTATTGGAATAAGAGGGTATTAGTTTAAGTGGCTCCTATGTTACTAACAAAAATATAAACAAAGTTTGAAAATAAATACAATTTAATTTTTACAAGGTACTGTTTGTGTTATGAAGTGAATTTGTATTTGAGGGATATTGTAGGAGTTTTTGTAGTTTAGTTACCAATTTTGGCCACCAATTGGCTACAAGTAGCACACACTTACTTGAAACTGTGTCCATGTGTTCCTTGTGGTCTAGAGATATCTTTGGTTCTTCGTAGTCATGCATTGGAACATACTCTGAAAATAAATAAACGTATTCATTTAATCTTTTTTGATGTCCTGTGAGGTGATGTTAGTTTCATGTTATAAATAAATAAATAATAAATATTCAGGGACATTTCACACTACGCCCTCTAGTCCCAAACAAAGCAAAGCTTGTAACATGGGAACTAGATGGCTGATAAGATACTTATATAGGTACTTTTTGTTTGTAAATACATACTTATAATACATAGTAACACCCAGACATAGAACAAACATCTATGTTTTCCACGCACAAATGTTTGTTCTCAGTGGGGATCGAGTCCACGACCCACAGCACGGAAGGCAGAGCTATTACCGACTGAGCTGTGACGCCTGTCATCATCATTATCATCAACCTATATCAGTCCACTGCTGGATATAGGCTTCTCCCGCGAGGCGCCACTGAGCCCGGTCTTCGGCTGTTCTCATCCAGTGTTTGCCCCATACTTCGCAGATCGTCGTGAAGTCAACGTCCATACAGCCATAAATACACTTTCGCGTTAATAATATTTAGAAGCATTTGAGATGTGGTGTTGGAGGAGAATGGAAAGGATTAGCTGGACAGAAAAAGTAACTAACATAGAAGTATTAAGTAGCGTAAGCGAGGAGACAGCCCTTATAAAAGTTGTTGAGAACAGGAGAGGAAAGATGATTGGACACCTTATACGACATGACAGCTTAATCGGAAATATCATTGAAGGGAAGGTAGAAGGAAAGAGAGGAAGAGTAAGACCGCGTATTAGCTACATGAGCCAAGTGAAGGCGAAGATGGATGTCATGTCGTATAAGGACGTCAAGGAAGCTGCCCTGAAAAGAAGAACCTGGCGGGAAATGCATACATTACGCCGACAAGAGCATAGCTCTTAAGTTAGAAGAAGAAGTTAATAATATTAGTAGGATTTGTTTTGAAAGCAAGTACCAGTATGCAGCATGTGGTTCATGTCTCGCATAATTTCCTGCGGTCGTAGTGGATCGCTCTGCCAACATTGTCGCATCAGCGCCCACACCTCGGTCGGACAGCGCGCCGGCCGCAGCAGCCGGTCCCCCATCTCGTAACTCTGCAATAACACGCCAGTCAAGCAGAAATGGTGAAACCCGCGTCTTAGGGCCGTATGCTCATTAATTACTCAAGTCTGAATCAATACTTGAGATTTTGATTCCGAAACTTTGCTTCAATGTCAAATATTTAAGTAGAGTTCAGTCAAGTCAAAAACGCATCTAAGGGTGGCTTGCACCAGAATCGCTAAACGCGTTTAACTCTTAAATAGTATTTAGCGAGTTGTCAAGTCATACAAATACGTCAGATTTAAATCGATTTAACTGTTAAATACGTTTAGTGATTCTGGTGCAAGCCGCCCTAAATCTGTGCTTGAGCATAGATTCCACGTGTTATTTTTCTAAGGAAAACGCTTGAGTAGTGATTTTTTGGTGTTTTATAAGAACATGACTTGAGTCTGAATCTGTACTCAACTAATCTGAGTCCCGATTAGTGCTTGAACATTAATGAGCATACGGGCCTTAGTCAAGTCCGCACGTAATGGCCTTGTCTTTCCTGTGGATAAGGCCGACTAGGCTGAGAAGATTGTATCGTATAACTAAATCATGTCCCAGGCGATAGTGGCGATATGGATGAAAAGTAGTCCTTGACGCTGTATCATCTCAATATGCAAATCCTTGACAAAAAAATTATTTAACTTTAGTTCAACTTACTCTAGCAGTCAAGACAGGGTTGGTGTCAGTAGGCGACTGTCCATACGAAAACACCTCCCATAATGTGGTCGCAAACGCCCAGATATCGCCCACGACCGATCGCTTTGCGAGACTCATGTCTGAGAAGAATTCCACCGGCACCCAATGCACACTGAAAGTATCATAAACAATTAAAACAAAATTACACGAATGTGCGTCGAATTACCTTTCGAACACAGGATATTTGAAAGTAATGCGTAGCTTAACGTCTGCTAGTACCAGGACTGATAGTTTAACGGGTCCTCGAAGTATGGAAGCGCTCAGATGTAAATACCACTAGCGGTCACCCATCCAAGTAGTGACCGCGCAGAACGTCGCTTAACTGAGATAATCGGTGAAGATTGACTAAGACAGTTACGCTACGAGCGCTTCGCACTAGCACATTGCACCACAAACCACATTAAGGATGAGTCTCGCTACACCGTGCCGGGTCCGAGCCGTGTCCGAGTCGTCATTGCATTTTAAACTATGTTTGTATGACGCTACAGCTGACTATCGGGTTTCATCAAACACTGCTGTGTGCGGACTGATAACGCCGCGGTTTCTTGGGTCTGTTTATTCAGCTCTATTCCGTTATAAATAAAGTTCAAATCGTTTGCACTCGTTTCAGAGCTACGAGACTACATACAAAGGGACTACATACTCATGATGTGTGTAGTTCCGTAGAGTAGGTCCGGACAGTTTGACGACGATTCTATCGGCGTCTATAGCAGCCACTAACAGTCGTCGACATCGAATGTATCCGTGGACGACACTCGCTTCCGAGAGATCCCATAGCGCTCTCGCTAGACCTGCCGACACTTTTTTTAGGTGTAGTGGTTTTATTTTGTCTTCATTTTCTCTGTAACATAAATTTACAATACAAATTATTTATTTGCAACAACAAAAAAATACATGCAAAAATAGCACAAATTATATCAAAAAATGTAACACGTTTAAAAAATAATGAATTAATTATATTATAATAATATCACCTGAGATAGTCGTCGAAAGGTCCGTACGGTAAGTACTCCAGAACCATTGCAGTGGGCGAACTCAATGTTACTCCATACAATCTCACTATTGAACTGGACTGTACGCACGCCCATTTACTTGCTAAATCTATGAAATCCTGCAAAATACAAAATCAACATTAAAATTGGAAACGCGTTGTAGTTTTTTTTAAAGAAAGTAATGGAAAAAGCTACAAAAAGTATATAAGTATAAAATCAGCTATTTAGTTCCCATATCACAAGCTTAGAGGCACTGTTCCGAGTTGGATCAAAGTCTAGGTAACATATAAATGAGACATACCTTCAAATTGTCATTAGCTTTGTCTCGCTGTAACGTCTTGAAAGCCACTAGTAGCTTCTTAGTCTCGTCCAGTTTCCAAAGAGCTTTGAACGTAGCTGTTATATTTTCCGAACCGACTTTTTCTGAGCCTGCGTAGGGTTAAAGGGCTGTTTGTAATTGACTCAACAGAATGACAAACTATTCTAACAATCAATTTTATAAAGTGTACGAACATCATAAGTCTTATCATTAGAATACACATCAAAAATCTAGTCGACGATCAGCCGCAAACTATTTGCCTAATAGGACCGCGGCCTTAGTCAACTTTTTAATGTTTACGCTTGTCAATAATATGTTTGCCGTACATTGCAGATCGGCGTTCTAATCCTTCAAAGTGATCGTTTATCAAGCTGTTAATGTGTAACTTAAAAATGTGCTCACGCCCTCATCTCTATCTCTTTTCAGAGCGGCAATGTAATGTCCATTTTATAAAAGGCATTTTATGCATATTTGTAGTTCATCTTAATGAAACTTACCCATGTATAGAAGAATATCCTTATTCGGTAGACACCGGGGACTTTTATTGTCTTTGAGTATTTCCTGTAATTCCGCTTGATCTATTCGCACGCCTTTCTTTACTGGTTCACCACATAATAATAGTTGTGATTTATCTAAAAAAAATTATATTCAAACTTAGCATACTCACCTACATTTGTATATTCCTTAGCATAATTTAACAAATGATATTATTTTTAGTTGTTGAAAACTGATAGTCTATAAATAAATGATCTCTTGATATAAGTAGCAAGTATAAAAATCAACACCCACCATATTCCGAAGGTGGTATACACTCGCTGAGATATATCCTGCCTTCCGGATTCATGTGACAGCTGACTATCCTATCTAGAGTGAAATATTCTTCCTGGTTGAATACATAGCAATGTCCTTTAAACTCCACCTTGTAGCTCTCTATAATGCTGAAAAAAAGTTTAAAAATCTTTTAAACCCAATACCAAAGTATTAGAACGGAAATACTGACGACTTATAATTTTATACGCATTAATAGAACTCGATTGTTTTTGTTTAATCGCTATACTTATGCGGGGAAACATTTTTCCAAACAAACACTGCGTACCTACTCGAACCTTGATTTTCGAATCCTACTAATATTATAAACGCGAAAGTTTGTAAGTATGGATATGTGGATGTATGGATGTTTGTTACTCTCACGCAAACACTACTGGTCCGATTTGGATGAAACTTGGAATACATATAGTTCGTATCCTGGATTAACACATATGCTACTTTTTATCCCGGAAAATCAACAGGATCAAACGGGCCGCGGACGAAGTCGCGGACGGAAGCTAGTTCGCTATAAGCGGGAAAACCATTCTCCAAACAAAAACTGCGTACTCGATCCTTGATTTTCGAATAAACAAAATAAAACTCTATGCTTAGATAAACCGCAGTAGTGGTATTAAATCCAAAATGATCGCGCTGAAATATAATGTGATGACACGTCGAATTATAGTTTAAACACTACCCACTCCAGTGTGATAAATCAATGTCATAAACAATGATGTCTCATAGGCCTTATTGATAAACTGTTGTTTTATAAACTTCTCAATCAGTTTTATTGATTTTACTTGGGTGTTCTATGAAACCCTTTTTATTACAACGAGCTTTGTTTCTGGAATTTATGTCGGTGACCCGAATTCATTGCTCTCGAGTATATTATTATATTCTATGTTAATTTAACATTTACCTATTTTTCGTACAAGTATCGAAATAATAAACATTGTACTCGTCTTGACACTGTCTTAGGATATAGCAACCGTGCTTTTTGCCGCGTTTCTCTTCCAATTTCCTATATGAGAATGCACCACTGAAAGAAAAAAGATAAATAAAAACCACAATCTAAATCATATCAAGAATATCATGAAAATACCACTGCTAGACCACCCTCTTTACTTTACAGGATGAAACGTTTCTGAACCTTCTACAGGTTTTACATCATACCACCGGCAAAAAAAGACATCGGTCCATCGAATTTAAGGTCTTTGTAGACCTTGTATTAGTCTAGTCTAGTCTTGTATTAGTCCTTGTATTAGTTTGTCTAGAAGTGATGTCTTTTTTTAACCCCCGACTCAAAAACGACGGTGTGTTATTAGTTTGACGTGTCTGTGTGTGTGTGTGTGTGTGTGTGAGTGTGTTTGTGTGTGTGTGTCTGAGGCATCGTAGCTCTCGAACGGATGAACCGATTTTGTTTTTTGCTTGAAAGGTGAATTAGTCGGGAGTGTTCTTAGCTATGTTTCATGAAAATCGGTCCAAGATGGCCGCCGCCACAAAATGGCGGATTACATATTTTTCCACAACTCCCTCAATATCAAAGTCCGGGGTTTTTTAATTTAATTACTTGTTATGGACTGATGTATTAGAAAGAATTCCAAGAACGTGTTCTATGCTTTCTATTATAAATTGTCACGCTTGATTGGTGTAGAAGCACATCCTTACCCAACAGGTCCGTGGCATTTAGTCCTCTGCAGCTCTTTCAATGAGGGCGACTCGTCATCTTTAGAAAGATTGAATGTGTACTTAACCATTAACCTGTTGAAACATGTTGTTTTAAATGAAATAAAATCTTAGTGAGCTTGCCAATAAATGGATGGCGAAAGTAGCTATATTTTTAAGTGAAATAATTTATAAAACCCTTTTGAAATTACTATGTTTAAAACTTTATGAAAATCCATTGTAAAAAAATGAAAATCCTTTTAAACAAAACATCGCGGAACAGTTATTAGGATATTCGAGGCGCTCTACTTTCTGATTTCTGCTTGTTGCTATTTATGTTGCGACACCCTGTATTGTCATACCGCTAACCACATTATCGTCTACAAACCTGTAATATCCGTCACACACTGATATGAATGATGAAAGTATTTCCTCAGATTTGAATTTGAAGAATAACGGTGTCCCTCGTCTTGATACTTCCAATGAGTGATCCCCATTTCTCGTCAAATATATTAATTCTTCTATCGTGCATACGTGAAACCACTGTAAAAGAAAAAGACAAACATAATATTGAATGAAATTAGAGCCATAACTTCGTGGCTTCTAGGCCCCAAACAGACAGGCAGACCACGTCGTCAAACTTATAGTACTCCTTCCTTTTTCGGTTGGAGGTTAAAAACAGACTGAGCTTGAAGAGTTCTGTCTCTCTTAGTTGGTACTAGCAGTTACCCGCGACTTCGTACGCGTCTACAGTTTCCGTGTACATTATATTATCTGTGCGTGTACCGAGCGGATACTTCTTTGAGAAATTTGACATTACACCTCATTACACCGAACTCGTACCTACTGGAATGTCAAACGCTAGTTGTTAGACCAAAGAGGTAGTACTACGCCCTGTCAAACTGACGTGACATGACATGACAATGAAATCCTCTTGCCAATTGGCGCTGCTAATCCTTTTCGTTCGTTTTATCCTGTAGATCCTGTTAATTATTCGGGATAAAAAGTAGCTTATATGTCAATCCAGGTTACGAACTATATATATGCCAAGTTTCATCCAAGTTGGTTCAGTGGTTTTGACGTGATTGAAACACAAACATCCAAACATCTAAACTTTCGCATTTATAATATTAGTAGGAGTAGGAAGTAGGATAGGATAGGCGTAACTTAGGTTGGACAAACGTACTCCATCTAAAATTGTTCCAAGCACTGCAGCATCTCATTCATAAGGGCATGGGTAAAAGTGGCTACTGACGCTGTATAAATCATAAAGATTAGATGCAGCTGGAAAGGGGTACTCCTCACCTCTCGTTTCAAATTGTTGTAAAGCCGTATTCCTGGTTGATGGGGATGGAAGGGAGCCACTACAATCCGTACAGGTATCACGTCAGTGCCGTTCTGCCAGAGAACATTGTCGTATTCTTCAGCTAAGTAGTTCGGAGCTAATGTGTACAGTTGTTGAAGATATGCATTTTTTACGTAGCTGTAATGAAGAAAGGATTTTTTACGTAGCTGTAATGAAGAAAGGATTTTTTACTGATCTATAGTCAATAGACTGCTTTTTGAGTTGTCACACAGTATCTAAATGTACTAACATACGTATTAGGTACTGTGTGGTAGTAGAATGTTTCCTGATTATTAATAAAACAATATCCAGAATCCCAGGCATGAAACAACTTTTTACTTGTGTTTTTCCCATAAGTGTTTGTGGGGATCGAACCCGCAACCAACAATGCAGAAGACAACTATACCAAATGTGCCGTGAATGAAGAAAGATACTTACTTCACGTTGTGTTTAACATTGCTGAGTCCCGGAAGATAGTCATGCGCGTGTTTCTTGACAAAGGGTCCGTGTCTGCGTAATATGATTTTAGGTACGTATTTCTTGTAGTTTCTTAGGACTTCATTGAGAGCTAGACGTTCTTCAGCGATGACGCGGGTCCTGAAGTAATATATTAATACCTACTTAATTATTACTTACTTAAATTAGCGGTGTCTCTGTCATTATTCATTCGGCGACAATCGGCGTTGTATGTTTGTTAAAGCATAATAACTTTATAACCACTTATCCAGTCTGCATGGAACTTAGTAGGATTTTAAGCTAAGTATTAAAATTTTTAAATTAGTTAAAATTAGTATAAAGCGAGCTTAGAGAAACTCTAACACATTTAGAGTTTCATTCATTTTGTAGTTCAGTAAGAAGGTAACTTGTTAGATTGCTGTATCAATGTGATGTGATATTTCATGGTTGAAAAAACAAATCGCTTTTTATTTTTGCGAACATCGCGAATTCTCAGTGTGGAAAACTACTAGTTAAAGATTATAATTTGGCCATTGCTGCAGTTTATGAACATAGGATAAGTTTATGCTGGATGATGGAAAGGAATGGAACGAACAGAAGACAATTTGTATATCAGAATGGGAGCCACAGTTAAAATAATTATGTTGTAAGCATTATTTATTGTTCCTGATGTTGTTTGTCATAGATATCATTACCTACAGATCACAATATAATTGAGCAGTTAAGACACTATAATTTCCTTGTAAAAACACCAATTATAGTTTTATAGTCCATTGTTATTTGCAACACTTCATACAATCATAAGATCAATTTACTTAGAGTCTTGTTAAGTTAGCTATTAAAGTGACTTATTATATTTTGTTGACCATCTAATCTAAAACGGCTTGTTAAAAATAAATACAATTACACTTTGAATGACACAATCAAAATGAAATTGTATTTATTTTTAACACAAGGTTCATTTTAAAATGTCTGTGTGTTTATGTACAAATAAATTGTATGTGCATAAATGTGAAAGAAATATGGTTTACTATACTATATTTTTTTTATGATTGTTTATGTATTTTAGAAATCTAACATGCTAGCTATTGTGCTAATTCAAATATCAATTTTTCTTAGCACAAAAAATAGTTTAGAAGACTAAGAAAGTACCAGCAATCTTATTTTTTCTTAAGCATACACATTTACCATGGCTTCATGATGGCTTTGCTTCTTACGAAAATACAAATATTATAAGACACATGGAATATTATTGTAAATGAACAATTATTAAATATTTACTATCTTGGATCAGACAACCTTTTGATCTGATTATCTCCTAAAAATACTAGTTAATAAAATACTATTGACCTGATGACTAACTGTGGATTCCATATTTTGTTTTTGTAATGATTTCTGTTTATTGGGCAAAGATCTCGGGCAAAACAAATTAAGTAATTTTACAAATAGTAAACTGTAAACATGAACCTCTTAAAGTTTTTAGGAGTGGTCTTATTATTGTACACTGGGATTCATCAAAACTTTTTACAATGAATACTAACGCTGTATTATTCAAGATGCTTTTTAATTAAACTGCGACAATTATTTATAAGATAGACATGAAGCAGTTTCACTGTCTGCAGTTTAAATGTTAGATGGCTTAACTTTATTCAATAAAGTTTAGTATTTATCTTCGTGTCTTTCCTTTATCAAGCATAAAAAAAAAGGTATTTTACCTTTGAACATACATTTCTAAATAGCTAAATACTCACATATCTGCGATTCCCAATCCCAGTAGTTCTTGTTTGTGTTCAGGGTATTTGATTTCTGGTATTTTGTTCTCATTCACATCATTTCGTGCTTGTTGGAAGTAATAATCATATGTTGTTTCATCCAGTGTTATCAATAAGCCCAATCGTGGCACCTAAACCAAAATATGAGAATTTGAAAAGTTATGCAAATTTGTTAATTGTGATTAAGTATTTTTAGAAAATTCATAATAGAGCTGAATGACAAAACTTACTTTAAAACGAATCCTCAGTTCATATTCCCTTGCGCCAGAAACAGAAAGGACTCTCGCATTATCTTTCAGGAAGTAATCAGAACCCCTAACTCGTAATGCAAACAATGTTCGCGTAAGAGGTGGTATTTTGTACTTCTTACACAAAATTATACATAACTCTTCTGCCGTAGAAGCACTCGAGCAACGTATAGTATTCGGTGAACGGTCAGTAACCACTAAAACCTTCACAGTCTCCTCAGTTGATGCCATCATGAACTTGAACTATAAAATCAAGGGGACGCCAGTCGCCAATAGATAATACTCAAACACCTAATAGTGGCATTGATATACGATTATATGCATCACCACCACCTCTATATAATGCATTCATATTGATTTCAGCTTTAGTATAAGTTGTATCACACACTTAGAAGTTTATTTTTATCCACAATGCGATTCGACGACGGGTGGGTGGTTTGCGTGCTGCGTTGCGTAGATAGAATAGAATTTACGTACCTACGACGAACGAAACGAAATCAAGTATCAACGAATGGCAAGAAATTATTTTTTCTACATTTGCGATGTTTTTAAAAACTTTTGATGACACTTGACTGACACTGACAGTGACAGAGTATGGAAACTAACAATAAGAGAAAACTTGACTAATGTCGAAAATCATTGACTTTCACTATTTTAAGCCTTTTTTAAATATTTTAAATATTTAGGTAGGCTAACCTAAATATTTATGTAATTTATATTACTTATTTATCATTATAGATCAATAGGTGTAGTATTGATATTGATAGTGTAACCATCGCGCGCTAGAATAAGTTGGCAATAAAAAAACAATAAAAGTAGAGCACACGAGTGCTTGAATGCCTTTGTTTGCTTCACTATTTCCGGTTTGTCTGTCTCTTTCTCCCGCTAACAAAAAAAGATAATAAATATTTTTTTCTAACAGCAGGGCTGCCGCTTTTGTAAGTTTGGCTCTAGATGAAGCGTTTCTTTAGGCAATATGCACCTAAGGAAACGGTACATCTTGGAATAGGTATTTTTAGCAGAATATTTTTAAAATTAACTTACTTTTTTCATTTCTGTGATTTTAGGGTACCTATACATATAACAACAAATCTGAAAAAAAATACAAAAACGTTGTACCTACAATGGGAATATTAACTTTATTTAGGTATGTGGAATGGAAAATGGAAGAAGGGATATGAGTTTGATGATTATGGCCATATCCTATCCTTTTATTTTATTTTTATCCCGTAGTCAAAGTTTGCGGGGGCTATGTGCAGTTCCTGGGTTGGGAATCCCATGGTTGGGGATTGCGCAAACTGCGCAAAGCCGCAACGACTTGTGAAAAGTACCATCCTGTGTGCTCTTTTTTTTAAGTCTGGCTAGTGGCAATACTGACTGAAATGAAGCTGACTGAAGCAAGCAAAGCAAACACACAGCAGCCAGCCAACAAACAAACTTTAGCGCAAAAAAGCGCCTAAAAGCGGCGCCATTTTCATTTTCGCCTGCTAAACAAAAAATATCTTGTCCGTCTTTGTCTTTTGTGTGCAGGCAAATTCTGTAAAAAAAACTGATAACTTCAACTACTGTACTTTTAGAGTAAGTTACCACTGTTTTATTTAGATTTACTAATGAGTTTGTCGATCTTGTTTCCCAACTCACACGTGCAAGGTTGGTAAAGCCGGCACAGCAGCACGCGCGCCGGCGTTTTTGTGATGCTTTGCAACACTCATCAGTGTTTGAAACTCGCAAGGCGTTCTCTTTCTTGTTTTACTCGTAAGTGTACTGTCCGTGCCAAATATCCGTATTTGGTGTGGGTACCTGTGTAAAGGCTTCTTCTGTTCCTGTAGCCTGAAAGTCTGATTGTAGATACAAGCACAGTAAGCACGAAAAACCGAAGCACCTACCAAAGTACCTATCTTTGTGGACTTATAAAGTTCAATAGCGGGGTACTCCCATCTAATCCAAAAGGTAGTTCCTGTGTAACTAGTAGATACCCATCTGCCAATCCAATATGACCGTGGCATTCTTATGCATTTTTTTATGATTTCAGGCTATTATAAGACATGGATGATGATTGGGATGATTCTGGTGATGTGGTAAGTGAATATTCATTGCAAATTAGGTAGTGGTGCCATTATTAGCTTGCACACCTACCCCAAAACTTGCGCAGAGACTGAACAGCCTACCAAACTATTTGAACCAGTATCTGCCTCTAGAGGATTCTCATTGTTTATTAATTCGAGGGTTAGCATTAGTACCCTCTTAGACATTGCTTAGGACCCTAAAGAAGAAAAATCATGTCTTTTATTTTGACACTTATGTGATAAGGAGAAACGGTTTAATCTAAAGATCTCATCTGGTTCAGTTTTCATTCATAAAATAAAATTGATTGTTCGCTGCCTGCAGGTTTGATTAGAATCTTAATACTCAACCCATAACTAAACTTTTTGTAGGCGCAGACAGCGTATGGAGGTTCAGTGGATGAAGGTCACAGCCTGTCTGCAGGGCGAGGGTTTCAATCATTCAAAAATGATGGTAAGTTCAACCAACTGATATTCTTAGGGTTATATAACAAATTACTGAAGTTTTAATCAAAACTCAAGCATAAGAGTATCTTGGTTTTCAATTAAAATCTTGACTCTATACATGAATTTCAGCATACTAACTTTAAGCCTTAGGTTTCATATTAAAAAAACCTTTTAGGTTGCAGTGACTAAATTCCAAAATAATAAACCTTGCCACTAAAGGTTAATGAAATATTCCCATAGGATAAATCACTTGAGTTTTGAAACACTTGACCCAAATAATAACATAGTAGTGATTATGTGGACCACCTTGTCATGCCTAAAAAAATATTGGTTTGGTTGATATGTGATATTGTAATGTAACAGGTAGGTTTGCAGAGTAAGGTGAAAAAATAAACATCCTTTGAGTTCAGAGTATTGCACTGTTGCTCACACAGGGAATATGAGCCTAGTTGTTTTATCTTGGTAATTTTTAACAAGTATTCATAATTGATTCTGTTTGAATAAAAAATTTTATTTTCAATAATATTTTGGGCAAACATGCTGGGGCAGCCATAGCTATCCTTCATAAAAAACATTACCCTCATTTTTTAGAAAAAAAACCTTTCTATATGCAGTAGTACTTAGATATTATTCTGCTTTATTCAGATTTCGGAGGCGAGACGAATGGGTACGGAGGCGAAAGGCGCGGGCGGGGCGGACGCGGGGGCAGGGGCAGTCGCGGAGACAGAGGTGGACGCGGAGGCTTTCGTAGCGACTTCGAGTCTAATGGAGGGGGTGGTGAGTAACTTGCTGAACAATAAGAACACTCCTGAAACTTAGCGAAAAAATTTCTGCTCTTGGTTCCATAGGAATAGTTCTTTATTATAATAAATAAGCCATTTAACCCCAAAAGTTTATAGATATTAGGTATTTATGGTATTTTCTTTGAAAATCTATGCTCGGCTGAGTTTTATTGCGAATAGGGCCAAGCGATGTTGATGTTCATAGTGATTTGTAAACATGGGTTATTCAACTTGATTACTATCATCATCATCAATATTCATATCTTCGTTATAACAACTTATTGTTTATCAGCTCAACTCATCAATATTTGTTATTAGAAGACATAAGCACATAGTAAACATCAAAATGATGCATGCTGCGTGCTGGCTGATGTTTAAACCATAAGTTTAGATCCATTTTAAAAAGAATGAAATCTGCATGAAATCAGATAACAGGCTTACTTAGTATGAGTGCCCTAGACTAGACAACAGTATATTTGAAGAGTAGAGTAATAACTATATCCTGTTTAAATGTCTACGTACCGAATGTTTTTGTTACCCACATAAGTTAATTTTATTTTCATCAAAAGGGACAAAGTAATTATTATGTTAAAAAAGCTAAATAGAACGCTCATGCTAAGTTCGCCTATAAAACTAAACAGATGACGACAATGATGACCGCGGCGACCGGGATCGTGGCGAGCGCGGAAGGGGTCGCGGGCGCGGCGGTCGGGGCGGGGGGCGGGGCGGGGGCGGCGACCGAGACCGAGACCGCGGCGACGACGGTGATCACAAGGAACCCGAACTAGACGAGAACGGCGAACCAAAGAAGCCGCCAGTAACATACGTCCCGCCCGAACCTTCCAATGACGAATCGGAAATCTTCAACACCAATATACAAACCGGCGTCAACTTTGATAAGTTCGACAACACGCCTATAAAAGTAAGTTCGAGAAATGGCAAGTACCTGTTCAATCATCATCATTTCCCTGCCCTTATCCCACGCTAGGTGGGGTCAGTACACGTCTTCTTCTTCCACTCACTCATATCATTCGTCAACTCTGAATTTATTCCCGTCACATTCATATCATCTTTCTCACAATTCAACCCCATTTAATGTTTCGTTATAATCGTCATCAGGGGCAATTTTTTTATCTCTCTGTAATTAATGACAGACTGTATTGGATATCCTTCTTATAATGTTTTATAACCAATGGCGCCATAGATAAACCATATCCGGGGACTACCCGTGAATTATACTTTTTCTATCGATACTCATTAACTTCATAGATTAGCTAATGTCCATTTTTAAGGAGTGCATACCTACCTATTTTACACACTGATGAAATATAAATAGGCCGTTTAATTTTTTTGTGACATTGTTTCCAACGTATCCGAATTGTTCAGTCGCGCGCGAAAATAGATAACGTACAACTTTCATGATGCAGTGCTACACGTGTATAGAGAAGTGTATCAATAATAATATTCTGTGTAGTGTATGTACACAACACACGATACGACGATACTTCAAGCTATCTACTTCCACGGCTGAGCTGAACTCTATAGACAAAATCATACAAAAGCTTCAGTCAATAGAATTAAAACTAGATCTACCGAATCTTTTAAGTACCGTAAAGGGAATCAAAAGCCACATAATTGAACTTCAGGAGTCCTGCATGGGTGCCCTTGTGATAGTGGATAAGCTCGCTACTAATATTCAGGATGTGGAGTCGCGAGTCACCGGCTTGGAGAACTCTTTATCCGACGTGGCACTTTTTAGGTCGCAAATTGAAACCCGCCATCGCAACACGGTATGAACCGGGATCAACTGATACCCCTCAACCATATCAAAATAAAAGGAGTACCGTTTAAAAACAATGAAGATCTATTTGATAAGTTCGAAATCAACTACGCTAGACGAATTCCTTCATTCAATGGGTGAAAGAAGTCTGTGATTAATTTCTGAGATCGTTACGTGAAAGAAGGTTTTCTTACCTCGGCGTGTTTTTTCCTGTTGGTATTACATACGCGGTCAATACATTCTACATACAAAGCTCTGCAGCACAACTTATTATCTAGTTAGTCTAAGTTCATTACCATGTTCAATTAGGTGCGAAGCTTACGTGTGCCCAGGTCATTAAATTTGAAGGTAGATTCATAACAGGCCCCTGGTGGCTGTAATGCCTAACGTGTCTATGTTTAACTAAGCTTTGAAGTGGATGAATGTTCCAAATGGTGTACCCCAAGTTTCTGGGACTACGTATATGCCTGACAGTTTTATAATCAGTAAGCGTCCCTTATAAAAGACTAAATTGCAGCACTTAGGTGTAATTAAAATATATTATGTTCAATACGTAATAACTTACACTAGGAATCAACTTATTCAACTGCTTTATTCATGTTTTATAAACCAGGTAACTGGTGAAAACCCGCCAGAGAAAATCAGCAGTTTCGAGCACGCCAACCTGCGTAAATACGTATTGGATAACGTCGACAGGGCCGGTTACAAAAAACCAACGCCTATTCAGAAATGCGCCATTCCTATTATAATGGCTGGAAGAGATCTAATGGGATGCGCACAGACTGGCTCCGGGAAAACTGTAAGAATTAGTTACCGTTTCAACAGTCTACAAACTAAACTATTTATAAAGATGACTAAAATATGTTTATGTTTCCAGGCTGCATTTTTGATTCCAATCATCCATTGTCTGCTGCAAGATCCCCGTGAATTAGTAGTGGGGCCTGGTCAATTTGGTTGCGCTGAACCACAGGTATTTACATTATTAATTTTTGCTTCTTGTCTTATTTTTGTGAATGATGTTCTAATGTTTTTTTATGGTAACAGGTAGTGATAGTGTCGCCCACTCGAGAGCTAACATTGCAAATCTTCTCGGAAGCGCGAAAGTTTTCTTTCGGTTCCGTGTTGAAGATCTGCGTGGCGTATGGAGGCACGGCTGTACGACACCAGGGAGACAACATTGCTGTAAGCTATTTCATCCATACTCATTTATAATTAAGGTGTTCTCTGAGAAAACTAGTTCCGTGTTATGTTAACTAATGATCAAAGGTAAAACTTGTGCAAGATATATTTATCTATAAAAATTATGTTTATTGTATAACTGTCTACAGAATGTTATAAACCTAAACAGACTCAACAGTTTATCCGTGTCGGACGTACAATATTAAAGTAGTTACATTACAATATCTGTTTTAGCTGACCAAAGAATTAGAAAAGAACTGTGGTTATGTATGATTTGTTTTTCATTGAGACTGTGTGACTGGTATACATGTACTCACTAAACTATTTACATCTACTAGAAACAAAATTTTTATCTTAATTTACACAGAGAGGCTGTCACATACTAGTGGCTACCCCCGGCCGTCTGCAAGATTTCGTTGACCGAAACCGCGTGTCGTTTGCAAGCATTCGCTTCGTGGTTCTTGATGAGGCGGATAGAATGCTCGACATGGGCTTCTTGGGTAGCATTGAAAAGATGATGGAGCATCCTACTATGACCCCAATGGTGAGTGCTGTTATTTAAGTGCAAGCTTGTTTACCTAGGACCTAGACAATATGTAGGTACATTATACAGTCCTCATTTTGTCCCGTTCCTTAGTTGGAACTACCTACTGCCGCCAATGTGCTATGCAAATGTCTGTTAGTATAGTTGTATAGAGACTGCAGTTTTTCAGGCATGTCTTCTCAAAAACTTATAGATTCCAGACTGAATAATAATGTGAGGCTTTTGTGTATATTATAAACGATACGTTTTCTATTTATGACTCAGACCGATCGCCAAACTCTCATGTTCTCTGCAACATTCCCCGAGGACATCCAACATTTGGCGGGAAAATTCTTGAACAACTATTTGTTCGTCGCCATCGGAATCGTAGGCGGTGCTAGTGCTGACGTCGAACAGGTATTCTATGAGGTGTCCAAGTATGAGAAGCAGAATAAACTCAAGAAACTTGTTGAAGAAAATGGTATGTTATGCTTATTATATTGTTCTCTTTTGTCAATATGACAAGATAAACAAACACTGTATACTCTACTCTTTACACAGACAAGAAGCGCATCTTGGTGTTTGTTGAGACAAAGCGTAATGCGGATTTCATCGCGGCTATGTTATCTGAGCAGCAAATGCTTACGTCTTCTATTCACGGTGATCGTATGCAGAAGGAGCGAGAAGAAGCACTTGCCAATTTCAAGATTGGACGTCACTTGCTGCTTGTAGCTACAGCAGTTGCCGCTCGCGGATTGGGTAATAATATTTTAGATAATACAGGGTATAAACACAACCGGCATATAAGTGCCTATTATTTTGAATATTTTCATACAGTTCAATAAATTGTCGATCAATAATAAGGTTTCTTTTTTTCACAGACATCAAAAATGTGGATATTGTAGTCAACTATGATATGCCAAAAAGCATTGATGAATACGTACATCGAATTGGAAGGACTGGGCGTGTAGGAAACAGAGGCAAAGCTGTCTCATTCTTTGATGCAGATCAGGTAAGATAATTAAAAAAAAATTAAATCATTATGTTGTGGCTTATCAGATAAAAATTCTCATAAAATGGCCTATTACAGGATGCTGGGTTATCTGCGGATTTGGCAAAGATTCTAAAGCAAGCGGATCAGCAAGTACCAGACTTCTTGCAGAGTGGTGGCACTGCCACATACAAGGGCAATAAATATGGAGGCAGTGATATCCGAGTAAGTTTACTATTCAAACATGTATGCATTTCTTTTGTCCCGTTGTACAAAAATTTATTTATTGCTGAACTAATATTCTTTCATTATTGTCTGCTTACTTAAGTGGAATGAACAGAGGGTATGTAAAATAAGGTAGTCTTTTATATTTATACTGTACGATTATTTTTATTAATGTTTTTTTTATTTGTTTTCAGAGCTTCAATAACGCCAGTTCTTCCGGCAATCAGGGCGCAGTTCAAGAAGAAGAAGAAGAGTGGTAGCTACGTAAGTTAAACTTTAATTTTCACTGAGTTAAAAGACAAAACTGTTTTTATAATGCAGCTGTGTTGTCATTGGTACGCTATGAGTGGTTCATCTTGTTCAAATTACGCGAACCTATGTTGATTATCGTGTAGGTATTTGTTTTATGGTAATTTTTATATTATTTTCTCCAAATTATATTGAGCCGTCGTAAAAAGGTGCTTAGCGTTTTCAGTTATGTTTCTTCACAAGGGAAGCCATTGTATAAATAGTAATGTTTCTTCACAAGGGAAGCCATTGTATAAATAGTAATCCTCGTTCAAAGACTGTACTATAATAGTTTGTAAACCAGTTATTCTAGTGTAAACTTCCATTTCAAAAGCAGAGTTGTCATCAGCCTGCATCAGAGACTAATACGCGAGACCTGGTTGATTGTACAATAAAATTACCTGTTGTAACTGTAGTTAGATTAATTTGATTATGGTAGTGGACATGACAGACATTGTTTTCATTTTTAGTTTTATTGAATGTTTAAGTTTTTTTTGCGTTATTAGTCAACGTTTACTTGTATTTGGAGTATACTTAAATTGGCCAACTGTGATTAGCTAATGCTCAGATATCAGTTTAAATAATTTTTCCGTATTATAAGTTTTTCTATTTCATCTTTTCGCATCTCGTCATTCTATAAATTACAACAACCATAATAATATGCTAGCTTTTGAATCTCATCTTGCATAGTTTAATTAATATGTTGTATTTGATGGAAATCGTTACTCAAGCCTAGATTTGAATGGAAACTTTCATACAAAAATCTATGCTCGAGTCCAACCAGCAACTGAAAACTAATGTGCGCAAGAGCGTAAGTATTGTACATAGCATAACAAACTAATTTTTCATCTAGTAGGTATATAATGTAATCTGTGATGACTTATTATAAGTAAGGGCAAGTGCTGACACACCGATGCTGTTCTCATGTCTACACTTGCCTTAGCATAATGCCATAGTGTAAGTTCAAAATAACTTAGATTTTACTTTGACCAATTCACATTTTGTATCATAGTTTAGTTGAAAAATGAAAGCAGGGATTAACTTTGTTCAGCATGTCATTATACCTTTTCAAAAGGTAAAAAATATTCAGTAAAGATATAAAGGGTGACACAGTATTGTAGTCAGTGGTGTTGTTTTTGAAAAACAAAGCGCCTACAAAACTTGTAGTTTTAAGTGTTACCTCTCTGTTCAATTAGTTTTGTTTTGCTGTTCACTTTTATAATTTTTTGTACCCTAATCACTGATTAGAAATTACTTTGATTAAAAAAAGAGTACATGCCAAACTGGTTTTCTTCAAGTATTCCCAACAAAAGACTTGTTGCATAGTGAAGTAATAAGTTCATAATTTAATGTTGAACTTTTTGCAAATGCACTAAAAAGGAGCAGAAGATATTCACAATATATTTAAAATAATAGAAACCATATATTTATATACTTGTCTTAGTTAAAAGAACTTAGTTAAAGCACCATTGATTTTCTTATAATGCTAACTAAAGGCACTCATCTAAAACCACTGGTATGAGGTTACACATTAGAATGCAAGTAACATTACACGTCATGCATTGTTTTATACAAGAGTATACAGTTCAAAATCTACTGTTACACTGACGACATTGAGTAGGTTCCATATTCCACACACAATATTTTATTGTGATTATATTCATAATAGATGAAAAAGATTAGTACAAAGAAAAATAGTTTTGTTACACTCAAAATGTTATAACCCAATCACAGGTTATTTAAAATATTGAAGTCTTTGAATATCACAAGTTTTTAAATTTTACATTGTTCAAGGCAAGTCTATAACATTTAGAAAGTGTCTCTTTAAGTACTATTTCATTATCTGTCAAAGTACGTAAAGTATCTAGGTATCTACGACTTTCTTTGTAAGTAGAATTAATCTACGTAGTATCATAATATGACTACATCTCACTCAGGCGTTGGTATGGTGAAGTGACATTCCGTCTGTAGAACTGTACCATACTGAAATATAAAATAACATGCAGTTAAAACATTTCTCAAGTGTAACATAATGTTGAATTATCTCTACATAAAAGTGGTATAATTAGACAACTACAGAATTAGGTTAAAACACGCTATACGAAACTGGGACGAATAAGCACACCTACGCAAGGAAAGGACAAGTTTTCGGAGAAGTATTATTGCACAGGTACAGTCAGCAACATAAGTTGATTAACAATTTAAGGTCGTCCAAGTATTATTTGGGAGCTTTGACATTTATTTTGAAACTTATGCAAGAGTTTATTTCGACAGATCCTTATACTATTTTTAATAATATAATATTTTTCAACTGCATTTAAGTACCTATTGAATTTTAAAAGCAGTTGCTGACTGTATCTACCTGCTTACATTAAAAGATCATTTTCTCACAGCTACAAGCCCTTTGTGTGGGCGTCTTTTCCGTTAGCCACATACCAGAATTTAAGCGATAACAATGCAACACCTAAGATGATGGGTACAAATAAAGAGTATAAAAAATACAGTTTAACTTACCCAGTGCAAATAATGCAAATTAAAGTAACGCCAATGCTCAATACGTAGATAGCAGCTGGGAAACTGAATATCGTGATCTGGTACAAGTAATTGTACATGACTGGAGAAAAAAGAGGACAGATGCCTTCAATGGCAGACATCAGAGCGAATAATTTTGCTATGTCTGTGACGGGCAGAATCTTGGTCAGCAATGAACGCAGCATCGGAGATGACAGGCCTCTAAACATTGCTAGAGCTGATCCTGAAAAACAAAGAAAAATTTGACCATCAAAATATCAGGAATCACTCAGATTATTAAAATCAAAATTGTAGTTTAGTGAAATAGCGACCGCTACACTGACAATTTGATGGTAATTTCTCAGATTCTGATGGTATCAAAGGATAGATAAAATCAGGTGACCGGCTTGTTTTAGGATTTTTTTTCTTTTTAATTTGCCTGGTCCGTCCCACTGCTGGGGAAAGGCCTCTCGTGAAATTAGGACCTATATTGTTTAAATCATAATTATAGATTGGTAAAACATCAATATGAAGTAATTAGGTTCGAGTAATCAAATAACGTCGTATGATACAAGATAAGTGATAGTAAACATTGTGAAATAACACTATGTACAATAGAGTATCTTACCCAAGTACATATGCCACGAGGTTGTTGCCAATGTTTTCGTCATGAATTCCATAATAGTTGATATGAAAGCTATATTTGCAAATGTCAAATCGCTTATGTTCAGTAACTTTTGTCCAACGACTACTCCTAAAATAGACCCTAAAAATGATATAGTCGTGCTCGAAGCGGAGAAGATGGTGTAGTCTTTCAACGTCCAATGGAGCTTCCCACGCGTATACAAGTATTCTAAAGATATCAGTCCGTATAGAATGAAGATGGATAAGCTGTTGGCGAATGTGATTAGAAGGATCTGAGCTCGTCCGAAGTTCGGGCGGCGTTTGAACGAATCTCTAAACATTTCTTTTACAAGTTGGATGTCTAGGACGCTGAAGAGGCTTCCCTGAAAAAGACAATGGGTTTTATTTTAGTAGTTGTTTTACAACATTTAGACTTGGAGGGTTGTAAAATAAGAATTCGCTCTTAAGTCAAATCACCGTCTACTACTGTCGAAACAAGTAGGTAATTAAATTAAACAAAACCCCCGAATCTTGGACCGATTTTTATCAAACATAACTAACACCCGACTAATCAATCTAATTATTTATCTAATTCACCTTTCAAACAAAATAAAATCAAAATCGGTTCATCCGTTCAGGAGCTACGTTGCCTCAGACAGACACACACACACACAGACACGTCAAACTCATAACACCCCGTCGTTTTTGCGTCGGGGATTAAAAATAAATTAGTAGGTAGTCCTCAATTTTTGTAAATTAGAAATATAAATATTGGAAGACAAAAAGTTAAGTAGTGATAGTAGAAATGTATACTGAGATAGGTACCTAATTATGTCTAGACAAGTCTACAGTATAAAGTTAGACCCAGTTACGAGTTAGAATAGTCCATAGATTGTACACACGATATAATTATTACTCGTATCAAAACTATACCCACCTACCTATCTACCATGCTTCTATCATTACTAGGTAGGTACCTCTATCATTATCATGCGTGCAAAATGTAAACTACAGATTGTAACGTGTAGATAGGTTTCGTTATCTAACAATACATGATTATCAAAATACTGAAAGTGTTGTCTTCCAAAACACTTGCTGGTTTCATTTAGCTTTAGAAAAACAAAGATCGCAATTCGCCGTAAAGTACTCGTAATAAAGCCAAGGCTAACTGCATATTAAACCACGTTTTTTGCATAAAATGATTATTTATTGAAATATACTCTTTAAAACAATGTGTATTTGTGTATAAATCCCCGAGCTATGTAACAAATGATTCCAGCAAATGTAAATAAAACTCTCCCGTACCTATATTCTGCATATCAACCGGTTCCTTTGCGGTCACCTTACTAACTAAAGTTTTGTACTTTTTGTGGTCACAGAAAATAATCCAGTATTTCTTGTCTTATTGTGTACGGCCACTATATAACATGATTCATGCTATTTGATCTAATTTAAAGGGTATTGACCAACTACCTAACCACAGACTTCGAAAAAACGATGTACGAATTAAATAGACCCGCGCGAGTTTCTGTATTTGTTTTTATGTTGATTTTGGTTTCGTTTCCTTATAAGTATACAATCTTTCAATTGTTTGTACAGACTCAAAACCATTGGATAATTACCAGTTTTGTTTAACGTTTAAAAGGTAAATAGGTGGTACTTATGTAAAGTATTATACAATTATATTTTGGTAGGTACTGTACCTTTATAGCTCCAATCAAGGACTCCCTGATCCATACACTGGTATACGCATATGCAATAACGTCCAAAGAAGCCACAATGAGCAGTAGATACACGTTACCAACGGCTCTCAGTACGTAAGAGCTAAGCATCGAACCTACGACGCTTCCGACGCTCACCGCAGCTTCCATTATAGTCATTCTGAAAGAAATACCACCACAAAGTATACGGTGCGTTTGGGCAATCACGACCATTTCTTGTAATGACAGAAGCTTTAAACCTTCTATGTGGAATGCAAGAGGTAGGTCATACTCCGGTGAATTTCCGGTGTATGTCGGTGCAATTACAGGTCAAAGTAATGGGCGCAGTGCAATGCATCACAGGGCACGTTTTCAGTCGGACGTGCTCAGTGAGGCAACGCATCGTCGGCTTGTTCGATCATTTAGTTGTATAAAAAAATACTAGGGTTTAGGCTCTTATTCTGATAGAGAAATCGTTACTCAAACTTAGATTTGTGAATGAACAATACAGACGGACATAAGTAGGTAAAGTTGCATGAAACCTTATGAATGTAGGAAGTGCACACGCCAACTGTTCTATTACCTAATAGTTCGTTGATCCTCTGTAGTGATGTCGCTAATGTAGCAGAATGCTCCAGTGAACAACACCGTATACCCGCCAGTTATGGAATAAGGCACTACAGTCAGAATGTACCACCATGGCCCCAGGTTATCGAACATGCTGTATAACACCTTTAGCATTGAGGTGATGGCAATACCTAAAATAAAAATAAAATTGTAATAAATACCGTTCCCGAAAATCATGTACCTATCAAAAAAACTACTTTTTTATGGAACCACAACGTGAGCGCGGAATAAATGAAATAGGTACAGTACGCAGAACAGATCTTTATCCCTCTGAAGTTAGGCGCGGAAAAATTCCTACAATTTCTCCAATTCGACCCAAAAATGGGTTCTGCGCAGATACTTCAGAGACAAAGATCCGTTACTACTATAGGTACATACCTACATGGCAAAAATGTATGAACCTAATTTTTTTCCGATAACACTATTCTTTAGAACCAGTTGTTCATATTGATGGGTAATTTAACCCTCCGAAGTTTTCGGCAGTGGTCATACATATTACACCCTGTATAATACAAAGTGATTATACAGCAGGCTATAGAAGGAGCTACGCTGGGAGTTTATCACGTGACAAAACACATGAAATCCGTACAAAAACCAAGGTGACCGACAATTCTCAGAATCAGAATCAAGTTAAAGTGGCGGGTGGGCTGACCATACAGCTCTTGAATAGTTAGAAAAAAAGCTATTATCTATAAGGTCATGAATGGGTTGGGTGGGTGTTGGGTACTACGACGCACGCAATGTCTTATTTCCATTGAGAAAGTACTGGGGATCCGTTGTGCGTACTATACGTATATTTGTGATTGTAACTGCTGTGCCTGTAAATTAATTTTATGCTAGATTTTTTACTTTTTATGTAAAACGCGTTCATTTTACAATTTTTTTTTCCGAGTTTATCTGCGATCAGTTATTGCAACTATGAGCAAATGCTTTGAGGGTTTCCATTTTAGATATATAATAAAAATAAATGACGATCATTTAAAATAATTCAGTGCATAGATATTTTTTTAATCTGGCAAAAACGGCCAATTGGTGCTATCATATACAGAAAAGTGGGTGGCCATCTGTGATCTCGTTCAAGGACCAATAATTATAGCTAAATGATAAGGGCTGTAAAACATTCAAAGACTGGGAGATTTACATTAAAAAATGGCGTAGGTACCAATATGGCAAAAAGACCTAGCTACTTTTTTAGGGTATGAAAATAACATTTAAAAATAGACATGACTTGGCTATGCTGCTGGCCTGAATAGGTATAAGAGAAAACTACTAAGTAGTTTTGGGATTTAAGAAAAATCCTGGAACTTTACCACTTACCCATTAATGGCCAAGCTAACAACGGCTTTCTTCCATGAGTGTCCGACCAGACAGCTAAAAATGCAGACATAATGGCGGGTGCTACAGACTCTATCATACTTTTAGCACTATTCACGTATGTGGCATATTTCTGCACCTCTTTCTCAAGATCATGAGTTTGATTTGTCTTGTCTAGCGACAAGAAGCCAATGCATTCCACATTTGTGTGGTTCAACGCATGGAGACATGTACGGTATAGCAGTATGTTGCTTAATGCTGCACCTGAGTATAAATGTTCTTGTTAGAGTATAACTTTTGTATACTTACTTACCTTTTAAGATTACTGTTTTATATCACAAAAACATTTAATGAACTGATCTCAATAAATTAATTATTAAAGTGGGTATCTAACCACACCAATACAGCATAAAATATAAATTAATTAATTGAAATTCCTGAAGTACACAAACATACCGTACCTCTGTATGTAACATAATATTAGGTATTTCCTAGGTTAAGGTGTGCAATAAAGTATTTTCTATCTATCTATTTATTGTATACTAGCAGTTACCCGCGACTTCGTCCACAAAAAAATAATTATAACCTAAAAAAAGCAGGAAAAGTAGCCTATGTTACAAACTATAATATATTCCAAGTTTTATCCAAATCGGACCAGTGGTTACAGCGTGATTGAAACACAAACATCTAAGCTTTGACATTTATATTAGTAGTAGTATTTATTTATTGTGAGCTTTTTTATGAGAGTAGTGAGTGTAGGAATAGAACACAATAATGACCCACCTGATGTTAAGCAGTTACTTTTCTCTGCAGAAGAATTATTATAATATTTGTAAATTAAAGTTATTTTCGTTTCTAACCTAACATAAATACATTACCTACAGCAATAAATTCATACCAGACATTTCAATGCAAGTACTCTGAAACATTTCTATGTACACAGATAAATTTTAATAGTCAGATACTACTTACTTGAAAGAGATATAGTCAATAAAGTAATAAACATAGGAAATTCTACTGTTATTTTGAATGGTCGGGTTGTTGGTGATACTTCAGTATCGTTATTAATTGCGGCTGCGGGACTAATTTCGACATCTGGATGCAGTTGTTCCTCATTTTGAATCATTTTATGTTCCTGTAAAATCAACTGATGTGAATAACAAAGTTATAGGTTTCCTAATTGAATTCTTAGACAAGGATATAGATAATCCTTGCTACCAATTGCTATTATCCATATTAGGTAAATACAAATTTTGGGTCACTTACAAAATTAGATTTACTCAAATAAAGAACAACACAATAAATTTCTTTTGTTTCGTAAATGTCTATACGTAATTTTAACAAAACACGACCAGCCCACGCATCGCTCGCTCGGGCATGCCAATTCCACAGGTTATAAATATAAACTCCACTTTTGATCTGACTGATCTGTGACCATCTGTGACTGATCTGACGAATGAAAGAATATTGGACGCTCCCGGAAGTATTGAACGCACCTGAAAAATTGCCATGTTAAAAAATAACTTTTGAAACTGAAGCGGTGTAGCCATAGAGCGTAGCATGAAGTCAAGCCGACTATAGACATTGTCATGCTAATATGAAGCAAGCAAAAACCACTAACCTCACTACTAACTATTCCTACTATTAAAAAAAAGAGACGGTTTTGTTTGTCTATGATATTACGGAAAGACGAGAAGAGGCGAGTAATAATTTTGTATAAAATCTTGTAATTTAATCAGCGTTCTGTGCAAAATTGTGAAAAGTTGTAATCCGGGAATCTAAATAACAAAGGTAAACAGTTCATAGTACGAAGTAGTGTGTTTATTTCACACGTCGTCATTGAGCGTGGACGATCGACTCTATGGATGAGTCGCCTCTCGACCACCACATCCGCTTGTACCTAAAAGTTTACTGTTATTTTTGCAATACTATTGCTTTTGTATCGTTCTAACATCGCTATGAATGATAGGAATGTCCACCGTCGTAAGATGTGCGTATATAACTAGGATGTTTTTCCGTAGGTACCTAGAGGAAAAGGCACGACCTATTTTTAGATCGGCTTTCTTTTTTCCATACCTACCGCATTCCTGATAGCCGGTCGAGAAATTCCGTTCTTATTGTATTGATATTTGTTTCTAGAGTATATTCTATAAGCTGTGAAGATGGCGGTGAATGTGTATTCCACAAACGTTACTTCTGAGAATTTATCACGACATGACATGTTGGCGTGGGTGAATGACTGTCTACAGTCGAACTTTGCGAAGATAGAGGAGTTGTGCACAGGTGCCGCATATTGCCAATTCATGGACATGCTCTTTCCAGGCAGTGTGCCTATGAAACGAATCAAATTCAAGACTAACCTAGAGCATGAGTACATCCAAAATTTCAAAGTGTTACAGGCAGCGTTCAAAAAAATGGGTGTTGACAAGGTAAGCTCTATTACTTACCTCAATACTAATTTGTTATAATGAAAAATATGTTTGTATGCTTCCTAAAAGTATAAAGAAACAGCTGTGGAAACACCTGTTCCGTATTGATTCAGCTATTTTGAATATTGATTAGTGTCCTAGAAGTTATCTTAGTCAGAATATTTTATCACTGTTATCAGTGTTGTCAACTTACATAATCCACTCATCAAACTTTTAGTAGGTTTGAAATTGCAATGTTTAGTCCACATTTAATGTTATTTATTTATTAAGAAATCTGTGTCAATAAACAATAGGTAACACAATGTGTTATTTGTTATTTAAGTAGGTATGTACAAGTTTGTTAACATTTTTTTTTCATAGACTATAGTTTTTCACCAAGCTAGATTAGTTTTAGTTTACAGCTAATACCTACCTACCTGTTTTGGTATTAAAAATTAACAAGAAATATTTTGTATTTCTAAACTAAATCTCGGTGTCTCTAGTTAGGGCGTTCTAAGACTGGTTCAAATGTAACTTTATAGGTAATCCCTGTGGACAAGCTGACTAAAGGGAGGTTTCAAGACAACTTTGAATTTTTGCAATGGTTTAAAAAGTTTTTTGATGCAAACTATGATGGGCGGGAGTATGACGCGTATGATGCTCGCGGCGGCTTCACGATCGGTTCTGGAGCGTGCGAGTCTGGCGTTCCTCTGTGCGGAGCGATGACCGTGGCCATGGCGGCGCCGCCTCCGCCCCGCGCGCGTCGCCCCCTGCCTCCTCACCAGTCCGGCAGTACGCATCCCCTCACACTTTGCACGTTAACCATTCATCACACTCAGAAACTGCCTTCCCAACCATTGCACGAAAGCATGGATAAATCCAAATGTTTCTCAGTGCGTTGAACTTATTCCTCCAACGCAGGTAGTCAGCACTTATGATTTGTTTCAGTTTATTTACATTTCACTTTTCTTTTGTAGATAGTACCAATTGACAAACTGGTGAAGGGTCGTTTTCAAGATAACTTTGAGTTTTTGCAATGGTTCAAGAAGTTCTTTGATGCCAACTATGGAGGCATGGAGTATGACGCGGTGGCGCAGCGCGAAGGCCTGCCGATGGGGCACGGGGGCTCCTCTGCGCCCCGAGGCCACGCCGCTTCGGCTAAGAAGCCCGCACCACTAGTCGCCAAAGTAGCGGCTAGACCCCAAACCAGTACTGTTTTCTTTTATTTTCCAGTGTTGTGTTATTGCTTTGTAGTTTCTCTGCTTGAGGAAAATGTTTATGTACTTTATGTAGAACCATTGCATTATTTTATTCATATGTATTTTTATGGGTCATTTTGAGATGGAAAATTGATTAATTTTGTGGATAAAATACAATATTGAAAATGAAGTTGTAGGTACTTATATCTTCAGCACTTGCATTGCATGTTGTATTTAACTGAATTAACTTACCTATTGTGCAAATACAGGCAGTGAAAGTAAGTAAGTAGTGTAAGTGTGTACTTTAAGTATTCCAATATGGCTGTCATATTATTATGTATGTGTGATAAGCTGAAATAAAAATTTGAATTTGAAAGCCGTTTTGGCCGTTGAAACAGAAAACGCAAATTTTTGTTGAGAATAAATAATGCACTTGCAATAAAAAAATAGATAACACGATAAATAAACTAACAGGTCAACGTTTTCCCTATGAATTATAATATAATAATTCAGAATGTCTGATGTACTTATGCTGTATCTATATAAAACACGACACTACTACCACATCAGTTTCTTTGCAAAAATAAATTATGCATCTAATATATACTAACACAGACTACCTAGCATTTGTTATATTTATACCTACTTTTATATTCCATTTTTTTATTTTTACAGTTGGCAAGGCCCCTACAACGGTTAGGTCACCACCGGTGAACCTGGCGAGAATAAACCAAACTGGAAAAGGAGACTCTAAAGTAATTGATGAGTTAAACCTTCAGGTAAGTAGGGATAGTTATTATCATGAAACCAAGCTGATGTCATGGTCACATTCTGGGAACCACTTCTAATTTTTTAACCATTTTAAGTATTTAGTTGCCAATTTGAACCATTTTAACGTCTCAAGATCTTTATAACAATCATATCGTCCAACGCACATTAGCAAGTGATCGAGTCGTCAAATAGTCAAAAGTTTCATTTCACACAACTGCTTTCATTGGCGTGAGATACTTTCATTTAGGTGCGCTGTGATTTATTAAGTACGCGGTGGAAATAAGCTACGGCAAAAGGTCACGCCTTGTAGTCTCTGCCAGTTGTGTTTAGATTTGCCATTGTAATGTACGGAAACGAACAAACCTGTGAATAAAAAAAAAATTACTGTACTTGCTATGACGCCTTGTCATGATTTTCACTTTAGTGTCTCTCACAAAAGAAATATTTGTAGAAATCGCAATCCAATCCTTTTAAAAGTGACATAATCCGGCTTCAACTTGTTATAAAGTTATATTACTACTATGAAAAGATAGTTAACAGTTTTTAGTCACGCCTTAACTATCGTGAAAAAGATCAATTTTCGTGACATCTTGGCCAAAATATCGAACTGAAGTATTTCGTTGATCGCTAATAGAAAACAGTTATAAACTAAAACTCATTATACTTTCTATCTCTGTAGGTAAACGAGCTGAAGGCGACGGTAGATGGTCTGGAGAAGGAGAGAGATTTCTATTTCGGCAAACTACGGGATATAGAAGTGATCTGTCAGGAAATGGAAGAACAACAAAACGGTCCTATTGTACAGAAGATTTTGGATATCTTATATGCAACTGAGGTGAGACAGTATAGGGTTCTTACGTCATACTCATTGTCTTTTCATCTGCTCAAAAAATATCGAAGTATTGGATGATGGAAGAATGATTCAAATTCAAGATGGTTCTCCAACGATTGTCATTTCTGCAAGCGATATGTATGGCCTACCCAACGCCACTTTGCCTTGCTAATTCCGAGAGTTAAGTTGGCGATCTTGGTCGTTCGGATTTATTCTTTTGACGTTTTTAAGAAATGATGACAAATCTCGTCGTAGATACCTCAAGTCGTATTACTTAATATCACACATAATAATAGTAAGTTTTGTTCGTTTCAGGATGGGTTTGCGCCACCAGAAGAAATAGACGGTGAAGCTCCTCATCCGCCAGAAGAAGACGAGTATTGAAACATGGTGACGTCACACGCGTATCATAGTGCTCTTTGTATATTATAATATCTAAATTGAAATTATATCGCTTACAATCGACAGTGTCAAGTGCTTAGTATTTCACAGCCAATGAGTTTGAAAAACGTCGAGTTCTTGCAACCTTTGTCTTTGATTTACAGTTCTCTAATTATTGTGAAGCAATCGTCATTCTGTGATACCAACATCAGAGTTACACTACACTTATGCCACTTATGACATAATATTCAGGACATTTTTTGGTTTTGGACTTAGGTTATGAACACTAAGCTTTGGTTAAAACACAGGTAACCCTTAGACTTATGTCAATACTCAGGCGCGTGTATCATATCTAGCAAATATTTAAATGTTATTTTACAAGCTTTCAGGATAATGTACATTAGTTCCTATTTTTAGTGATTTCTAACCGTTTATGGGTTGATTTTGAAGAGATCAATATTAGAAACTAATACCTAATTCATTTAGGTATAACTATCTATGTCGGCATTTTTAGTTACACTGGTTTATATTTGAATTTTATCACAATAAATAGCCCAAAAATGTAAATGAAATCTTATCAGCAATGAATTTTTAACTACAGCTTTTTGAATACCAGCACATAGGACGTGGCTGTGTCATATCTAAGTACATTCCTATTATAAATCGGAGCGTGATTTTTTGACTGATTAACTCTATTTCTGTATGTTCAATGTAATTATCCATCCTTCGGGATAGACAGACTTGCAATTCTGTTCGTGTAACAATCGCGCCACGCGTCTTCAATGTGCATTTAATAGGTTGTTAAATTTATTGGATTATATACTGTTAATTGTTTAATTCTGTTTTACTGCATGTCTAAAATATAATTCGGCTCTAAAGTATTACTTGTGAATATTAATTGAAAGTAAGATCTGATAAGTTTTGTATTGATGCTTTCATATTGTTATTGTCGGTATAATATTACCGTTTCCGTTTCGCGTAGTTAGTGTGATGTGATGATCCCATGACCACGTTTTAGGATAGTCATCAAAATACTCGACAATGTATCGCACTTCAAACCGTAGCTATGTATAATATTACTAATAGTAGATACCATAATCATAACGTTATTTATAAAGTAGAACATATTACTACTACGCGTCAAAAGACAGTGCTAACTTGTTTGGCGGGAAATGATGTCAACGCAGGTTCAAATACATACAAATAGATAATTTATTCAGCATTCATATTGCCAGCAAATATTAATTGCCCTCTGATTTTCAGATTGTGAAGTCTTATCGAATAAAATAATAACTTTATTAACATTTGTTTTATTTCTGAATTAGTTCTCGAACCAGCTATTCTTGACTACTTGCTATCAAGGATTTAGTAAATGCATAAATTCTGAACTGCTTATATTTTGTTGACTGCATTTGAGTTTTTAAAACTGACCTAATTAATTTTATTAATTGACTTGTCGCTGACTGTACTATCCAGTGTTCTTTGTTTCCGTTGAATAGTAGGTATAATAGGGGGGTCAAACGGGATATGAAAATAAAAATTCGAAATGGAAAAAAACACAGCTGTAGGAGCAAACACAATGTTTTAATTATCTAAGCTGTATCAAACACAATATTGTAATCATCTATGTATACATAATTTCAATGCATTTATTTACACACACCCCTTCTTAAAAAGGAACTTAATTTAAAACTAATATTTTAGTCTTTCTGTTGAGGACAAAAAGATATACTTGCTTAAATTTAAAATTATTGTTATGATTTTACTTACTTACAAAAAAAACTTACATCACAATGTTTTATGTATACATAGGCTACTTATATCCCGAATAACTAACAGGACGTATAGGATAAAATGAACGAACGGGATTAGCATTAAACATATTTTAACACGAGGACGACATCAAGTCAGTTTGCTTATGAGGGCCTAGTACAAGTTTATATGTATAAAGCCGGTGTAAAACGTCTGACATGCTAGTTGGGCTCGGTGTTATGTCAAGCTTCTCAAAGAATCTCAAAGAAGGTAGGTAAACTCGCCTGTAGGTACCTACTACTGGTGAACCAAAGCCTCTATTTCAAGAAATAGATGAAATCTATCTTGCAATCTTTGAAATGCCATGGGTCTCTCTGGTCGGCTGTCCTACACTTCCCTTTATCCTAATATTATGTTTAATAATAGCAATACATGATTAAATTATACTTTTAAATAATACATTTTAAGTTATATTTTATTTACATTATTGTACGTTTTTACAAGATTGCTCGTTGCCCTTCGAAGGTACGTCCAAAAATTCATTTAGTGGTCAAGCAAATGATCTATGGCACCTCTAATTCCGGCTTTCGTTTATTCGTTGGCCTTCGGCGACCGTCCTCACCCACACTGAATTCTTTCTAATGATTCGATTCCTTTTATGTTACCGCCACGTTTCGGATCGCTGGCACACGCCAACGAAACCCATTCATTGGCGTTCGTTGGGCCGCTGTGTAGTGTACCTACGCAGCATTAAACGAAGGAATCCATCCATCCTTTGTAAGAACATTAATTAGTTTAATTACGGTAGTTTTTATTTCTTAATCATACTTTAAGTCGGGTTCGTCCAACTCCGAATAACGCTATATAATTATGTCCGATAGAATATTATCCGTCTCTACTTTAAACTTGTCAAAAACAAGGACGGAAATATTTTTTCAGACAAATAGCGTTATTTGGAGTTTGTCGAAACCGGCCTTAGTTGTATTTATATAGAAAATAATAAATTGCTAGTTTTTGTCATATTTTAAAGATTCATCATCTGATGATTTTGACTGTACCGTGTCTTTTTTACTATGTAAACTCAGATTATAGAAAAGTATGTAAAGTTGTTTTCATTATCGATTCAAGAAAAAATAATAGTATTTTTTTACCACTTCCAAAAAAGGAAAAGGTTCTCAATTTGGTTGTATTTTTTAAATGTTTGCTACGTCAGAACTCCGTCATTTATTTTATAAACTGGAAAAAATATGTCATCCACGTAAACAAAGTTGCGTATTTGGTTTTCCTCACCCGTTACTAAAATAACTCCAATGAACTGGTATCATCTAATGATGAAGTCGTGAGGTAATCAGGTGTCAGGCGTCACAGCTCAGTCGGTAATGGATCTGCCTTCCGTGCTGTGGGTCGTGGGTTCGATCCCCACCATGAACAAACATTTGTGTGTGGCAAAACATAGATGTTTGTTCTATGTCTGGGTGTTACTATATATTATAAGTATGTATTTACAAAAAAAAGTATATAAGTATTCTATCAGCATCTAGTTCCCATATTACAAGCTTTGCTTAGTTTGGGACTAGAGGGCGTTGTGTGAAATGTCCATGAATATTTATTTATTTTATTTATTTAATCGAATTGAAGTTTGTTTCTCTAGTTTTTTAAAGTTATAAATTATTATTCCATTATTTTAATTGATTAAGTACCTACATAACATTTAAGAGTCTTTACATTCGGCATTACCTTTGCACCAAATGTCACAGCTCAGTCGGTAATAGCTCTGCCTTCCGCGCTGTGGGTCGTGGGTTCGATCTCCACCAAGAACATTTGTGCGTATAAAACATAGATGTTTGTTCTGTCTGGGTGTTACGACCTATATATCTAAATATTTACAAAAAAAAAGTTTATAAGTATTCTATCAGTCATCTAGTTCCCATATTTCAAGCTTTGCTCAGTTTAGGACTGGAGGGCGTTGTGTGAAATGTCCATGAATATTTATTTATTTATTATGTCACATGCACTTTTTCATGTCACATCGCCACATGCCATGTGATGTTACTCAACAATGGGAATAATCCGTGTCATTAAGTTTTGAATTTCGACATGATCTGACTGGACGAATGCTATTATTATTGTTGGTTTTGGAAAGCAAATTTCGACATGATCTGACGGGGCGGATGCTTGTATTGTTATTGATTTCGGTAAACGTATTGTTGTAGAAGATGTAATCGGAAAATCTGCTAAGTGTTACTTGAGGTGTTATTCGGTTTATCTTATTAATATCTGTAGTTGTTTCGAGTTGTGTTTTTACTTTTTCATTGTTTAGTTTTTTAGCTGCATCTTTTGGTTTATTACTTTGTGCTTTAACAGTTGTGTTCGGTTTTTGAAGTTCTTTTTTGTTTTGAGCCGTGTTTGTTTTTATACTTTGCGATTTGTTTTCAGTGATCTCCTTCTTTTTTTGTGGTTTGCTTTGAACAGTTTCAGTGTTTTTAATTGGTTCTTTATTTTTTTCTGCACTTCTCAGTGTTCTAACATTCTTACTGGTTTGTTCTTTAGCTTCCTTTTCCTTGGTCTTCTTTGGGGTATCTTTAATTGTTTTTGCTTTTTTCGGTGGCGACTTTTTGCTTCCTTGTTTCAATTTTTCTTGCTTGGTGTTATCTTGATTATTTTTTTCAATGTTAGTCTTTGTTGCTTTCTGCTTTTTACTTTGTGGTTCAGTACAAGGTTTCGCATAGTATTTAACTTTTTCTTGTGCGGTTTTTTTAGTATTTGGTTTAGTATTTCTGTGTGAACATAATCTAAAAGTTTTGTTTGTATTGTTAAATAGATTCTGAACGCTGTCGACCGTATTATTCATCATTGTTTTTTCTGTAGGAAACTTGTTTAAAATTTCCCGAAATGTATCTTTCGATGCCACATTCTGTACTTCGAGTTTGTTTTTCGTCGAATGAGTTGGGTTCTCTGAAAATGTATAAAAATAAGTTTGAACTCACATACATTCAATAAAATAACGAGTAAATAGACAGTAAGTATGTAGGTACTAATAGAGAGTATCATTAGGTGGTAATATTTTAGATACCTAGGTAAATTACCTGTTCTTTTATTTTCTTTTAACTCTGATTTTCGCAAGGTTGGCGTCTTTTCCGCATCACTTTCAAAATCAGCGTCCCATAACCAAAATTTTTTACATTCTTGTATTGTATTTTTTGGCGTACCTGAAATTATTAAAATTATTAAGACTACTATAAAAAAATAATTATATTGTTGCTGTGTTTCTCAAATTCAATGTATTTTACCATTTTCCTCTGTAAGAACTTTTCGAGTGTCTTTCGGCGTTGTTTTTGTTACTTTCTTTCCGATATCCAGCTTACGTGGTGTTGTTTTTCTAGCCAGCTTTGGCGATGGTGGTAGCTTTCCTACATCACCAAGCACTGTGTCTTCATCTGTAAATGTATCACTGAGATCTTCGTCATTGTTTCGTACTGATATGATTGATGTTATATCCCATTTATCAATATTGTCTTCAGATATATTACTTTGTACAGTAATTTTGTTTGTTTGATTTCTAGCAGTCATAGTTTCGGCAGGCACTATTTTGTGGATTAAATCTATTAAATTGTTTTCATCTGACTGTATATCCCGACTCAAACAATACTGGGAAGTGGCTAATTTTCTAGCCTTGTTTCTCTCTTTTTGTATGGAGCCGTATATGCTGTTTTGTGGACTGTTTGCAGCTAATATGTCGGTATTTTTTGTGACATCCATAGTTTGGGTGAAGAGTTTTCTTTTGATGAAACTAGGTCTCATTGATAGGTCTGATTTGTTTTGAGATATTGAAGACAGTTCTATATCATCATTTTTTTCTGTTTGCTCCTTTTCAACTTCATTTGGTTGAGAAGTAGTATTGACTTGTTTTGGAAGCGATAAAGGTTGTATAATAGTATTAGATAAAGATCCTCTAGATTTGGATATTAGCTTTTCTGTGGTGTTTATATTTGTTGATTTGGATACTTTTTCTTTAGCTTTAGTATTAGCAAATTTCCTTACAGGGAGTGCTGGTTTGGCAAACTCAAAATAATTTTTAGTTTTCTCTATAATAGTAGAGTTCTTGAAAGATTGAGACATATTTTTGCAAGGTGATGCTACTTTTGGCTTTTTCTGTACAGGCCAAACAATATCATCATCACTGTCAAAACTTCTTTTTCTTTGGTTTATTGCAGGTTTTTCAATAGCAGTCAATTCAGAAAATATTTCTGTATCATCACTACTTAGTTCTTGAACATTTCTAGGAAGACCTTTTTTTTGTGTTTGTGAATTCGCATTTTGAACTTTCTCTGAGGGTGGTTTCTCTGCACCCTCAGCTATTGATAATGCAGCGACAGAACTGTTAAATCTTTGTGATGGTAATAGAAAATTCTTTTTAAATCGGTCTTGTTGTGTCATTGAACTCTGTGCTTTGCTAAAGTTTACTGGAGGACGCATTGAGTTTGCAGAAGATGGCTTTTCTATTTGACTCCTGAATGAACTCATTGTAAATTTTGATGCATTTAGATTTGCTGGCCTGCCAACCACACTTGGCATTTCATTTTGCCTGAAGTTATCTGTGCAATCATTATACATATTGCTCTCTTTTATGGTTCTTCTGAAGTCTGCGACATCTGTTTTAGTTGATCTATGTTTGTGATTTGAAGTCCTAGTTGACCTGTTGTCATCACTACTAACAGACGAGATACTTCCTTGCTCTCCAGAGTCATAACCAGATTTCCGTCTAAAGCCTTTCCGTGACAACTTGCGGTTCCTTCTTTTTTCTATTCGCTTTCTTGCTTTTTGTTTCATGTGTTTATCGAAAGCCTCTCTTATTATTCTCATCTCCATTTCGTTGAACTGGTTGGTTTTGAAAGCCATTACAATATCTGATGCACTTGTTGTTGCATTAGAAGCTGAAAAGTAAGAAAATGTAACTTGATCAATTACATACATCTTACGTACATCATCTTATAAGTAAGCTTTTTCTTTCTCTGTAATGTAATGTTTCCATGTAGTGAACCAATAAACAGTTATCTATTTAGTAGGTAAATTATAAGTAGGCAGTTATGTTTCAGCATGGTTTAATAGTGCTTGGCGAAAGAGGAGGAAAAGTGGAAGGGTGTTTTGCACAACCAAACCAATATAACATTAAACTGGTGTGCATTCAAGGTGTACGCCAAGGTATTAAACCATGCCAGTACAATTACCACATATTTACATACCCATGCTTCTCATAGACATGGGAGACCCCGCCCGCCCGTTATACAATGATCTCTGTGAACTCATTCCTCTGTTGTAACTAGAATTCCTCAACCTAGCATCACAAGCACTGGTTATAGAGTTTGGCGAAATGCCTCTTCTGAAGCCCACACTTCTTTGATCATAGTTTGATTCTGCCTTTCTCTGCAATTCGTAATTTCTAGGCATATTCATTGTGGAAGTTAGAACATTGTGTCGGAAGCTTATTCCTGTGAGATTACTTGCATTTATGTTAGGCCCTCGAGCACTAACAGTCTGAAAAGAAGACAAGCATTCATCAGACTAGTTTAACAGGGGAGTCACTATATAAAGAAAACAGTTTGCAATATGATTAAGCTAAGGTATGGGTCCATGCGCGGAAGGAGTCACAAGAACGCAAGTGCATTTGCATGTGGTAAGGGACCGACTGTCGTAGCGTCCTGTCTTCTCGTGATTTTACGGCCGCTGACGCCGTCCAGTGGAGCTTCGCGCCGCCTGACCCGCACTCATCTGTGTGCCCACACAGCAGGACCCTAGACCGCGCTGCGCACTGATCGGTCGTCACCTGAGGCAGCGCGCATTATTAATAGCGTCCTGCTTGACGCTATCCTATTAACGCGGATTCTACGAATATGAATTTTAATCCCGAGTTACACTAGGTAGGTACCTATTACTTTTGTTTTGATGTAGTGGTATACTATGAGACTTTGTAACACTGCGTTATAGACGTAGTAGGTACTTACTGTGCTCTCATTTTGAAAAGTAAATACTCTGTTTGGTATGTGTTCACTATCACTATCACTCATTTTGTATGGGTTTCTTGGAGTTTTTTGGAATCACATCACCAACAGTACACACACGTTCAACAACACTGCCTTTAATTCGGAACAAAACTGTAAAATACTAGTAATGTAGTCAAAATTGTTTGTTTTCGCCAATTTCGACACAGAAAGAAATGTTTTAACCAGTTTTAACTTTGTAATGTAACGGAAACTAGGGTTGCATGCACGATATAAAAATCGATATTTCATAAAATATCGATATTAGTTTGCGATTTTTTTAAAATTTTCAGGGACATTTCACTCACAAACTACAGAAGCTACGCTATTTCACTCAATGCCCTCTAGTCCCAAACCATAGAATACTATTTATCGCGAGTCCCAAACTAAGCAATGCTTGTTATATGAGAACTAGATAGATTATAGAATACTTATATACTTTTTTTTTTGAAAATACATATTTGACACCCAGACCAAGAACAAAAGGGGACTTGACTTGACATAAGACTTGGCAAAATTGAACAAGCATCGGCCAGCGGGCGATAGAACCAAATAAAAAAAAAACTCTTGTCCTGCTCCTGCTGCCTGTGCCTGTCCATCCCAAAAGAGGTGGGCTAGGTCCAACCGGTCCAACCACACCACTGGTGTGGTTGGACCGGTTGTGTGTGGTGGATGCTATGCAAGATATGCTGGTGCTGGTGCTGGATGCTATGCTGGTGTGGTGGACGCTATGCAAGACTGGTGTGACACCAGTCTTGCATAGCATAGTCATACTTACCATTGTTTATGCAACATAAAAGTGCAATAGAGATTTTGAATTTGTCTCGCTTGCTATGTTTGATGCATTGTACTAGTCTGTGGTTTGATGGTAGCGTTGGTTGGCAGCACCTTGGAGATAAAAAAATTAGAGAAAAAAAGATTTTTTGTAGGTTATGTATGCCTAAGTTTACAAGTTTAGTAAAGTCGTAAATGTAAATAGTAATTATTGTTGACTAGTAAATACGTAAGTTACGTGCTTACGTGTCTAAAGCTAGCTAGCTAGATGCCATCTATTAGTTTGTGCTAGCTAGATATCATGCCAATACGTTTCTGAAAGACAAGACACTTGGTAATTATGTCTTTCGCTAGTCTAAAACTACTGCTGCCTGTGTCTAGATCGTACATTCACTTGAAAAATGCAATAATACCGATCATCAGATACAGTACAAACACAACATCCAGTGGCGATAATGTCCTCAATAATCTAACCGACTGGGAAACGTTGGGCAAAAAGAAGAAGATAAGTAAAGCCATGAAAGCTTATTTAGAAAGAGCTAAGGAACATGACGATTTCATGAACAAGCAGCAATTGGAATACAATATTGGCAAGCGTCACTTGGCTAACATGATGGGTGAGGATCCAGAAACTTTTACTCAGAAAGATGTTGATCGTTCCATTGAATACCTATTCCCTAGTGGCATCTACGATCCTGCTGCTCGTCCACTTATGAAGCCCCCAGAAGAAGTGTTTCCAGCTCGCAAGGCAGCTGAGTTTGATGAGGCAGGTCGTCCTCACCATTTCTTGTTCTACACAGGAAAACCTAACTTCTTCAAAGTCATGTTTGACGCTGCAGAGAATATACAGCAATTATATAGTTTCCAAGACAAAGTTATAAGAAAGAAGGTAACACCTGATCCTAATGCAGTTTTAGAACTGGATGGTAATGTTTGGCTATCAAAAGAACAACTTGAAACTCTTCTAGTCGAAACTATCACAGATTTGGAATATGATAATTTTAAGCTTGTCATGGACAGAATAACTTCACTACCATATGCATACAGGTGCAAGGATTTTATAGAAAAATATAGAAAGACACTTGCAATGCAGAAGTTTGCCTTGGAAATACCCAAGCCAAGCTATGATGATGATGGTCGTGCGTACATAACAACTTATGAATGCTTGAGAAAGAAAGCTAGAGGTGATGTGACTATCAGATCACCGGGCACTGGGAAGATAACAATTAATGGCAAAGACATCTCATACTTTGAAGATGTCCAGGCACGAGAGCAAGTGATGTTTCCCCTCATCTTTACAGATATGCACAATCTGGTTGACATTGAGTGTAACATTGAGGGAGGAGGCCCATCAGGTCAATCAGGGGCTATTCGATGGGGAATAGCTTGGGGCCTCCGTAGTTTTGTAGACAAGGCTACTATGGAGAAAATGCAGGTAGCTGGTTTGCTAACCAGAGACTTCAGAAGGCGGGAACGTAAGAAGCCTGGTCAACCCGGTGCTAGGAAGAAGTCTACATGGAAGAAGAGATAATTTATCAACTCTTACTACTAAGGAAATAAACTTATTAGAATTGTCAAAATACATTTTATTTGAACTTAAGACTTAACATTTATTTTAAAATGAGGTTTTCTTTCTAAAACTCTTTTTCATGGTCTTCCTTCTGCCACCAATTTTCTTTTGGAACATCTGGTTTTTTCTCTCTTTGTTGTAGATTCGTTTTTTCACAAGTGACTTCAATTCCCGCCTCTCTTTATGAGCCTCTTCACTGGAGCTTGTGAAAAAAGCTAACCCCTCTGTAATGTTAAAAATTCATTAGCTAGTACGCAGCGTTCATTATGTGTGTGAGATTGGTCTATCTGATCTGTGACTAGCTAGAGTCTAGTAATAGAGGTAGGTACAGAATAAGTCATTAAATATATTCTAATAAATAAACAAATCTTTCGATGGATGTTGTTTGGCAGTAAGTATATAATTCATTAGTTATTTCGGACAGCCTATGATGGATGGAGCATGGGCTTGTGTGATTTTATAATAGTATACCTTTTAATCTGTGATCTGCATTATTAAAAAACAGATTTTCTTTCCAGACTGCTTTGGGTTCACTCACAATGGCTTCAGTTGTCAAACCTGGTTCATCTTCATTTTCAGAGTCTGACGAATCATACACAAACGGATTCTTGTCCTTTGTCTCAAAGGGATTTTTCACTTTATCTTTTTTGTGGGCTTCTAAGGGTATGTAATTTGCTTCTTCTTTCGACTCTAAAACATAATAATAAATATTCATGGACATTTCACACAACACCCTCTAGTCCCATAAGATATTATCTCAATAACAGACAATGCTATTAAAAACGTAGTATTTCAAGCCAGGAACATGGGATTTAAATACCACTTTCTGACTCATCACTAATGGTCACCAACAAATGATTGTTTATCTACCCAGTTAGACATGCTCAAGAATATTGAATACCTACTATCTAAATATCAACCTGAACCTAGACTACTATTTAAATTAATTAGTTCAATACATTCATTTTATCGCTTTCACATGGTAATATAGTTGTTACATTGTAGGCAGGTATCACATATGAACCCTGTTCAGGGGTATTGCAAGAGGAAAGTAGGCAGACCGAGGTTTCAATATTTATGTTGTAATGAAGTTAATATCGTTGTTTGGTAGATTATAGTTACCTTCCTCAACAATTTGATTATTGCCAAATAGGCTCCTCAAGCTAAAAGTATTAGGTTGAGCAATAGCTTCTTTCAGTGTATCACTGACTTTATAAAACTGCTCTTTTGAAACTTCAGGCCTGATTTCCTCAGGTGTTTGTTCTTCAATGGTTTCTTCTTTTTCTTTTAGTTTCTTTTTGCCTTTTTTTGTGGGCTCCTGTTTTTTTTGTTCAACTGGTGCTAGGAATCTGGCATGTTCAGGCTGACTGGGGTCAAATCTCAACATTCCTAGTTTGGGTCTGAAATTATAAAAATGGTAAATTATTGAACATGCTCTTTTTGTAAAAAAATATCTAGTAGAATAATTTCTGCCATGGCTTTACACTTTTATTAAGATATTTTTAGAAAGCCATGTTCAAAATATGTTTGTTCATTCAAAAACATATTCGTTATAGGCAGAGGTTACCGCTTAACATCAGGTGGGCCATCAGCTTGTTCCATCATTTAGCTGTACTTACATATAAAAAAAACTATGTTATAAAAATGATTCACTTACTTATTTTTCATGTCTTCTTGGGGTATTTTCCGTTTCAGAGTTATCCCAAGCACATCTTGTAGTATGTCTAATTGTTTATTCATTTCGTCTTTTTGTTCTAATTCAATGTTTTCATTTTCTTCATCTTGTTCATTTTCATTTTCAGATTTTTCTTCCTCAATGAACCTTTTATCTAAGGTGAAACGTTTGTCAGATTTGTATCTCGATTGCAAATCTAAAACCTATTACAGATATAAAATACAAAGATGAAACTAAAATGTAGGTACAATCAACTTTACCTTGTATAAGTATACCTTGGTAGGTTCTTATTTGCTGATGAAAGAATGAAATTCGGATTTTATTTCTAAGTAATGAATGTGCTACATTTTTACAGTATAAGTTAATGTTAAATTAATAATTAGCCTACAGTATGGCTAGGTAATGTTGAGTGTGTGAATAAATACCAAAGTAAGCTATTTAAAAAAAAACTTTAGTAAGTACACTTTAATGCAATAAATTGTAAAAAAATATAATATTTTTTTCAATAGCTAGAGGCAACTTTAATCATATCTCACCTTTTGTCCTTTTTTGCCTTCAAACTGCTCTTTGATAGAAAAGTCTACTTCATCACCACTGTCTTCATTATCAAACAAGTTTTCTTTCTGTTTAGTTGCACGACCATTGCTCATTGGTGCATCATTTTCATTGTCGGAGAATATAATCTTTTTGTTATGTGCCTTATCCTGAAAACATAGTTTATTTTGTTACAAATGTATCATACCTACCTATAAGTTTCATTCTGTTTGTGTCAATAAAAAGTGATCCTAATTGTGATATCAGATTCGGGTGACCCACATCAATTTTATTTATAATGAGAGCAGGGTAGGGTGGCTGAGTACAACAGACCCAAGACATTGGAAGATAAAATCAGAACTTAAAGTTAGAATAATACAAACCACTGCAGTTAGTCCAGTTTTGATAATCATCTTTTTGTTTTTAAACTCTTGTTGTTTCTTCTTCATAGATTCCATTCTCTTCATCTCAGAATCACGTTGTTTCTTATCAAAAACTGGGGCTGTTATAACTTTAATTCCATCACCATTTAGCATACTCTGTGTGTTGTTTACAAATGGTTTTGGTTTCTCAGTATTAGAAGTATGTTTCTTGAACTCATCAGTGTTATTTTCATACCTTTGCACTTCAGGTTTTTTGATAGGAAAAGTTTCAACCCTATCTTGTTTTGTTGGTTGTTTGTGGTCATCTTGTGTGTCAAATTTTCTTTTCCTAGGATTGAGCTTTTCATTTAGTTTTATAACTGGGTATTTCTTAGGTAATTCCAGGGACTCGTGCTGAAAATGAAAAATAATATAATTAGAAGTAGGTACAAGCAGACATGCAGCCAGTATATTAAGTAAGAAACTTAAGTTGGATGGTGGAGCAGAAGAGACGTGAGAGGTGGAGATATTGGAGAACACTAACCTTCTCAATTTCTTTTTGTTGAGCTTGCTCCCGTTCTCTTTGGAGCCTTTCAAGAAAACTTTCACGTGCTCGAGTGACATAGAGACGGTTGCCATAGAAATCTTCGTTAGCGAAATGTTTTATACCTGTCGGGCAAAATATAGAGAATGTTCTTTATACATCTATCTACACTCACTTCACTTTACAAACTTTTCTTTTCACTTTAGACACCTATCGATAACACCGTGTTGTTATTAAAGTATTTGCAAGTTGAAGAACTAATTAAAAATCACTTACATGCCTCTATATCATAATTTGAGCCCGAAAGGGACACGAAAGCAAACTTTTTACTCTCATTGCCAGTTGCAGTTTTAGTTTTCAAATCCAAGGTGGTGATGTCACCGTACGATGAAAATGCTGAGCGCAAATCATTTTCCGATGTGTTCTCTGGGAGATTTCCTACAAACAAGCGCGTAGCCATTTCTTTTTAGGATATTTTCTAATTTTTATAATAAAAACAAAACATGGTTCAAAAGTTAGGTTATGTTTTATTTTATTATGCTTGTCGATGTTAGTGTCATCAATTCAATGACATTGACAGCGACATAGCATTTTAGTATTGTCATCAATAATCGGGATCAAAAGCTTTTGACCTGCGGGTAATGGCGGAAAATGGCATTTGCAAAAATGAAATCTGGTCAACCCCTTAAAAAACACTCAACCAACATTATTCAACAATTGTATAATTTGTTTGAGTGATTTTCACTTTGCTAATTTGTATAGGTATGTGGTAGGTACCCCACTATGCCACTAATATTATAAAATATTCCAGTAATATGATGTCAAAGTTTAGTTTAGATGTTTGTGTTTCAAGCACGCTGTAACTAGGTACTGGGTCAGATTTGATTTGATTGAATGAAACTTGGAATACATAACAGTATAGTTCGTAGCCTGGATAAACACGCAGGCTACTTTTTATTTTATCCCGGCAAATCAACAGGATAAAAGACGCAGACGAAGTCGCGGGTAGAAGCAAGTGATCAATAAAACAAAGATCATAGTAATATAAAATACTAGTTATTATATTAAACGTAAATTATTAAAACACATAATAGTCCACTTACAAACATTTTTTTACATAAAATGTCAAATAGGTACAGTAACTGTCATCAATTGATAATCCCAGTTCTTATAAAGATCAAAATGAAAACATTACAGTTTTCTTTTTATCATGAACTAGGTTTTGATTAGAACGTACATTTTGTTATAGATTACCGTTTTATTTTGATCTTTAAGCAAGCAGGTGTAACCATTTGCGCAGCTGACTGTACCTGTACATTATCTACCTACAATTTTACAAGTAACAAATACTGTAACGTTACTAGAGTTCATAACATTGGTCTACTTTACAATTTAAATATTATAATTTACTTATAAATATTGTGTATCTAGGTACTTATTTTATGAAGCCAATGGATATCGTTATATTTGAAAATGTATAACGGCAAAAAGTATTCAGTGAATTATGTAGGTATGTCCAGTATGTTTTAGATACTTACTTTTTTAATAGGTAGTACACTATTACAGTAACAGAAAAAGTTACCGATCTTTGAAATTGATAACATACTAACTTAGACATGAAGGTGATTCAAAACATGATAGTATTAAAAAGCTGTTTTTATATTACAATTAAGTACATACCTACTTTTACAAACAAATTACATAAAATATTACAAATAGTAAACAAATTGCACTCAGGTAGATAATATTGGAATGGTGACGGTTTACTTAAAATATATTTAAAATTTTATAAATGCTATCACTACTAAGACTAGGAATTATACAGTGTACACACAAATCCATGGTGCACTTAGATTATTAGGTTTTAATAACAATTGTCAACCATTTATTATTTTATTTAGTACTTCTAAAGTTTAATTTATAGTCGCAAAAATAACATTGTTGTCTACAGATGATATAACAACATGTTATTTAACTACTTTCTCTACTATGATACAATATTGAAAGACAGCTCATAGTGATAATTTTCTTTACTAAGAGTACCTAGCTTCATTACGAGAGCCATCAAATTATTTGTAATGATAATGTATATTTAATATCTACAAATGACAAAAGTTAAAAGAAATTATGGAGTAATTTTTTTTTGTTACAAGAAATAGCAGAGTAGATTAGGAAGGTTATTTTTTTTAATCACATTCTTTTAAGAAAGGTTAAAAAACGAACAATATGATTACAAAATAATATTACGGAATTCAATCAAACCATTGCTACATACCCTATAACATGCAAAGTTCATAATATGTCATAATTAAAAAACTATTCAAGTGAGTTTTCAAAAGTCAAGTGCAGTAAGCAGCCTATAAATCAGCTTGGATTGATAAAATGCAAACTAATAGTAGAGGGAAAGAATAGTTACTTCGCGTCCAGCGCTGGTATATCTATGACAAATAAATATTTTTTGCTGTGACCAAAAATCACATGTAACTTTGTCTCTTCACTTCCTAACCACCAATACTCCAGGTTTGAATGTATCGCTAAAGATTCCGACTTTGTAATTCCACAAAAAACAGCAAAACAAAAAATGTTTTTCATTGATTTGAGGTAATAAATAAATAAAATATAAATAAGTATTCTTGAACTTTACACACAACACCCTCTAGTCCCAAACTAAGCATAGCTTGTGATATGGGAACTAGATGGCTGATAGAATACTTATATACTTTTTTTTTGTAAATACATTACTTATAATACTTACATAGTAACACCCATACATAGAACAAACATCTATGTTTTCCACGCACAAATGTTTGTTCTTGGTGGGGATCGAACCCACGACCCACAGCACGGAAGGCACAGCTATTACCGACTGAGCTGTGACGCCTGTCATATAAGTTTTTGCTATTGATTGCTTTATACTTTGTGATTTTTAGTTCAAAAATACATTGCCAAAGCTGCCTTTCTTGATGATGAATTATTATTTTTTTCGATACATCTATACTTGCTTTACAATACCATAATATGCTCTGTTAAAGTTGTGACGTTCACTAGAAATTGAGCTGATGAGCTGTTTCACACTACACAGCTTAAAATTGAAGGTATTCAGTTGTGATGCGGGTGGTGCTATGTAGGTTCATCTGACGACATCAAAGCTTCTGATTGCTCGTCGAGATCAGGAACATTCCTTAACACCCTGAAATTCAAGAAAATGCCTAAAGTTTTTTTTATTATCCTCATAATTTAAAAACGGCTGCATCAATCGTAACGTAAACGTGTCGTGACGGTAGCGTATCCGAGATACACTGCGCGGCGACGTTACGGCGTTCAGCAGTCGAGGTGGCGTTGACGCGCAATATGACTCGAATACGCTAGGATTGCGTAACGAGGCGGCTGTCAGATTTGTTGTATATGTATAGTTCATTTATTAGGGAACTTAGTCCATTGGTATTGTTAGTAAGAGAAACTTATTAGGCTAGGTTATGCCTCAGGACCAGAATTTGTCAGGGAAAACTCAAAATAGCTGGGTCAAGCCCTCCCAAACTGAAATCCTGGATTCACCACTGGGCTAACTTAGAAAGATATAATACTTACGAGAAGCCGTCATTCGCGCGCAGTTTAGTGATACAACTGAGAGGCAGGCTCAGTCGTATATTCCCCATGGCCGCCGTCCAGCCGACGCCGATGAAGCCCGAGGCCAGCGCGTGCCACGTCGAGTTGTCGCGTCCGCGGTATGTGTCGATAAGCGCAGAGATTGGCGCCGTAAGGCCTAGGAGAGCAGTGCCAGTCTCTGGTGACGTCAGTGACACACCCCTGCAATATAGTACAATAATAACAAATAAAAAAATAACATACAAGTACAGTTCTTTGTAAGGAGGATCATACAAAAAAACGGGTTGAATAAGACCGTAGTTTCTTACGTTCTTCTAGGCTCTGCACGTGCGTTTTACGTATAGTACAAAGTTTTTTTTGTATAGAGATTAGAGCAGCGCCCCTAGCGGGAAGTTTACATAACTGATGATTCTCCATACAAAAATTAATGTACTTAGTTTATAATGAAGTTCGTAGTAATGCCCACGATGTTTTATCTCAAACATGAAATTCAGACGTCTTACAGTGATACAGGTCAAGTAACAAATATTCCTTACCAGAGCCACAATGAGTCAAGTAGTATTGGCCCCAATGCCGCATCGAGCAGTAGATAGCTCCACAGTTTAGGTGAAGGTAGTTCTGCTTGCTCTATTCCAACGGCACTGAGCACGCCTCCCATCGCCCAGGATATGCAACCACAGGCACATCCCACTAAACCTAACAACAAAAATTAAAAGAAAATTACACAACGTAATGATAAAACAAGCCGATGAGCCACCTGATATAATACGTGCGTTGGCAAACATAGACATTCGTTTTGTGTCTGAGTATTATAATCTACTAGCAGTTACCCGCGACTTCGTACGCGTCTACAGTTTCCGTGTACATTATATTATCTGTGCGTGTACCGAGCGGATACTTTGAGAAACTTGACATTACACCTCATTACACCGAACTCGTACCTACTGGAATGTCAAACGCTAGTTGTTAGACCAAAGAGGTAGTACTACGCCCTGTCAAACTGACGTGACACGACATGACAATGAAATCCTCTTGCCAATTGGCGCTGCTAATCCTTTACGTTCATTTTATCCTGTAGATCGTGTTAATTATTCGAGATGAAAAGTAGCCTATGTGTCAATCCAGGTTACGAACTATACAATGCCAAGTTTCATCCAAGTTGGTTCAGTAGTTTAGACGTGATTGAAACACAAACACCCAAACATCTAAACTTTCGCATTTATAATATTAGTAGGAAGTGGGATTTATGATGTTGAGTAAGTTAGCGACTGAGCCTGGTCGTAATGACCTGAATGGGCTCAGTTAAAAACATCAATGATTTTAACCGAGCCAATGAATCAAGAGCACTCACCAACTAATAAAGGAGAGTTAATTCCGTCTCCTTTCCTCATCTCCTGTCGGAAAAGGACGAGATGAACGGAGTAGCAGAGCGCTGAGCCGAGCCCTGACACAACTGCTATCCAATTGCTCTGTATCTCTTCACTTTCTGTTAGACCTAATGTGACCTGCAAACAATCGTACTGTTTTTAAGACTGGTGTAGTAAATCGACTGCAATATGTTAAATTTTCACTTTTGATGTTGTCAATTCTAATAAATGCGTTGTGTGAAATGACCATGAATATTTATTTATTCATTATTAATCATTTATTTATTTATTCATCAATGATAAAATTGTCATATAGGGAGGTACATAATATTCATTGTGATACAAAGTAAAAAATATAGTACATCGACAGCTTTCAATACAATGACATTTTATAAGTATAATGAAAGCTTTGAGCCATCACCGTGCATTTACATAACCCCAAAAATAATTGACCGAGCGAGCGAAGCGTCTCAGTTCCGAGATTGGCCAAAAATGCTTTTGTCCGGCTGTCTGTCAGTTCTCGCCTACCTCCTAGGACCAAGGGAACGCGAGTAATCGCTAAAACTTATTTTGCCCCTTATACACCTATTTTCCTAAAAAGTCTACATATGTAGGCCTGTTGGAAAATTGAAGCACCTGAAAGGGGAAAGTGTCGGTTATTGCATGGTTATAAATGCTCGCGAGGTCTATGTTCTCACAGGACAACTAGTAGTACACCGGATTTAAACTCACCAGTCCTGCCACAGTCATAATAATAGCTAGACATCTCGATGCATTGAATTTATCTGCCGGCGACTGCGCGAATAGTGCGCCCAGAGTCAATGCCAGCGCTCCCGACGTCGTCGTGTACATTGTGGCTGTGCTTGTCGAAGTGTGGAGCAAACTCAGCCGGTACAAATAGTTTGATACGAACCACTGGAATATTATAAAAAGAAAACAATAGTGGTTTTTAAAATTCCAGAATTAGTCGTGGTAATACTCTAACTCTTAAAATATCCGTAGAAGGAAGCAGCCTATTCATACTTGCTACCGTTGCTATTATTGACACCACACCACAGAACGCCAAATAGTATGCATACAACTCTTTATATGAAAATGAACTCTATGCCTAATGACGCTAGGTCGCTATGAGTATGAGCTGTAACGTTTTGGAAACAAGCTCTGCCATTGGGCAACTGCCTGTCACTTGATTGAGCTTCGCTGGTGTGCGGGTTAGTTTGTAAGCCCCGCCTTCCTAGGGTTAGTTTTTGACATTTTTGAGCGCTTGTTACTCTTCCATGTTTTATTTATTCGTAGTATAATGCACTGGAAAATGTTCTGTAATGTTATTTCTTTAATTAATAAATTGAAATTTGTACCGTCTCTGACACCGCCGTCTGAGACAACATAAAGAGGGCTTCATATTCTGACAGACGTACAGAACTTACAGGCAAAGCGAATAGCATAGCCAGTCTCAGATGGCGCCTAGTAGCCGCGGCGGCTGCCCGCCTTTGTGCATGCTCAGTCGCTCGTACTGACGCCGCCCAGGACAGTCGCGCTAATAGGGCTTCACCGGCCATCGCGGCTGACATTACCCGCACCTGAAATAGTACACTATTAAAAAAACCACGACAACACGACGATTTATTTGATCAAAAATCCTCAAGTCATTTTACATCAAGTAGAGATTTCTTATTTCTGTAGAATGGTTTGCTGTTTGAGTTCACGTCTCTTAGACCGTAGTGTTATATCTTCCGGAAGACGTTCGTCCTGGTAGTACGCACGGCGACACCTCGACCTAGACTGTTTGGACTTTGAACCATTATAAAGAAGTTGAACGTTGCGAATCGTGCGAGAGGGACGATATGTTTTTGTGTGAGACGCGCCGCGCGCCTAAACCTATTGCGCTCCCTTTCCAACGATTCTTTGCATTGTATACAGCGTAGTTATGGTGATGTTTCCTATAGTCTTGAAAGGAGACTATTCCACTGGTCATGGCGACGTTTGGTCTACGACTTAAGAAACTCTGAAGATTTTAAAAGAAAAAGTAAATAAAAAAAAAAGTATATAAGTATTCTATCAGCATCTAGTTACCATATTACAAGCTTTGCTTAGTTTGGGACTAGAGGGCGTCGTGTGAAATGTCCATGAATATATTTATTTATTTACTTATATTTACATATTATATTATATAAGTTATATTTATTTATTTTCATTCATGAACTGCCGTCTAAACTATATTTACCTCAGCCACTTTGTTGAATCGCACAGCTCTGGGTGCAGCATCGTCACTGTCAGTTGTTTCACCAGTGCGCACTGGTACAAATGTTGAGTCACCCTGTTACAGAATACAAATAAGTAGTGTAGTGCCTACTAAAAAATCTTGTTTGTGCTAAATGAAAAAACTGCTCTATCTACACAGTGTTTAAATGCAATTTAGCAAGACTAATTCATAATTCACTTCTAGTTGTTACAACCTACTCTACTAGCTAGGCGGGTCATAGTTCCGCTACCACTTGCGGCTATAATCGCGCAGTATCGAATAAAAATTTGCCTATTCTGGATTACAATATTATTATCTGTTCCAAGTTTCGTCCCAACTGGTCCAGACTATTCTGCGTGGCGTTGTTATTGAGTCATAAACATTCTATCTAATTTAAAATGATACTAGAACGTTGTTTTAACTTTGTCTCTTTGTAATAACTTGAAATCATTATCAGTTTGTTTATTATATTGTTATCAAGCTTACCAGGCTGCTGGTTGCCTCATTAAAGTAGTTCTCGTCATCAGTTTCAGCTGTGGGTTCCAATAACTGCTGCAAGTCAAATATTTACATTGATAACTCTGTAGGTAGATTAAAATATTATGTACACAATAAAATACCTCCATAAGCATTCTGATAAGTACAGTTAATTTTAATAAAAATTATAATAAGCAACAAGTCACAAAATATATTCAAGATTATGATGATACCTACTTAAGATAATATAGTGAACTGGATGAAACATAATGAAGGTAAACTGCCTGTGCTTTCTCTACCTACATAATATTTATAAGCTACAAGTTTTTAACACTTATATCATTCCCTCAACCCAGTAAGCCCTATTATCAGGAAAGTCCATTTGTGTAAACAGCTAAGTAAATTGCCTCACATTGTTTTAATTCGTGTTTTTCTTTTTACAGTTTCAAAAAACTGACTTACTATACATAAATGTGTAAGAAAATTTATAATCTCACCACTGTATCTGAAACCAAAATCAAACATAGCCCATGCTACCTGTGAATAATTTTAGCTATCTACTACCAAAAAAATAAGAATTAGAATTAATATTAGCTAATTCCAGTTATGATAAGATCCTGATTGAAATATATCCTGGTACCCATAATACTTACAGTGTAATCAGCTGGTCTGCACGGATCTCTTGTGGGTGGTGTGAAGCACAGGACCAGCAAATAAATAAACAGCAGTGAACTTCTGATGTAAGTCACTAGAAATGGCCTTTCTATGTGTTTCTCTCCATATAAATACTGTAAAAAGTTATTTTTACATATGAAATTCCCAACCATGCACATTTCCTTAGATTTTCTTCATAAATTGTTGGTCAGCTCTTCTGTTTTTGGGTCAGGGATTATAAACAAATATGTTTTATGTAACTGTTATATTCTACAAAAAACTGCTTAAGGGTGTTCAAACAAATTTCAAAATATGTCAATCACATAGGTACAACCCAATCGATGTCTCTACGAACTTAGCTGCATGACACTCCACACTGCAAGACCCTATTCTTCAATCTGATTGGAGAATTGGGGGTCTTGCTTAACTTCAGAGACAGGAAATAGCTGTGACTAAGTAGGTGCCTACTGTATGCACATTATGGAAGAATTTAAAGAATTGTCATAACAAGAGTCCTTTGAGTGGATATTAGTGACAGTGTACTCCTTAGTCTTTTCATACAACGTTGCATTATAGATAATATCGATGATAGAACGGTAATACTCACTTTGGTCATCTCAGAGGAAGGTGTCCACAAAAAAACAACCAGTACGAGAATGACAACTCCAAGTGCATACTTCTTTGTATCAGACTGCTGAACCACATCTTTATTGGCTCTATTGATGGGCGTTACACAAAAGTAGTTATGGCACAAGGGCAACATGAAGATGGTTATTGTTTCAATAGGAAAACTACTATTGCATCAAAAGAATCATCCGTAGGTTCATAGTTTTACGATGTGGTTGTTTGATCGAAGTTTTTATTGCTAACCACTAACACTACACAAAACTCAGCGCGTATGAATTAATATCCACAACACACATTATCTATTGTTTATCTGATAACAATAATGAGGAAATAATCAAACTCAGTAAAACTGGCCGCACAGCTGAACCCAACATAACAAATTACTACAATACAAAAATAATAATTTGTTGTATTTTTGGTAAAAAAATTACTGACTGATTGATTTGTTTTGAGATGGCTACGTTGACATGACATTGACATAAAATGAAACTCTTTTCTTCTTTGGAAAGTGCGGGTAAGACACTATCTGATTTTCACACGAATGGATCTGTTTTGTTTTGACCTCTGATCCAGAAAATGCATTTAAAAAAAAATAATGACGTGCGTGACGCTGGCTGACACAAATGTCCAACTAACTAGCAACTACGTACCTACGTAGGTACGGACGGACGATTGCCAATATTGCCATATATAAAAATATAAAAATAGTTTTTATAGGTTATGTGGTTGTTCGGTTTGTGATCGGGAATATTTATTTAGTTTTGAATTAATAGTAGGATTAAACTCGACTTTGTACACTATAAGATTAATAAGCTTTTGCAATGAGTGCGTGTAACGTAGAAGTAATTAAATTAGTGGGAAAATACTACAATACTCCAGTGGGGACAGTTTGTTACAATACCGACAGGGTAATTTCATCATTACGCTTTTTTCCCCATTATTATAATAGGTATATGACTAAATCCTTAATTACACTGAGAACTTTGCCATAGCTATACTTTTATTAGCTAGGTACCCCACTACCTACTTCCCAAGAGAAGAGTTAGAGTACATAACATAGTTGACTCACCAGCTCTTTGTAGTAAAATGTATGTTTTTTGCTAGATACACTTATTTCAAACTGTAGGTATGTAGTATTTCTTGATCATATGTGCCTGTTCAACCAGATCCTAACTTTCCATATAAGTAAAGTATCTATACTATACTAATACTGCAGCTGAACACCTAGATAATGGTAATAATAAATGAATAAAATAATATATCTTCAGGTTCTTACAACAGTTCTTGATAAGCAGAGTGTTGAGGGCTTCGCCAGTATTGTACTAAGGCTGTCGGCCAAGACAACGCTAAGTCAAGAACAGACATTGCTATGCTACCAGTGGCTGGAACATGCTGCAATGTATGCCAATCAAGCTGCAAGTAACCCTGCCTTTGCCAAAGCATTTTTAGAGGTAACTATATACATTTAAACTCTACTTACCCTTTACCTAAGTTGACCTAACTTTTACCTAAGCTCACTTAATTTTTACCTACCTTTTGTCTAATTTCTCTTACTTTTAACCAAACTCATATATTCATGTCTAAATAATTTGCTGCCAATCAAGGCAATAATATTGTAGTGGGCCAGAGGCGCTAATACAGTATGAAGCAATTAAATATACCAGTTCATTTTATGGCAAGATATGGTTCTCAAATATTATAAACTAAATAAAATAAATATTCATAAACATTTCACACAACAAAAAAGTTCAAGTGATTTAAAAGCTCTAGTACTAATCATGAGTTTAAATAACAGTTTTCTTTATAATTTCAGGATATCAACAAAGGTCTAGAAAATAGTTCCTACTTAACTGGACAGTTTATAACAGTGGCAGATATTGCTTTATATTATGCTCTTTACCCAATCTTGGTAAGTAAAATACCTGTCTTTATTTCGAATTAAAAAAAACTTCAAGACCCCATATATCATAAACACAAACACCTTTATTGAATAAATAATTAATAATTAAATTCATGATTACATAATAAACCAAGTAAAAAACTAGGCACCTATTTCAATAAAAAAAAAAATATTAGAATTAGAATATTTTTTTTTTTATTAAGAAGTCCCTTATAGTCATACAACATTAATGCACTGTCACCAATGGATAATCCTTTCAAGTCCGCCAAAAAAGCTTTTGTATTGTATTTTATTTGTGTTTTCTATGTTGGATGTACAAATTAATAAAATAATAACAGCCGTGCACATTTAAAAAAAAAATCGTTGGCTAGCAATGAATATTTATTTTTCTCTAATTTCAGGAACGCCTTTCAGTGTTAGAAAAGGAGTCTTTTATGCATGTATGCAGATGGTTGAAGCATATCCAGGCGCAGCCAAATGTGTGTTCTAGTCGTCCTCCCCTACAGCTTAATACTTTGAGTCTCAGTATTTTGGCACCTGTGTCACACTAACATGTAACACTATTTATTAAATTATTTATACTGAAATTATTCCACAATCACAAGGACATTCATTTTATCATTTTTGAACTAACTTATAACCCTGAATTTCTTAACCTATTAAGAAAAAATACTTTTTACTAATTTAATATCAAACAGCGCCATCTATGTAAGTATATGCAATTAATAAATAATTATAAATGAAAAATATCACCTTTAATAGGTGCGTGTAAATGCGTTTTGGCAGAATCTGACTTGAATAATAGCTAATCAAAAAAAAGAATAAGTACACAATCAGCATAAATGATAGAATGGTCATAAAATTAAGTTTATGTTGGTACCTAGTGCAGTTACCTACTACCTATGGGACCATAAAATAATATATTGTTAACTGGCTTATAGGTTCAGTAGAAGTAATTTTATAGTGGTTTTAATGGGGGTTTCAAGAAGCCGTATTTTATGTGCTATGTTGGCTGTTGCTGGGATTTCCATCATAAATGTAAGTCCAATAGTTTCTCTTAAATAAATCTAAGACATTAGATACGAGTATGTACGATACGCACTCAGGCAGTGTAAGTACCTACTTAGTTACATTATTTACATTATACAAATGGCTTTTGCCTTGAATTTGTGAGAATTTCCGACTGAGACCTACCTACAAAGTAGGTACGTAGATATTTATGTACTTACAGTCAACATCATTAGTAAAATATGATGATGAGTCAAAGTTTCAATAATGTTTTATGACTGAAAACTAATAACTTTTTCAAATATGATTACGATGTAAAAACTCAATCTTAGAAATCGTATTCTGATGGATAGAACAAAAAAATAACAATTTAATAAACAACACAATAATTTAACAACACAATAAACAATAATTTGAATTTGAATTTAAAATTTTGAAAAAGTCTTCTACATCTGATGCTGACTGTACCTACTAGTACCTTCTAACTTTGTGGCTTCGATAAGTAAACTGAAGTAGCCAAGTCCATCAAATTATAACTGTGTAGTTAAATAATAATTATGTAGGTACTTAGTATTTCGTTATGTTTTAATTTTATTTTCAGACAGAATCGGCACGTTCTCCAAACCGGTTCCCGCTTCCGAGGCAGATATTCCCGCATGAGCTACAAAATATAAGTCTGGATAAACCCGTGGTTTACCACCCTCAGCCCTTTTCATATCCCGGATATCCTGTCATCCTTTATCTATGAAAATACACGTGAGTTCCTACTTATTTTACCTAAGTACCTATTTTTCAGGAAACACTTGTTTACATGATACCTAGCTATTTTATTTTGTTCTATGATTTGAAATAAAATTCACGTTACTAGTTCAGATTTTATTCTGATTTGCAAAACTTAATACTGAATCACTAGCTACATTATAGGAACTTAGATATTTTTAGGTACGCTATATACCTAAGTAGATTAGTTAGGTACCTACATCCGGTCTGGAACAGCCAAAGGTCGTCGGGAGGAATAAAACCGTGGACAAAATATCATTGTCCAAAGACGGCTCATTGCTTGACTACCGAATATCCCTAGAACTTGGACGAATAGACACGTGTGTTTATTCGCTTTAGAATAATTAGTTGTGTTACATACAGGGTGTAACATAATGTCCTTTTAAGTACGAAAGCGGGTTATTGTACACGTCGTCATGGCGAACAACATTTGTTCTACGACTTTTAATATTTCGAAGTTTTTCATTCATGAAAAGCGTTTTAAAGTTTCCTTAAAAATAGCATTAAATTAGCTAAAGTGTCTATGTGTGGGTGCGATGTGACAGGAGGATGCATGAGCATGTGTACTAACAGGCTGGATACATACGCAAAATAAACAAACACTAAAAGTGGTCGCAAATTTTTAAGACAAAAAAAACATGGAAATTTCAAACATGTTGTATTCGACTTTTGCACATGCCGATCTATTCAGGTGTTTGATCTGAATAAGCCCCTTTTGGCTAATAGGGACAATATGTTACACGTTGTATATTATCAGACAGATATGACAAACCAAAATACTAAGGCGCAGGGAATAGAAATTTCGCACATGTCTTTTGCTTACATTCAAATTATTTAAGGGATATCCAGCGGTAGGCGTTATTTTAGTAAACTCTAGGGTTTGGGTGCGCTTTCAGTTTGCGATTTTGGTTTTCGGTCAGAGAAGCGTAGCATCAAACATCTTTCCAGCTTGTTCGAGTATGAGCAGCCATTGTCTTCTGCCTCTGTAAAGAAAACATGTTTTATTGGTTGAGTTCTGTGACTTGATGGAAGGGAATATCAATGCTCATCGCAGGAGCAGGATTTGATAGCCCGCTCTGAAAATACGACTGAAAAATATTTATATTCTGCTCACCGCCTCGCTAGAACCATTTTACAACTGCGATTTATAAATTCTGTCTTGTCTACTCGATAGGCTTATTTTATTTGATTTGAATTTTGATGTCTAGTTTTCATATTGAATTCTAAAATCCATACCGGATTGCAACTCCTGGAAGCAGGCTCCAATTTGATCCTTCAAAGCGGCTCTAGATTGTTGAGACGTCACTGATGATTGAACCTTCGTCCACAGTTCAGCCTCACGGGGAATTCCCCTGGTGTCCACCTAAGAAATCGTTCAGTTCTTGGTCATTAGCCTTTCTTAGAATGACAAACACTAATATTGTAATAGTGACACTTACGACTTGCAAATTGGCGAACACGCACTGACTCAGGCACTGGAAATAATTAAAGAAGACACAATACATTTCTTAGTGCAATATTCACAGTGAATCTTTGTGGCTCTTAATTTAGGTTTAGGTTTGCACGTACCCCTTTTTCTAGAGTTCTTACCTCATCACTATCTGCTTTATTAAGCAACGGCTCACCCCTTTTCGTTCTATTTAAGCTGTTCTCATTCGCATCCACCTCCGGATAGCTCCCGCCTTCTGCAGCCCTTGGCATAGACTTCATTAGCTTCACCCCTTCATTCCCTGATCCATACCCTTCGTAGTCGTAATCTGTGGCATTGATGACAAACATTTGTTCGCGATTGGACGTGTTTCGACGCTCATGACTGTACTGATTAGACCCTTGTTTGCTTTCGTCGATTTTTGGTGAGTCGTCTGCGGATCGCTTTTGTTTCTGAGTGTCTCTCAAATTCTCGCCTGTGGAGCAGGATTTCAAAGCGGCTGCTACTTCATCTTCAAGCAGCCAGATGTTCCCATCTCCAGAGGAAAATACAAATGTCGGTAGTAGTGTCAAAACTAGGGCTACTACGCTGGCCACCATTGCAATGCTACTGATATTGGATGCTACGATACTCAATTTAAATTGGGTTCACACAGGATGTGGAATAGGTTTTGCTATCAGATGAATGTCAGTCAGCTATAATTCATTTCAGACAGTTCCGACAGAATCATAATAGTCATTGAACTTGTATAAAATGTGGTTGATAATAGTCGTATGAAAAAGAACGTCCCACCAACTGGTAATTAAATACAATTTGCAGTCAATTGAGCGCGGTCTATTTAGTCTGCATTGTAAGTACATTTCTACAATGCACCTAACCACCTGAGCATTCTATCATTCTATCAAGTAATTCTATCAAGCATTCTTCTATTCCTAAAAGCATTTCCTAAAAGCTATTCCTTTTCATCCTTTTCATTTCCTAAAAGCTATTCCTAAAAGCATTCTATCAAGTAATGAGATTGATGAAAATACCTACTGCACACTAGCGCACGTGCAAAACAAATCAAAATTGATTGATAAGCCTTTCACCCCAGTTAGAAAAGTATTGGTGCTTAAACGAGAAAATCATAGGGTATAACAATAATTTGACCCTTTAGAGACCTTCATCTCAACAGACCTCATTGGTTATTTAAAATCACATTAAAATAATCTGATGCATCTCGTCACTCGTCATTACAAAATGATTTATTTAATGCTGGCTGACATCTAGTTGATATTTCCGACAGGTAAAACATGTGGACATTGTAGGTAACAGCACTAATAAGACTTACCTATGTTAGTATGATAAATAATGAGAAACGTATGCGTTTCTACCTAATAACTACTAATAAATAGTGTTCATATGAGGTCAGAAATTCAAGAAAGACACTAAGAAAAACTATAATTATGTTATTTATAAGCTTCTCCTTCGTTGGCCCTTCATGTAGGTAGGTAAGTACTAGGTTAGTAGGTACACTAGGTTAGGTATCTACGCTTTTGGTTTGATTACTTAGCAGCCAAAAATGTACCTACTTTGAAAATCTAAGTTTCTAAAAGTTTTAAGTAAAACTACCATTTTTCTCTACAATTTTATGTATATTTATCCTTTTCCATAATGCCCCCATTTGCCATTCCCCCAGCCGCTCCAACTGGCTGCACTTTCCCCACCATATACTCTTACACTAGGAGCTATACCATAGGTCCCATACCCACTCCCAGCCAGCGCTGATCTCCCGTAAACACTCGCTATTGCTGTTTTACCCATCAGGCTTGACTTTACGCCTCCTAAAGACCCAAGGCCAACACTGGTGTAAGAACTCCCGATGACTCTGGTCGGAGGAGACTTTCCGTAAGATCCAGAGAGGCTAAACGTTAGAGGTATGTTGATCCCTAAAGTGGGTTGAGGAGCGCTGTATCTCGGCCAGAACATTCGCCCGGTTTCGACGGGCTCGACTTTTTCAGATTCTTCAGCTGAAAAAATGTAAGCAAATTGGATTTTGCGCATTTTTACATTACATTATAGACATGTTTTCGTCTTGTTTGTTTCATATTAAAAACAACTATATCTTTCGTATGGTTAACATGGGAACATAGCTTATACCATCAAGTTGCAGTTTAGAATCGCAATGTGCAAAATGCAACAAGTTTTCATTCATCATTTTTAACCGACTTCAAAAAAGGAGGAGGTTCTCAATTCGGTTGTATTGTTTTTTTTTTTAGTGTTTGTTACCTCAGAACTCTAACATTTATGAACTGATTTCAAAAATTCTTCTTTTATCTAAAAGGATCTTCCAGATTGGTCCCATTTTATTTTCATCAAAATCGGTTGACTAGTTTGGGTTATAAATAGAAATAACTGAAAAAAATATGCCCAGCGCGGCGCAGCGCCTACCATTTTACTGCTAGCAACAATGCTCGCGTATTATTACTAAGCTAATGCATTACTTTCGGACCCTTTGTGCTGTGTACGCCTTTTTAAAAATTTTCTAAATTTGTCAATAAACCCAGTATTTGTACATTCAAACCGCATTTAATTGGAGAAAAGTAAAAACCCACTAGTTTTTCCTCTAAAGAATCAACACCAACTACATGCACGAAATTGCGTATTTTGCTTTCCTGTGACTTTTAAGTGGTGTTTATAATGACTAGAACTTTCCCAATGAACTGTCATCATCATCATCATCTAATGATGAAGCTGGTAGTTAAATTGAAGTCGGTTTGTCTAGTTTTTTAAACTTATAAATTATGGGTATTACAGAACATGAGTTTTTAATCGCACGACCATTATGCTTCGTATTCATTAAGGGACTTGTCCCATGACTTTGTCCCCTATTGAATACAAGGCGTAATACTAGCTGAACAGAGCTTTACCTTTCACTGCACGCTCTCTCACGACTCGCTCGCTCATGTCTTCAAAGGTCTGTGACCAAATCTCTCCGGGTGGTATACTGTCGCTCGTCAGCACCAACGGAGGGCTTGGAGCTAAATACAGTGCCGGGTCTAGTACTGTGCTCTCCACTAGAGCTAAAGAAGTCAACATTGTCAGTGATAGTTTGATAATCTGGAATACAACGATGAGTTAGAATAATATCTTGGTCACTGCATCAATTTGTAAGATTTTATTCTATACTCCAGGTAATTAGTACCTAATTCATGACAATTTCAGGAGTGAAAGTGCAGTTTCTTATGTTGTTCGGTGAAGTAGACGCTATTGACCGTTTTTACCAATAGATACCTACCTACATAACATAACATACATAACAGAAAAAACACTTACTATGTTACCTACTTAATAACTGCGCATAAGTGAGAATTAGTCAGCACCTACTAAATGTATAACCTACTATATCTAATCAATGATCTAGGCTAAGGTATAATTTTCTACATTCATGTTAACAAATTACAGATTATTTATAAGGATAACTTAGGACGATAATTTATCTCGGATACGTTTATGATGATTAAACAAAAATCTTTAAACTGTTGAATGTTATTCGAATTTGATTTTCCTTCCTTATTGTCTGTATTATGGTTATATTATAATCTTCACATCGGGTAGGCAGGTAGGAAGGTAGGTAATCCTCGAGATAAACAGTCATTAACATACACACTTATAATATTATCTACATATTATAATGTGTGTGAATTATAATTTGAAAAAGTGATTAAGTACTGACTAGGCACACATAGCAAAAACTAAATCATTTAGGAGCTACCGACTTATGAACCACGAAGTCAATGCACTTATCTAATGATGTACCTACCTGGGTAGGTACTTACTGACATCTACGGACACGAAGATCATCAACCTTGCATTAACCCAACAAAGCTCAATAAAAACCCAGCAAAAACACAAAACACTTACCATCATCAAAACACTTCAAAGACCACTGAGTGTAGTGACTCAATAGAGATCATGCACGGAATGCATTGGGATGACTGGGGAATCGGAGAAAGCCCTTTCTCCCACTCTTGTGGGGATTACGGTCACAGTCAAGGTCACAACAGAAAGTGAATGACCATGGGTGGATAATATTACTCAATACGAGCATAGTAGTAGTACCAAGGGTTTAGAAAGTAGGGTATTAAGGATTTTGAATCTGATTACCATTTTGACCTTTATGGTGCTTGCATGAACAAGAAACATTGTAGGAGAGTTTTCATAATTATGTTAGACAACCACAATCGCAGGTAAATTCGTTCGTATATGAGTTCGCCACGTTCGTATGAGAACCAACTCCAGTGACGGAGTTTCTAGAGTGGCTTACCTACATACTTAGGTGTAATGTGGGTGTAACTTACACTAAAGGACGAACCTAAAAATAATTACAAACGAGATGTCTTAGTGCTAAAAAAGTTAAACCAAAAAAACTTTTTAGATTCGTTCACATCGATGTCCATAACGCCAGATAAATAAGAAATCAACGAAGCTATCATAGTAAAACGACCTATCAACCGGCATCGCGAGGGTACGTTTGCCCATTCCCTAGTCTCCTCCTCCTCCTTGCGTCGATATCCTCACTGATGAGGGTCGTGACCTTTATACAGGACCTTCTGCACGATGCTCCTCTAACGAGATCTGTCTTCTGCGGAACGAATAGCGTCACTGACAGAGGAATCCAGTGCTGAGCGAACCTGATCGCTCAACACCATTCCATCCCATTCTCTAGTAGTAGAACTTTATGTGAAAGAGCTCGTCCGGGGAAGTACTACCACCATTGCTATGTTCCGGTTTGAAGAGTGTGGGTGCCAGCGCAATCGCAGGCACATGAAACAGGCACCATGTCTCAGAGTGATGGGCGCAGTGCAATGCATCACAAGGCATATCCTTAGTAGGTACACGTGCTCTGTGAGACAACGCACTACGCAGATTTGGATACTAATTTATATACGGATGAAGTAGATAAGATACCTAGGTAATTAAGCTTATGTAAAAATGCTATTTGGTAGATAATAAAAAACAAGTTTTCAAAAAACGACTCGGAATCCGAACTGGTTCCCGTACTCGCCTATTATCTCTGCCCAAACGTCGTATATCGTTCGTGTCGAATCAAAAACACTAAGCGAAATAGGTAGGTTTAGTCTAGTTACTTCTCAAAATCAAGGTAATCTACATAATTACTTATGTACCTACATTTTATAAAGTTTAAACAGGTCTCGTCAGTAATTATGTGTTATAGATTATAAATCAAACTCCTTCCTACCCAACTAAGTTCCTACCCAGATTTGTTTGTATACAAATTGCTTTTTTTGCGATATATAAGTTCAATCACCTAACGATAATGATCGCTCGTGGTATTCTTTGAAAAAGAAATGTAGTTACTACGATAATTATAAGTTTCATTGTTTTTTGTTGGAAGGTTATTGGCCTGATTTGGCCTGAGGTGCTGGTTCGATTGCCGGGGCGGTAAAGTTTTGAAGCCGTACTAGGTTGAAATGGCAGCATACTGGAACTTCAGCAGTTGAGTATCTTTCTTTGTTAGAAGGATCATACAAAATAAGACCACCGGTCAAGTGCGAATGGACTCTCCCACCGAGGGTTTCTCACCAAAGCTGTAGGTATATCTATTTTGTTTTACTTTTTTCAAAAACTATGTTAGTTAGAGACTTAAAATATAACATATCATTACTTAGAAATTTTCGTTCTATAAACTTCTGAGATAAAAAGGAGTCCAAAATACCCTTCGTATTTTGGACATATTTTGGACTGTTTTCATCATAGGTTTAAAACTTTGCATACTTAATTTATGTGTAAAAATTATTTAAAAATCTTTAAAAATTTACAAATATTAATCGATAATATATACACATCGGATCTTTATCCCTCTGAAGTTAGGTGCAGCAACAATAATAATTGCGTATGTGAAAAATTCCGCTGCTTACCTCTAATATGCAGGTGGCTAAAGCTAAAGCTAATTATGGCTAAAGGAGCCACCGTGCACCTTTAGCATTTGCTGAGTGGGTTCCTTTTTTACGCATGTTATCGTTTTATTATTAAGTAAATAAGTATGTACCTTATTGTATGTTGCGTAAAATAAATAATTTCTATAAAAAGAAAATCTAATGCGACCCAAAAATGGGATATTGCGCAGGTACTTCAGAGAGACAAAGATCCATTGTGACTATACTTCGTCAAAGTAAATACATTGTTAAACCAATAACCATAAGCCAATAATTAATAGCCAATAAGAAGTGAGTGTTGTCAGTGTTACAAAAATCAGAACTAGATGGCGCTGCTAAAAATGTACCAAACGTAGATCGCGCTGACAAAAACGCACGGCAGTGCTTCACTTAGCTGTAAGAAACTTTAAACTTGGAGAGAATATACGCAATATATAACTGTCTCGGTCGTATTATTGTGGTACTCTTCACACATAGCCTCTTCCTCTGGTTAGAGCTAGCTACCTTTATCGAGGGCACCGATCGTACCTGCTGTACATACATGATCATTTACTATGGAATAGCGCATGTTGTGGGACTGTTCAGCCTCTACGGTTATGAATTCTACGGTTAGTTTTTAGTATGTCTTTTCACGCAGGATAGATTTTCGAGCGAAGCGCATCGCGAGCGCGTTTATGTCTTTTACAGGCAAGGTTTTAACCATCTTCTTTTTATTTATATTTTTTGTTTTCCTATGGTAATTCAATCGGTTATTGCTAACTTATGGTGCTTACCTGCCTAGATCTATCTTTCTATTTTATATTCCTAAATGATAAAAGTTTCATAAAATATTTTTCGATGCAAAGGGATCCTTTTGATTTTGAGAACAAATAAAATAAATAAGTATTCATGGATATTTTACACAACGTTATCTAGTCCCAAACTAAGCAAAGTTTGTACTATGGGAATTAGATTGCTGATAGAACACATTAATAAAAAAAATTAAAAGTCTCCTTGTCAATGATTTGAAAATAAATGTAAATTGAAAAGGCACAATAAAACTTGGGTGTTTATATGCAAAAGTTTATTTTAGTTAAATATTAGCCTAGTTAAAGTGTTTCCATCACAGATACTTATAAAATATTGAATATATTAGAATTATTTTCCATAATGGCCACCGTGGCCACCGCGGCCACCGTAGTGTCCACCACCGTGGTGTCCACCACCGTAGTGTCCACCACCGTGGTGTCCGCCACCGTGGTATCCGCCACCGTGGTGTCCGCCACCACGGTAGTAATGCCTGCTCTCTTCGGCCTGGAAGATGTCGCTAGCAGCTTCAGCTGCTACCGGCCCTGGTGCAGCAGCGGGGATGGATGACGCATACGCCATGGTGGCGCACGCAACCAAAACTGCGATAGTTAGCTGAAAAGATTTAAAAATTATTATTATAACCATAAACGTTCATAAAGGTTGCAGACAAAATTTTGAGCGGTTTTAGTTCCTAGGTAGGTTAGGTACCTACATAAGTAGTAGTTTTTTTTTCACAGATAGGGAATATTTGCGCTTCTTATTACATAAGTTTAATAAAATCATACTGTAAATACTGTATTAGTCGTAATTTTCATTGTGAATAAATAATATTATGAGGTTTGATAAAATCATTGCTTAAATTGTCTGAAATAAATGAATATCACTATTTCAAGGCAAATAAACGATGTACTTTTTGAAGTTACAAAAATCTAATTGAAATCTAAAATCTTTAAAAATTTACCTACATACAATTTTTGAATAAAAAAACTCATAGTTAACGATCGTATTTAAAAAACCCATGACAGTAGGATCGGATTTCTATGTAAATAATTATTCTATTTAAGAATAGGGGTGTAAAATAGGTACCTACGAGTACCTACAATGCATAATATTGTATGAGGTGTTCCCAAGTCCTTAAAATTAATGGACGAATTAGGGTTACTTAATATAGTGACAATAATACTGTTTCTAAGATTTAGTAGGTTTTCTTCTCTCTAAAATAGAGACTTAAAACAAATATACAACTAGGTAGGTACCCATTATAAAGAAAACCCCAACCCACATTTTTACTAGTATGATTTACATGTAAATGGTAGGTAACTTTATGTCTCTTAATAAATAAAATATGAATAATTATGAAGCTCTACTTACAGTGTTCATTGTTGATGATCTTGCGGGATAATGTTTGAGATCTCTTGAGAAGGCCCGTATATAAATATGATCAGAATTGTGACGCGCAAAAGGTCCTAACTGCAAGGAAGTATGAACAAATTGAACGTTAGGACTATTAGAAAGAGATAGCATAAAACACGGAAAAGGCGGTATTTTTTTAAAAGAGAAAAAAATGAAATAAGTTCAAAAACCGGATTTTTTTGCGTAGCCATAATAAGGAAGTACGTCTTTTAATTAGAGGGTTGGTACCAATTTATAAAAGTTTTATCCTTAATCGTTTTCGGGGTAGCCAGAAGCATCTGAGGAGGCAACTAAGTCTTCAGAATGCTCTCTATAAATCATATTCTTTAATAATTCATACGTTTACAAAACTAGGAAAACTGACTTCAATTTGACTACCTTCCAGCTTCCAGCTTCATTGATGGCAGTTCATTGCAAATGTTCTAGTAGCGTAAACACAATTTTGCGGGGGACATATTTTTTTCAATTATTTTGGTCTAAAAAAGCCAAACTAATGAACAGATTTTAATGAAATAGGACCAATCTGGAAGATAAAAAAATATTTTTTCAAATCCTACTAATATTATAAATGTCAAAGTTTAGCTTCAGCCTGAGTCAACAATCATAATAATATGCACTCTATATTATATGCTATCGAAAATAGCGGATATGTCGACAGTTGTCACTGCATATCACGGGTATACAGCATCCATTTTAAGATACGGCGTAATATTTTGGGGTAACTCGACTGGTAAAGAAATGCGTCAAGCAAGGCTAATAATTTGTAACATTAATTCGTATGTGATATTTTCTTACGAGGACTATTATTCAACCCTTAGGGTTTATTTAAAGGGAATTTTCTCACTTAAGTATGGGTAGTTCTCATAAAAAGACACTTGACACCATGAATGACTTTTTTTAACTAACTTAAGTATTTTTAATTCTTTATTAAAAGAATTAAGATTGGTACGCTTCCGATTGGTACTGATTTGGATCAGTTGAGCTATCTATAGATCATTTGCAACGGTGTGTAGATAGCTCAACTGCTTCATGTGTATTTTGTACATGTTATAAATATTGTAAATACTAAATTAGTCATAATTTTCTTTGTGAATAAAAATATAGTTTTTTTTAATTCTATAATTCACTATCGCAGAAAAAATATTGGTATCGTATCGTGTTCAAATACGTCCAAATAATGAGGTTATATATTAAATATATAACCTCATTATTAATCAGGTTGGTCCCATTCAATTTTCATCAAAATCGGTTTAGTAGTTTGGGCTATAAAAATAACTGAAAATAATATGCCATCCACGAGCACTAAATTGCGTATTTTGCTTTATTCTAACTTTTTTGAAGTGTTTACGGTCACTAGAACATTCCCAAAAAACTGCCATCATCATCATTATCATCATCTGATGATGAAGCCGGTAGTTTAATTGCAGTTGGTTTTCCTAGTTTTTTAAACTTAGAAATTATTAGAGAAAATAGTTGGATTTCTGTAAGTGATTTGCCGTATGAAAGGTAAATAACCTCATGAGTAGGTAATGTTTGCACCTGTATCCGATATTTACGTGTATGTTATGTACCTCCTTGCGGTCAATTTACAAGCTCAAATATCACAGGTATAATTCATTACGCCTGCACTTTGCTAGATAGGTACTAACTATCATTTTGACCCTTGGACGAATACACGGGACACGTCATGCTCGAAAAAAGTATGAAAACACCGTCGACCACTTTTTGCGGGGCTCGGGAGGAGTAATCTATTGCTGCATTAGTTCTGCATATAGCGTTGTCACTGTCTAACAATTATTGTAAATTGACACTAGTGATTGACGCATTCGATGAAATAGTATCGATAAAAATGAATGAATGACGGGAAACGAAGGAGTTGAATTAGGTAGGTACCTACTTTATTAAATTTGAAATTGTAGTAAGGTAAGATGATGCCTGGGTTGATGATATAATAATAATGGAAAATCACAAGGAAATAAACTTAGGCATTAAACATTTTACTTGATAATTTTACATAGACATGTCATTGTAACCATAAGCCACTTTTACAACAATTAAAAATAGCTTCAGAGATCCTCTTCATCAGTGCTACCTATCATCAGACCCTGGAGTATGTGCTCAGGTTTGTCAAATCTGAATGTTCAAGTTTGGTATTGCGGTAATTTGAGACTTTGGGAGCTGGCAACGAAAGGATTTTTATAATTTTACTTTACAATGATTTGGTTTCTTAACTCGTAACACTACATGCGTAAGATTTACTTGCGCCTTGCCTAGTTAATTTTTTAATGATGAAGCAATTTAAAGACACTATTTTTAACAATGGTTGTGATAAACTTAGCAAATCGTATTAATATCAATACCAACATTAATATAAATCGGACCCTTTGTGCTGTGCACACCTTAATTTTTACATTTTTCTAAATTTGTCAATAAACGCAGTATTTGTACATTCAAACCGCATTTAATTGGAGAAAAGCAAATACCCACCAGTTGTTCTTCTAAAGAATCAACACCAACCACGTGCACGAAATTGCGACAAAAAAAATTTAATAAATCAAGAAACTTGTGTGCCGATTTTGGTCCAAATCGGTTGATAAATGAGAACTGTAGGCGATTACTGACAGACAGAGAGACAGCCGGACAAAAGCATTTTTGGCCAATCTCGCAACTGAGACGCTTCGCTCGCTCGGTCAATAAGTAACTAGCTGACCCGGCGAACTTCATACCGCCATATTGTGAGATTTAAAAAAAGTTTCGATTTCACTTTTTAAAACTTTCTTTTATACATACAAACCTTGTCCTGACAATCTGTTGATGATGATGAATATGAAAATTGCATAACGGCATTTCAAGCTCTACTTACAAATTCAGACAAGTGTAATGTAGGAACAGCATCTTTCCAGAGTCTTTTGCTTTTTTTAAAATTTTTGCTGTAGCACTCTGGTTCAAAATGTATACTACATATACTGCTATGTTTTTTTGGAATCCATGCCTGTTCTCTGCGTACTGCTTTCACCCATTCTCTTTTTTTTTAATGGATTAGTTGGAAACCTAAGAGTGAAAATAAATTCGTTCGTTCATTTACATCGATATTTTTCATCGATAGTTTCAAACCTTATTTGAAAGAATTGTAATGAACGAACACTGAACGAATGAAAAAAGAACGGTAAAACCCGACTCATTTCAGTAAGTCATAAATATAGTTACATTGCAGAAAAAATTGAGTACTCGTTAATATGGCATCATATAAGCAAAAATTATATTCAATTTTATTAGTTTTATGAAAAATTTGCCACTTTATCGGCATAAAATTGTACTCACAGGTGAAAAGAAATATTAGTTACGCGATCACTGTAGTTTTTACAAAATAATACGGCGCATTTTGTCATTTTTTTGCATTATCTTGTCTTGAGAATCAACGTAGTGGTCGTGTCAACACTGACGCAACAATTTTGCTTGTTAGGCAAAAAGGCTGGCACGTGGCGAGCGGGGGTAAAGGCGAGATCGTCCGAGTTACGTGTCCCGTGTATTCGTCCAAGTTTTGACCACATCCTAAATTCATACTTATTCTAACTTTCAACCATGTTTTTGGAGTTCCAAAGTTTGCCAAAGAACCCTTATTCTTCTGGTTGTGTTTGAAAGGAACAACACTTACTTACAGTCCTTTTGTAGGCTCCATCACAATGTCATAACCATCCAGGGGGTGATACTAGATCGATAGACTTTTTTGTCACGATAGATATATTTCCCGAAAACTGTCAATATGTACTCGACTAGTTTTTAACAGTTTTTGGGATACATATCTGTAAAGTTATGAAAAAAAAACTTCGAAAAAATTAAGTACCTACAGAAATTGCTCCGATACACGCTTGGCTCATTTATTTTTCCATTTTTTGACAAATCTGAAAAAGAGGGAAACCCCCTTTTGACGACGAATGATGAGCATTTTAAGTGTACCTATTAAACTGAGATTACTTTTATGGTTCTAAACAATCAGTCAGTCATACCATCAGTCATCACCACACAATAATATTATATTTACAATAGTGATGATCATAAGTATTACTTGTAACCTCATACTTTATCAATATTAGGTATGTTAACTTAGTAGGTACGTAGGTAAAAAGTGTAGTTGTTATTTATCCTATAATCTACCAACTTGCGAGTGGGAACGACACAAGCCGGCATACAAAAGTCTATAAACTGAATGGTGTTTTCTAAACAAATTGGCTATAAGCAGTTTGAAAATTATGCTCTATCAAATACACAAACACCTAAAATATACAAGCCTACAACGCCGATTGGCCCAAGACAACCCTAACCCCGATGACCCCGAATTCGCAGACAGTCCGCCAAACAGTTTCATCAGAGGAGCTTCATATCGATGAATTTGAGGGTAAATATCAAAGCTTGTCTATAACGTCCTTGGAATATTATTACTTATCATTATTATTTACTAGCTGTTACCCGCGACTTCGGACGTGTGTGTACCGTTTTCTGAGCGGATTCCTTATTTTCCTTATTCTAAATGTCTTATTTTCCAGGTAACTACCTGCGGGAAAGACCAAATTAAAAACAAAAAATCAAGTAGGTATGCTTGTTATAAAAGATGTTGGGAGCGCTACCTTTGCTACACGACTTAAACAATGTATTTACCTACGTAATTTACATAAACTACAGGATACAAAAAAACATCTCTCGAAAACTTAATTTTTATAAGAAGCTCTCTGAATTTTAATGTTTTTAAGAGATGACTATCATTCAGTTGTGCGTTGAATTTGTGTTTCATTGTTGCCATCATTAGTAGGTAGGTGGTACCTCACATAACCACTCCTTGTTACAGCAGCTTACCTACCGCACCTCCAGGACTCTTTCTCATTATTTGAGGATTATAGGACTCTTATGAATGAAATATTCGGTTTAGTAGATCTGATCGATTGATACAGTCAGTAAACTGATCAGTCTGCAGTAGACTAGGCTTTATCTAAAGCCTGCTCTTTTTTCCAAGGTATTAAGCTTATATACAGCACTGTCGAACTCTTGAGGTAATAACGCTTAATATGGGAACTCAGGTGGGCCATCGGCTTGTTCCATCATATTAGTTGTATTAAAAAAAACTGCTTATTTTGAAAGTTTCTGTTTTACACCTTACCAACCAGTTTAACTACTTATTTAATGTTATTCGAGTTTCGCACAATAATAATAATTATCATATTATTATCATTAAATAGCTTCACACACGAAAAACGGGTTGCAGTAGATAAATTTTAAGTGATTCATATCCATCCATCCTGTGTACCAACTACCAACGAATTCAGACTGGTTCTTTTTTAATAATGTTGACCTCATCGGACTTCATAGCCTGAAATGGTCACTTTTGGCAGATGATACCAGCACTTTATTTGACTTTTTGTAAAATGACGTAAATTGGATAAGTAAGCGGCAACTTTCCGCAGTCTAGTTGTCGCGTCGTCACCGCGCAGTGTAAAGTCGTATACTTTACCTTCCCTTGATCTATTCGGGTTGACAAATTAATGATAAAACCATTTTAATTAATAAACAATCGTTTTTACGTGAATCTATACCAGCATCACGTAATAAAACGAATATCTCCTTTGTGACTAAACCTAAACGAACTGACATCAAACTCACTGTTCGGATCTTTAGCGACAAAATGAAAAGAAAAAATGTTCTAGCAAAAGTTTATTCCTATAAAATTACTTTACAAAATCAAATCACAGATTGCAATACCGGTATTGATAATTTCTTAACGCCTCCAGTATCCTCCGTGACCTCCGAATCCGCCGATGCCGACACTGTAGCCAATACCGCCTCCGTAGCCTCCGTAGCCTCCGTATCCACTGTTACCGTAGCCGTGGTGTCCATGACCGTAACCGCCGCCGTATCCGCTGTAGCCGTGGCCGTAGCCGCTGTGGCCGTAGCCGCTGTGGCCGTAGCCGCCGTGACCGTAGCTACCGTGGCCGTAGCCACCATGGCCGTGTCCGTGGCCCCAGCCGGTTTCTGAAGTCTCGAGGTCCTGGACAACATCAGGGATGACTGCTCCGTACGCCATGCAGACGCACATTAAGAAACCCGCGCATAGAATCTGGAAATAAAGATCTTGCTATAGCATAAACAAGTACTTGGTTAGGTACTTGAATTACACAAAATAATAAGTACTTTTTTGTAAATATGATTCAATTTTTTTTCAGTTACAAAGTCAACAGACAGTCTACAGTTTTAATTAAATAGGCACTTTGCAATACATTTTTAAAAACATAAAAGTAAAGCACAAAACAAAATTTTCGAAATTTAAAAATTACTATTTAGGTACCATACCAACTTTAAAATAAACTCAAAACTGAATTTATTTAGTCACAAAATAAAATGCCTTTCTACTTACAGTGTTCATAGTGACAGATTGTGTTGAAATGTTTGGAGTGGCCGGTCGGGTGGACCTATTTATATGATGCTGAATCTTCTTATGACTAAGCGTCGATAAGAACAACTTACGAGCCCATGGTGGCCAGGGGGCTGACAAAAGCTGACCAGGGACCACAAATACAATGGTTATTGAACTTTCGTTGTATTGTTGCAACATAAAAAATTATATCCGAGATTTGATTTTTTTAGAAATATTATGCAATAGTGGATTTTGTTTTGACTTTATGGTTAATCTCAGTGTTATTTAATTAGAAATAGGTTGCTAAACTTTATATTAATGTTAACTATACCTACCTACCTGTGTTAACTTGATTAGATATGGTATAATTTTCTCTAGGTTTAAGGTTAACTATTCTGATTCCCTAAGTTTCCTGAAAATAGTAGAGAAGTTGCTCTACATGTTTAATTAAAACTTTCGTTAGTTATAAAGAGGTAGGTAGAGTTAGGTGCAACAACGATTGCGCATGTACCTACGTACCTACTGCTGTGCAGAAAAATTCGCTTGCCTCAAATACGACCCAAAAATCGGTTCTGAGCAGATACTTACTTCAAAGGTACAAAGATCCGTTGCGACTTCTATTATACTTAATTCTTTTTTTTAATGACACTGGTTTTTAGGGAATGACATGATAAATTGAGAGGGTGAGAGTGGTAAAGGCTCTATAATTCGATACCTCAGGGTGCAATAGTAGGTAGATCATTCAAAACTTAGAATCGTAATATTAATGTAGATACTCGTAATGACCATGACATTGATGATTTGTGTGTAGGTGATGTGATGATGAATGGAAATAACTTCGTAATTATAAATTGCAATGCATGCCGAGCCACGTTATGATCAATTTAAATATGATTAATGAAACTAATTTCTTATTTAATATTAGAAAAAGGATCCAACCCATTTGGTACAGTCGGCATCAGAAACTGATGTTAAATAAATAATAAATAAATATTCATGGATATTTCACACAACTCCCTCTAGTCGCAAACTAAGCAAAGCGTGTACTATGGGGAACATCACCAATGGTCCTGCAAGTTTTTGAGTGCAGGCTCCAAAAGTTTAAGAAGCTGAGTTTTCAAGTACCTACCTATGACATTTCATTTAGGTAGGAAATTTTCTATGACATACGGATATCGGATACGGACGGATACACATATTTACAGAAGGACATGACGAAACCATAACCTTTTACTTTTGTCATGTCTTTGTTTACACAACAATGAAAAAAAAATCATTTAAATTGGCCTATCCAGTACCTTTTTGCAGTTTTTATTCAATAAGAGGCAGTGTGTAAGCGGCGTTATGTTAAGTTTGGCTAGTATTTAAAACCAAACAATTTTTTATGAAAAACACCGTCCGTTTAGCGTATTTTATGGACTAATTACTTTTTGATAGTGTATGTAGGTATAGTAGTCACATCGGATATTTGTCCCTCTGAAGTTATGTGCAACAAACGATTGCGTATGTACTTTTGTGTGGAAAAAATCGCTTACTTACTTATCTACTATACTTATCTTATACTTATCTGTTAGAGGTACTGTACTCGTTTATGTTGAATTTTGCGATGGAAAATGTTGCTACTTTTAGCGGTTTTAAAAAACCCACGAATACGAATGCATAGTGAATACGAATGTACCCAAAAAAATAAACAGTCTTTGTCAAAAACGTGTATTCTGTAGGTAACGGCCTCGTCTTCAAAAATTGTGGGTTAGCACAATGACGAAAAGTCAAGACATAACGGATACGATTTATTGGTTAAAAGGTGTACCCAAGTAATGTGTCTACTTATACTTTGTACACCCATCTCCGTTTGCTTACTTAAATTGCAGTGGACTAGGCCTTGGGGCGTTTCCATAAAATGTCATACGGATCTGGCTCAAGGGAATAACCGCGGACGTACCTACCTTTAGGTACCCTTTCTACCAAGTAGATCAAGTTACCAACTATACTTATGTCAAAAACAAACTTTTATAACTAGTGAGTGGCTGCGACTGCGTTCTCATGGTGTAATTTCGCTCCCTTTTGGAACTCCAAGCTTAATTTTTTTTTAATTTAGTTTATGATGTGCGTTAATAAAATTAATCTGTCAACTTCTACATTTTAAGCAAAATTAAATGCAAATTCTTTATTTCATAAGCAGCCTACTCTTTTCTCCCTAAGCTGTATATTTTTACAATAAATGACAAAGAGTCCTGATTAGATCACAAGATGCCCAATAAAATACCTACCTACTTACATACTTTGGTATTTATTTGATATTATTTTGGTTAGTCCAATAACGGTTTTAAATTACTTAATACCTTTCATTTTAGTGTTTTTGATGAGGGTCAGCAGGTTTTTTCACCTAACAATAATTGAAGTTTATTAAAACAGCTCAATTTAAACTTGACTTCTATTGGATGTTAAAATTAACACATTGCTATTTTATATTGCTTTCTTTTACAGTTAGGTACGTTTTTAGTTCTAGTCCTAGGTACAGTTACAGTTAGTACGTTTTTTGTTAAAAAGAAAAACTTTATTTTGAAAGTGCCTTGATCACGAATAAATATGACAATCGTGAACGTATCGTATCCGAGATACACTGCGCGGTGACGCTACAACGTTCGGCAGTCGGGCTGACGTTGACGCGCAATATCACTCGAATACGTTAGGTTTACGTAACGCGGCGACTGTCAGATTTGTTCGTGATTACCCCTCAGGTATACTCGTGAGAAAAAATAAAATTACAGCCACCATCCATATACTAAAACGTATAAAAACTATTTCAGAATTCTCAAAACTGATCAACTTCTGATGCTGCTTGTTAGCTTGTACAGACGCTAGCGTCAATCAATACCTACCTACTTTGAGAAACTTGACATTACATCGAACCCGTACTCGAATGTCAAATGTTAGTCGTTAGACCAAAGAGGTGACATCATCCGCTTGTCAATTGGCGCTGCTAATCCCGTTCATTCATTTTATCCTGTAGATCCTGTTAATTATTCGGGATAAAAAGTAGCCTGTGTGTCAATCCAGGGGGGTGATTCTAGACCGATAGACATTTTATCACGATAGATATATATCCCAAGAACTGTCAAAACTCCATAGTTTTTGACAGTTTTTGGGGGATATATCTATCGTGATAAAATAGTCTATCGGTCTAGAATCACCCCCCAGGTTACGAACTATATATATGCCAAGTTTCATCCAAGTTGGTTCTGTAGTTTCGACGTGATTGAAACACAAACATCCAAACATCTAAACTTTCACATTTATAATATTAGTACGATAAGATAGGCTAGTAGGATACAAAGCTCTGATGCATCTAGAGAGGTTTATCACTGGCGCGGCGAGTTCCTTGCATGTTTTGTATGGTGTTAATCGCCAGTGTGGTAATAAGGCTCTTACAGTAGGTATAATGTCAGTGAAACTACTCTATGATAAAGTACCCTTTCAGTGTCGTATTTCAGGAAGCTTTAGCGTGTCCGACCGCACTCAAAGTTCGACACGCGCTTGTTCAATTTATTTTCTGAAGCAAACCATATCGTGTCCTAATAGTATAATAATAATACATGTATAACAACCATGTCGTAATCAAGCTTTTTAGTATGCAAAACAGGCTAGGCTAGACTGGCTAGAGTGTATGATTTTCCCAAAAAACCAGTGTGTACCTTACCTACCTACCATTTTATTTGCCAATTTTTTTCTGCGTCTATCGCGTCTACTCAAAACTGTATTTTTTATTTACTTTGCATTTACTTTGTTTTGAATAAAGTGGGATTTACCCCAGAATTAAGTAGGCAGTAGCCATTTCAAGGACGTAGGACACATGTTTACAAAATACCCGTTATTTTTTGAACAGGATATAAAACCAGTTTTTTGACAGAAATGATCACGTGAAGACGTTATTTCGTAACCAAATTGTTTTGTTTGTTAATGAATTTGAGAGTCACCATGTCTTTGAATTTAGTTGAAAAGTATATAAAAGTACATATCTACAAGTGAGTGTACTATTTACAACTCGTCAAAAAAAAATTATCTATCACAAAGGACATAGTGGCAGATCCAATAAACTTTTGCAACACAAATATTCAACCCTATTATTTATAAGCTAGTGCTTAACCCTAGGCTGTAGCTTCACTTTCTATGGCTAACTATCAGCCAAATGCTTAGCCATTCATAAGTATATAAGTATTCTATCAGCCATCTAGTTCCCATATAACAAACTTTGCTTAGTTTGGGACTAGAGGGCATTGTGTGAAATGTCCCTGAATATTTATTTATTTATTCATCATAAATAAAAAATCAAGTTTGGTCCTGATGGAAGGCAAGATTTTATATTAGGTATATTAATCAATCAAATCAAAAAAAGGTGCAATCAAAGGTTAAAATATTTTCTAATTATTTATTTTCGAAACCGGTTTGACTCCAGACTCCAGTCCAGACTCAACGGTGTCAAATATCAAAAACCAAAAAGACACTTTACATACGTGTGGAATTTCGGAAAATCCAAGTAGGCACACATCAACTAAACTAGACAGACTCAAGAGTGTCTCAATTCGGGCTCTACACTACTACTCTACACAGTGCGTGTGACAAATCATGAGAGGATATTTCAAAACGGTTTCTTTCAATAGAAGTTACGCTGAATCTATCTGTAAAATTGTGAGTGGAAAAGGCACCAGGATGCACCAAGGAATTTGCGATGGACGTCTGCATGCTCTATGATGAAGCGGATAAAATATTCTAACGCATACCAATGACAAAAGTATCTCATGACCACCACGCCCGTTCCGCAAGCTACAGATAGATAGATAGATTATATCTTAATTGCACATCAAGAAGAACAAAACAAAACAGGAGAACATTAACAAAACAATCAAGAACATTAGGTACAATGGGCGGTCTTATCGCTATAAGCGTTCTCTTCCAGACAACCTTTGGATATACAGAAACATAATATAGATATTATGTCGTGTAGTAGGCAACGACATTTGTATATTCATTTACTCTGTCAACTAAAGTAATAAGACATTTATTTGATCACTCACAAGCACCACCAAACAAAGCAATCTTCAAAAGTTTTTAGTATAATAACAAACTATACGATCACCCTTTTCAACACAATATCTTTTAGGTTTTTCATCGGCCCTCTCACTTTGCGCTGTCGGTTTTTTATTTTCAGAAACAGAACGCCGTAATTTACGGACAAGTTGAACTGGAGACACATTTACTACTTTAGTAATCCCAGGACTCTTGGAATTTGTCATTGGGTCTTTTGTAGTTTTAATTGCTGATGATGATTCTAATTTTAGTGTAAATGTCTGCTGAGTTATTGCAATTTCAGGTATGAACTCTGTTGTTTTCTCAGTTGATGTCAATTTTGGCTTAGAATAAGTTGTCGTTCGAGTTGTTGTCATCAACTCTGGCGTTGCTTCAGTGATCACTTCAGTTGTTGTTGTCTCAGCTGTTATCACCAATTTTGGCGTTGCAGTTACACTTATTGTCTCACTTGAAATGTTTCGTTTATCTGTTCGTAGCTTTGGAACTGATATGTTTACAGGCTTAGAGGGGAAAGTTTCGTCTTTATTTGGAGCTTCATCTCGCGCTGGTGGTCTTCTAGGATTCCATGGTCCTTGTTCATATCCACACTCAAGCCTTTCGTTGCGCAAACGACAACCGTTACCCATATTGACGTCCTTATCTTGCTTTAATTCACCTTTATTTTTGTTATATCCACACAACAACCTATTGTTAATAATTTTGCATAGCTTTCCGTTGTATTCATATTCAGCACATGGTTCTCTGGGGTCTGTTTCGGTGATATCATCAGTTCTTAAGAATTCCAATGGAGTTTCCCGTCTTCTGAAGTCGCTCCATGCGTTTTCTAACACTTTAAAAATATCTAATAATTGTTTAGGGTTATTTGAACTGTAATTTTCTTCAAATAAAATAGTATTTTGTGTTGTAGATTCAG